>VDFB02337224.1:0-412938 GCA_007258455.2 Sequoia sempervirens
TCAAAACAAAGAGAAGCTCAATAAGGTAATGCACTTTTCAATATAAGAAATGCATCGTTTGAAGCATCAAACCAATATGCAGTCTGTATGTATGATCAGTCATCAGTCTCCGCAATGGTACATTTCCACGAATATATATATACATAACCATCGACGAATCAACAGAAAGGCTCGACAAAGTTTCTATAGCTGCAACGACGGTTTTGTCATAACTCCCTACCCATTTTGTCGCCATTCTGATGATATTTCAGTGTTGCCACCACACCACTCCCTGCCCATTTCGTCGCACTTTCGACGAACTTTTAGTGTTCTTCCGACGCTACTCCTTGCTAATTTCGTCGCAAAGTTGACAAACTTTTCACATTGTTTCGACGCTGCTCCTTGCTAATTTCGTCGCACTTTCGACAAACTTTTGGTGTTGTTCCGATGCTACTACTTGCCTATTTTGTCGCACATTCGACGAACTTTTGGTGTTCTTTCGACACTACTACTTTAGTATTTCATCGCTATTTCGACGAACGTTCCATGTTGTTTCCACGCTACTGCTTGCCCATTTCGTCGAACTGACGACGAACTTCAGGTGTAATTCGTCGGTGGATAAACAAAGGTTTCGTCGATATTTCGACAAAATCCTGAGGTATTTCATGATGCTGTCGACTGACGATTCTTCGCCGTTATTTCGACGTTTAATTTGTCGTTGGCCTTCCGACGAAAAAAAAGCGATGGAAATATTTTCGCCATTGCGTCGCTCTTCCGACAGAGATTTGTCAAACGACCGACGAACGCCCGTCGGAAAATGGTGTCAAATCCAATAGTGTCCAAACTATTGTATTGCGCCTTCTATTAACAAACAAAAAACGATCAACATATTCCTCCATATTTTCATCCTCTAATTGTTCCATTCAAAATATTTAGTGGTTCCTATCTCTTACTCGATAATAGTCTCGATACTTCTCAAGGAAGATGGTTTATGTTTCCTCCCATGTGCGAATGAAATCAATAGTTAATCCCACAGGACCAACACAAAGCCGATTCTTTTATGGTTGAGGAAAAAGCTTCAAATTCTAGTTGTCAATATCATTTAATCATAAGTATGACATAGGACTTTGAATTCAAATAGGAAATTCTCAAGGTCCTCAAATACTTTTCCTCAAAATTTCAATAATATGGAGGAAGAGATTTTTTATTGTATGTTAATTTGCATCTTTATTTAGGGAGATGGAATATGATAAAGTTTGATTAGTTGGTCCATCTTCACCTCAATTTTTCTTAGGTCCATAGTATCGATAGTTTAGGGGATGTACATGATTCTTATCCCATTAATTGATTTGAGGTTCCTCTATAATGGACTAAGAATGTGGTTCCTATTTTCCTAGGGTTTCTTAATTAAGTGACCTAGAGAGTTTCTAGGTTTATTCATAAACTATGAAGTTCTTTGTGCAAAACTTACCAACAATGTAACTTGAAGTTACCTTCCATGTCAATAGTGCCAAAAATGATGAGGGTCACTATAGTATTATTCATTTAATTATCAATCCAGGGTGGTGTCCATGGCTATATATACAAGAGGGAAGAGAGATTATTTGCATGACACTAGTCTCTTTTACAAGCATAATTAACAATCAAATTGACAATAGATGCATGAAACAAATTAAGGCATAACTCTGCTGAAATCAAATTTACTCTAAAATTTATGAAAATGTAGTGATTGTTGAAATCAAATTTAATATAAGAATTCTAGAAATACAATGTTGGAAAAGTAAACTAACAACTAACCTACTTCCTTAGGTTGAACATGCCCTTAATTTTTTCCCCTTTGATCAATTTTCTACAATGAATTTATAGAATACTTATTCCTAATCTACTCAATCGATCCACTAAGAATGTGGATCTTACATCCTATCCTAGGGAAGAAGTTTATCCAAACTCCCAACAAGCTACAACTGCTTCCTCTAATATTGGTTGAATTTCATCTCACCACATTTACATCATTATTTTTCTATCACAAACTACTAATTTATTTTATTAAAGTTTATAAAACAGCCTATGAGGTTTTTTTCTCTTGTTTCAAGATTTTCAGACCATTTTGAATTTTTGAATTTCATTGAGAAACAAGATATAATTGTTTTACTAAAGTTGCATTTTTTGACTTATCCTCTTCTTCTTCCTTTTTTCTAAGAAATCTTCTATCACTCAAATGTGGCAAAATGAAGGAATTTTTCTTCAGTTTATTGATCATATCATTGTTCATTATCATACGTAGAACATGTAATGCCTATTAAGACATGTAGTGACGGTAAATTTATGTGGTAATGTGAGTTAGCCTTTGTGGAAAAAGGCAGGGTGGAGTGAGATATCTTTGGAGTCTATATGGAATAGATATTTGGCCCATTAATTTAGGAATGGTTGATGGTCAATGATCCTTGTAAAATTTTGGAGTGTGTTGATAGTTTGGAGGAGTCTAATGTAGCTTCTCACAATATCATCAAAGCCTTCAAATGCCTCTAAAGCCCTCTATTTCTAGTATCTTTGAAGCCTTGTAATTGACATGGGTTATTTAATAATATATTCACCTACATTATATCATCTTACACATACTCAAGGATAAATATTAGAATCTAGGAAGCAATTTGGATGGCACTGAGTACTAAAAACAAACCAAACATATACTTTACATTCTACCTCAAACAAGCTAAAGATATTTCAAACCTTACTCAAATCCACTTCAAAACTGATTTATTAAGAAGAAAGAGATGATTTTATTTGGCCAAAGATGAGACTGTTTATGGTCTCATGATCACTCATCATGAAGGAACCAATTCAAATATAGGGTAAATTTGTGTTAAAAGCATGTGGAAAGCTTGGGAAGCCATTAAACCATGGCTTATATAGAATGGGAATAATTTTTGTATGGTTTATCTATTGATCAATGCTCTCTTTGGTGGTATCATGTGATCACTTGTTAGGATAGACCCCTTGCTAAGGTTCCATAGATTAGTGCCTTGAAATTTCTCAATAGAGGTATTAAGACTCTTGTAGATCTTTTTTAAATACTAAGAATCTTTTTTCTTGGTTTTAAGCCAAAATAAACTATAAACTCACAAAAAAAAAGAATTTTGAATCCTTTTATATTTTTATTGACCTTATTCATATGGAGATATTACATAAAGTCAATATTAGGTGTTTTCATGGTGGAAAGTTTGTAAATGGTATCTTGATACACCATTTCATAATTATGAACCTCATAAAGGATATGCTCGACTTTCAACACATTTTAATATGATACAAAACCTTAATGAAAGATGATCTCTTTAATCCTCCTCTAGATCATGGCATCACATATTTTAGACTATTTGGTTAGCCACCATTGAGTTGAAGCTTGCTCATTTTTCTAGGTGTATTCTATATAGGTTTTCTTATTAGTTCTAGATTGATATATTTGGGGGTTATTAATCCTCATTCTCCTTTTTGTGGGCACTAGGAGACAATGAAGCATCTCTTCTAGTTTTATCCTATAGCCTAGGAAACTTGCACTTGGATTCGTGAATTTTCAAACCCTTTAGTTTTGATTTTTCTTGGCACATGATCATTCTAGGAGATTGGTCTAGAATTCCTATAACATTCACCCAAATATGTCATGATTCAAGTGGGAATCTTACTTAACATTTAGAAAGATAGAAATTCAACTCTCTTTTTAAGATGTGTTGTTAATAGTTATTCCTCCATATATTCTAAACCTATGGTTTGTTTGAATGCATTAATGCTAATACAAGTGCACGCTTTTAAAGTTACACTTGAAGTTGCTCACCTACAAGTACTTCTCGACCCTTGGATTAATGCACCTTGTATGACTACCAAAGTGCCATTGACCTTTCTTTCCAATAGGGGCCAATCCCCTCGAAGATGAAGTCAACATGGTAAGAGTCATAATGCTTACTGAAATGATTATTATGACTCAAATGCTAGCCCTTCCCCTAAAATTCTTGTTGCAAAGGTCATTTTTGGCTACAAAGTCCATACATAATTTAGAGTGTGGGAGGAGCAAGAGTTCTATAAACCCCAACACATGAAGACCTACCTAAATTAGGGCATTCCTCCTCTTTTTGTCCAATCACTCCTAGAGCGTCAAGAGCCATCAAAACACTCCCTAAACTTCAAACATCATTTGACTAAGTTTGGGAAAGCCCTAATTGGACCTTCTCCCTACTATTGTATGTGCAACCTACAATATCATGTCACATTTTATTGCACCTTGTACACATCATAGAGGAATCTTCATAGATAAACCAATGTCCCCATCTTCTAAACTTGGAGAAATTTTGGCATACAAAAGGTGTTTCCTTGATTTAATCATTGAATCAATAGATATGGGATGTTCTAATGAGCTAGCAATGCCTACTAGCATTTCCTCCTCTCAATATTCTAGGGTTAGACTTGGAAGACTAACCCTAACTAGTACCATCTTGTTGAAATCCTTTCACGGATCAAAGCTGAACAAACAACTATTTGAGACATAACTTGACACAATGGAGAAACCATGGTCCACTTAAAAGAATTCAATCACACTCCTCTAGAATAGAGAATAAGATTTGAAAAAATATAGAAGTTAAGGTCAAAATCTAGCCACAACTGCCTTTTTCCAGCCCAAACCTTGAAAGCATCAAATATTTAACTTGGAACCATAGAACTTTCCAAAAGAAACCCCTTAATTTCTGAATAAATTTGACACATAAATAATGGTTACATCTATTCAATCACAAACCAAATAAAATTTAATTAACAATTTTAAAAAAAAAAAAAATTAACAACTAACTGGTTCTCCCAAGACCTGCCCTACCCACCCAAAAACCCTCTTCATACATGTTTCAAATTCACTAATTGTCTATTAAACAACCCTATCTCACAATTGGCTAATTAAAAAACCCTTTCACATACTTCTTGCTAATCTTACAATTAGATTAATTGGATCTGTTCACTTTTAATTCAACTCAGGCTTTTAACCATATACAAGTATTTGTAGACATTGTGTCATTCTTGTTTCCAACACCATACAAAATGTAGCCAATTCAATAAACTGTAGATATGAACTATTATTGTCTTATCTCTTTTGGGGCCTCAATTCAACTCATAAGTTAATGAATTAGAGTTTCAAAATAAATTAAAGCCTTTTTCTGGACTATGGGGACTAAAAGTTCCGTATATATATGCTTCTGCACACAATCTACAATACTTTCAGATGCATGTTATATAAACAGCGACACGCATATCAATTTTCGTCGCGGTCTAAAAGGTTTTTAGAATTGGAGTCGAAGTGTTGATTAATGATCAGGGTACCTCTTGATCTCTAGAAACATTACTTTCTTCTTTCTTATAGATGAAGCAATTGGCAAAGATGAGATAGACACATAGAAATAGTGCACTCAATGAGGCCAGAAGCCAGTAGTAATAGTCCAAGTGAGCTTTGTTTAGGTTGTCTGCAAACCAGCTTTCTCCCTTCCCTCTGCTACTAACCTCAATAATCGAAATAAGAATGCTGTTCAAGAAACTGCCAACTCCAAAAATACTCCAATATAAGGCAGTTCCCAAGCTTCTCAATGTCTCAGGCATTTGATCATAAAATAACTCTTGCAAGCCTACAATTGCAAACACATCGGCAATACCAAGTAGAATGTATTGTGGAAGCAGCCAAAAAATGCTTAGTGGGATTGTCACTTGGGGTGTGTCTATCAATCCATATTCTTTTGCTGTTTGAAGCCTTTTCATTTCTGTCAGTGCTGCAATAATCATAGAAAGAACAGAAAAAGACATACCAACACTTATTCTCTGTAGCAGTGTTATACCACGTTCATTTCCAGTTATGGTTCTGGCCAGTGGGACAAAGATTTGATCATACACAGGCACTAGCACTAGAATAGTTATGGTAGTAAAGTTTTGCATGCTTGCTGCGGCTATTTTGAAGTGTCCAATTACCCTTCTATCCATTGTGCTGCCCTGTTTTGTAAAGAATGTTGGAGATTGTACATAAACAACTCCATACATCAAACAAGCTACTCAAATGAGCAGCAATCGTAGAATAAGTTTTACCTCTTCAACCTGTGTGACTGTGCATAACCTCCAATCAATATCTGTTGTGTAGTCATGGTCCAAATCAATTTCAATTGTCGCTTTGTCAAGAAACCTGTGAAACAATCATGAATGTTCTTAGGAATTTTTTTCTAAGTTTGTCAAATACATTTAAAGAACAGAATGTCAACCGTAAAGGCTAAAACTAAACAGAAATATGGCTAGTTGTGATGCATAATAACAGGTAGAAAGAGTGTTTACCTGAATTGATCAGTGGGCAGAAGCTTTCTTGTTCCATTAAGTCCTTGATTAACATATAAGCTCTGTTCTCCTTGAGAATGGATAGAAACATTCCTCTTTCGAAATGCTGCAACAAAAACTTGGAGAATTCGAGTTACTGAACTGGTAGAAGGTATTTTATGTCGGTACATTCCTGTTCCACAGATGAATACAGACAATGCTATTGCCATGGCTGCAGCGGGGATGCCAAACCCAATACCCCACCCGATATTTTCTTGAATGTACACAATCACAGAACCAGATAAAAGTAAACCAATGCTTAGACCAAAATTCCACCAATTGAAGAATGAGCTCTTATACTTCCTCTCTGTTGGATCTCCATCATCAAATTGGTCTGCACCAAATGGTTGTAAAGATGGTCTTTGGCCTCCTTGAGCCAAAGCAACCAAGTACAGTGAAATGAAGAAAAACCCCACCTGAAAAGCTGTAGGTCTGGGGCAGAACAATGATGTGTTGTCACATGTTGGTGGGCTAAGAAATGCCAGAGAAGCTGAAAGAGTTAAACAGATTAAACCCTGCAGCCGAGGAAAAGGAGTATTAGGTATTTCTTCTCTCTTTGAATTATTTGTAGAACCAATTTTTTTTTATCCAAATACAGTATATGGGTCATAATCCGAAGTCTTCAAAAAGATACCCACTTTCTATGATATTCATTCACATTTAAACCCAACAACTTAAAAGACTCCAAGAATTGGTTTCTATATACACAATGATTTTCAAAGTGGTGAGAATTGGGTTCAAACACTAATCTGCATTTATTAAGACCCAAAAATTCTCCAAAAGGAGTTATGCATACACCTAGTGTGTCCCTTGATAAGCTGAATTCTGTGATCACAAGTTGAATGAAATTGAAATTTCAGGTGGATTGAAACAAAATGCATTTAAGGAAAGGAATCTTGGTACACAAAAAACCGACCAGCAGATAACTCCCAACTAAAGAATTTATACTCACATAGTACTTACTATATGTTTGTATGCTATATACTTATATATTAAAAAAGTATTATATGTTTCTATGCTCTATATTTACTTATATAGGAAAGAAATTGCATTCTTTATATGCTTATCAGTTCTACTAATGAATTTAGTCAAAACCATCATAATAGCAGTTATCATAATCTGAAGGTTTTTGAGTTTTATAAAAACAGACCAGTAGATAGACCAGAGATGACAAAATAATGGTTCTGTACCGCCCCAAATAGGAATCTGAAAGAAAAGCTCCAAGAAGGGGAAGCATGGATGCAACACCATACCAGACATTGACATTCCTAGTAGCAGTGACAGAGCTCTCGTGCATAACATCAGTGAGATAAGAGACCAAGTTATTATAAACACTATTGAAGGCAAACCTCTCTGCCACTTCAACACCAATTATGAGTAGAGAAGCTCTCCATCCTCCTCTGAGCTGTCTGCTGACAGACCTTCCTTTGAGGTCTGCGCACCCATCCTCAGCTATGGTCGTGAGGAGGGGAGATTCACAGGAGGAAGTGGCTTCCATTGTTTATGATTTACCTTTTGTTTTCCAATCTATATAAAACAATGGAAATAGCCTGCCAGCCCAGGATTGGCTTGTGTTTGGAAGGGGCCAGTAGAGTAGGTGATTTCTTCTGGAGTGGTCTCTCTATTTTGAAATAAAATTTATGTACAGCCTGTTTATGTGAAGGTAGCTTACCAAAGACACCAAGAATGGACCAAAGAATCATACACATTTTAATAGTCATGTTTTTAGCAATAAATAGTCACATTATACTAATAAATAGTCATGGTTTAGTAGTGTATTTATTTATTTTTCGAAAATATTTTTTCAATGTTTGATCAACAAAATTATTTATATGTATTTGTGGGCAATCTAAAAATCTTTATAGATATTTTTACAATTTATATCAATATCATAAATACAATAAATTAAAATATTTTGATAAGTATATTAAAAAATAACTTTTAATATATCATAATTTATCAAAATAAATATTTTTTTTAAAACACTATAAATTATTCTAATAATTAAAATAGTAATAGTATTATAGTATACATATCTTAAATGAATCTATATAAAAAATGTTAAAGATATAAATTTGGGTCTATTTATTAATATTAAAAAAAAAAAATTATTAAATATTAATATTTTTATGTGTAAATACCTATTAAATTTAAGATAAAAGATAATAGTTTTTGTTAACACCCTCATACAATTACACATTACCTCTTGTTGTCATTATAGAATTCTAATCCATAGTAATTATTATAATAATTATAATTATAAATAAAAATATAATAATTATAATTAAAAATAATATATAATAAAAATATAATATAATGATTATGGAGTTATGATTTTTTTCACCAAAATTCAAACATCTATTTTTATTGAAAATGAGACCATTTACTTTTTTAAATAAAATAAAATTAAAATATGAATGCTTAAAATGAAACATCTTATTTAAAGATAATTTAAAATTATTTAAATACATTTAAACATGAAATCAAAAGTATATTAATAATTATAATCATTTTCTAGTAAGATTAGGGTAGGGTTTGAGGGATAATAGTATTGGTTGAAAGAGGAGAATGACTCGTGCTCAAGGTCTACAATGGTCAAATACAAGGTTTCGAGCTACAAGGTTTCAGGATGGTAACAGAGGAATGCGACAAGCAGACAATAACGGAGTCTAGCATCTGGACAAATGGGCCCGACTGAAAAATTCTTTTCAAAACAACACCCATGTTGAGGGGAGGGGTTGTGAGGGAAGAAGGCTCGAAAAAGACAGGTTGGGTTTTAGGGGCCCTCAAGTTAGAGGCAGTTATAGGAACAATGCTTTTTGTAGGCCGTGTCACAATGGGGGTGGCTTCAGAGGCTATGGTGGGTAGTTAAGAATGGAGGCTAGTGGTAGGGATAGAAACCCTAATAGAAGGAAGAGTTTCACTAATGAAGTATGGAAAAGAAAAAAGTCCGATTCAAAATGGGAGTAAGATAGGGAAGAAGCGAAGAATGGACAAGGTAGAAAGATGGGGAAGGAGAATGTAATGGCATTCCGGGCGATCGGGCAACACTAGTGGTTAGCGCAACAAAACTTCAAGCGGAGGTCTTGAGATTAGAAAATTTGGGCTTGTATGGGAAATGGTACTGCATGGATTTGAACTGGGATTACTTAGTTAATTGGTGGAAGTCAAAGTGGGGTTCTGAGCTACAACTTAAAACTCTTCAGAATGGTTTTTTTCTAGTCATTTGCCCGACTAGGGACTTAAGGGAGGAAATAGTGAATGGCATCTAGGTGCTAGATGGCTGTGGTTTTTATTTGAGGTGTTGGAAAGTTGGTTTTCACCCCGAGACTCATGTATTGGAGGCAGTGCAAGACTGGTTTAGTTTGCCAGGCCTCCCCACAAAATATTGGGAGTCGAGTATTCTAAAGGAAATCGAAAATTGTTTGGGGACCTTTGTCTGTGCAGAAGAAAGGAAGAAGTGGGTGAAGCTCATAGCCATGTGCAAATTTACGTGGAGAATAACCTGGTACGGCACATTTATGAAGAGTTAGAGCTTATTTCAAATTATGGTACCTGGATTCAAAAGCTAAAGGGAGATACCTTCACTCATGACAACCTAGTGTGGCCTTGGGTTTGTAGGCGGACTATTAGCAAGGCAGGGAAATCAAAAGTGTCAAAAGACTTGGAGGTTTGCAAAGAGAGAGGGCTTTCGACTCAAAAGGGCATCATTATAAAGGAAATAGCCAAGGTTAATGCGGAACTCCCAATTGACGAGCAAGGGGTAAACCAAGGCACCCTTCCCCTGCAGTCTTCACAAAATGCAAAAAATGATTTGAAGAATTTGTCCGTTATGGTGATGGAGCGGATAGATAATCAGAACACAACTCTTAAGGAGAAAATTTTGGAGGAATTGGACATATTAGGTGAAGATTGTTGTAATGTGGAGCTAGATTCTTTAATAGAGGTTGGCAAAGAGCTAGTAGTTTTGGCGAAGGCTACCAAAGCTAACGCTTGGGGGTTTGAGGATGACATGGAGACGAAGAATATGGGAGAGACAAATCTTCTAGTAGGAATGTTTGAGGGTTTTGTTTCAGAGAGTCTGTAGTCAGCCAAGAAGAGGAAACTTTCTCAAGGCTTAGAGGAAGCAAGGGTAAAGTTGGGAATTCATCAGAAGGATATGGCCAAATCCTCACTGGATTGTGGAAAAAATAAAAAGAGAGGCAGGATCTCTAACTTGGAAAAGCAGAAGTGGGATGGGGAGGAAAATGGTCAACAAAAAATTGATTCAATGATGAAAGTAGGGAAAAGCGATGCTCTTCCTGAACAACAATGAAGCTTTTAACTTGGAATGTTAGGGGCTTAAACGCCCCTAAAAAATGTTGCCTCTTAAGGCATGTCATAGAATCTAATCAAGCGAATATTTATCTCTTTCAAGAAACAAAACTGGGTGAACAGGATCTCAATAAATTTAGCAGGAAATTAAAACATTGGAAGTGGTTGGGTGTTGGGGCTGAAGGTGCTTCAGGCAAATTGTTAACCATTTGAAAACCTCAGTCGGTCCTGGTGGAAGAAATGATTGCGAGAAGGCATTGGATGGTTTGTCGCATAAGAAGTTTGTCTTCCAATCTTAAGTTTATGCTTATTAATGTTTATGGTCCCTCTTTGTGTACGCTTAAAAGAGTGGCTTGGAAAGAATTGGATGTGGTTCTTAATAGTTCTGATCAAGAGTTTTGCATTATGGGAGGGGATTTTAATGCTATTTTGAGGCCTGAAGATAAGAAAGGAGGGGTGGATAGAGCTTTGCAATCACAATTAGATTTTTAGAACTTTGTAGAGAGGAACCTATTAGTGGAAATTCATACTACTAATGAAAGCTATACCTAGACAAATCGAAGGAAAGGTTTTTGTAGTATAGCAGAAAAGCTGGACAGATTTTTCTTCGGGGGCAACTTAAGTCTCTTTCCTTTTAGTCTTGAAAGTAAAATAATTTTGAGGAACGGGTCTGATCATTTTCCAGTTCAATTATGTATTGATGGTGATAAGGGGCAAGCTTGATGCCCTTTTAAGTTTGAGATGATGTGGTTTAAGGACCCCAACATAATGGGAAAAATAGAATCTTGGTGGAAGGAGTGTACTCCGATGGGCTCCAAAATGTTCAATATTGTTACTAAGTTGAAAGTTGTTAAGCAACAGTTGAAGCAATGGAATAAGGAATGCTTTAAAAACATATTTGAGGAAAGACTTAGAGTGCAAGAAGAATTGGATGTTCTGTTAGAAGCCATAATTCAACAAGGCATGGATGATGTGTGTTTTGAGCAGGAAAATGAGCTAAATAGGAAATTGAATGATTTATTGGCAAAAGAAGAAATTTTCTAGAGGCAGAAATCGAGAGAAACTTGGCTAAAGGTGGGGGACATGAATACCATTTTTTTTCATAATTCAACTAAAGCTCAAAGAGAGGTGAACCGGGTTAGCTATGTTAAGGCAGTAGATGGTAATCTTTTGGAGGACCCTTTGGAAATTAGGGAGCCAATAGTTGGCTATTTTCAAAGTCTTCTAAACGATTGGGAAGGTTCAAACTTAGAAGCTCAGGGGAAAATTCTAAAAGTCATTCCTAAGCTAGTTTCTCCTACGCAAATGGAGCTCTTGAATGCTAAATTTTTGGAGGATGAAATAAAGACAGCGACATTTGACCTCCAGCCAGAAAGGCTCCAGGCCCAGATGGCTTCCCTGCGGCCTTTTTCCAGAAGTGTTGGGACTTTGTTGGTAAAGAGGTGGCTAAGGCAATTGAAGACTCAAGGAGTTCGGGCAAGATTCTTAGAGAGTTGAACAACACCTTAATTGCCCTAATTCCAAAGAAAGATAAGCCAAAATCATGGGATGAATTTCAGCCAATTTCACTCTGTAACACAATTTATAAAATTTTGGCAAAAGCGGTGGCAAATCAGTTGAAGAAGCTCTTACTGGGTTTGTTCCAGGCAGGTCAATTTTTGATGGAGTTATAATTGCACAAGAAGTCATCCACTCTGTTTAGAAGACTAAGAAACCTGTGATGCTTTTAAAACTGGATATTAAGAAAGCCTATGATAGGGTAAATTGGAGATTTTTGTTCAAAGTGTTGTAATCCTTTGGCTTTCAAAAGGATTGGTTGGACTGGATCTTTGGTTGGATATCAAGCCCGCGATATTCGGTGTTAGTGAATGGGTCTCCCAAAAGTTTTTTTGCAGCCTCAAGGGGTTTAAGGCAAGGTGATCCCCTCTCACCTTTATTGCTGATAATTATGGTGAAAGCTCTGGGGCATGCTTTAGAAAATGCAAGACACAATGGATGGGTGGAAGGCGTACAGGTCACAAGTTGCCTTCCTTCAATAACACATCAACAATTTGCAGACGATACAATGTTGTTTGGTTCGGCTTCAAAAAGGGAAGCAAAAAGGATTAAAGGTATTTTGGATAAATACTTCTAGGCTTTAGGACAGGAGGTAAGTGTGGCGAAGTTAGAGGTATTCTTTTTTAATAGTTCATGTGTGAAAGAAATGCAGATTTTAAGAATTCTTGGTCTCAAAAAAGGTCAATTGTCGTGTAAATATTTGGGTCTCCCGCTTGAAAAGGGAATTCAAGGTGGAGGTTCCTAGAATTCTTTAATTGAAAGACTTAAGGAGCATCTTTCTTCCTAGAAGAATAGGTGGTTATCATGTGCTGGTAGGTTAACTATGCTAAAATCGGTGATTTCTGCTCTTCCAATTTACACAATGTCTTGTCTACCACTACTAGGAGGCATTAGCAAATCCCTTAATCAGATGATGAAAGATTTCTTCTAGAAAGGTAATTCAGACCAAAAGAAATTTCCTTTAGTGAAATGGCAGAAGATTTGTGAGAAGATGGAGGAGGATGGGGCTGGCCTAAAAAATCTTCTTTTACAAAACAAGGCATTGGGAGCAAAATTGGCTTGGGTGATTCATTCTCAACCAGATCTTAAGTGGGTAAAATTTGTTCAAGCTAAATACTTGGAGGATGATCCGAATTATTTTCTTACAACGAAATCCCTCCCGAGTGGCTCCCGAGTATGGAATTTCATAAGAAACTCTAGGGATCTTATTACAGATTTTTTAACCTGAGAAGTGAAAGATGGGGGGGATGCATTATTTTGGGAGGACTCGTGGGAAGGTTTTCCAATTTTGGCAGAGAATCCAGTGTTAGGTCGTATCAGAGAAAAATGAATTCAAGCTTGGGGAACTAAGGTAAGGGATTATTTTGATGCTTCCTCTTCAGTGGAGGATGGCCTTTATAAGTGGAAATCATTCTGCCAGTTGGATTTTTCAGAGCAAGAGTTGGGTGTTGTTGAGCAAGTGATGTCGAAGAGGCATATTTTGAGAAGACAAGGAAGGGATAGGTTGAAATGGAATGCTTTGCCATCAGGGGCTTATTCAATTAAAATTGGTTATGATATTTTGGCATCTTCAAGGGTTGAGGCTTCAATTCTTCTGATTCAATTGTGTTGGAATAAAGCTTGTTTACCTAAGGCGAGTATTTTCACTTGGGTGGCAGCACAGGGTAGAGTATTAACAAGTGACAGATTTGCTAAGTTGGGTTTTCACGGCCCTTCGAGATGTCCCCTTTGTCAAGCAGATGAAGAAATGGTGGACCACTTGTTTTTGAATTGCCAGATCACTCAGGGGATCTAGTTATGGTTATGTTCAAAGCTCTGGTGGAAATCGGCTCTCCCTAATAATCTTTTTGATTGGTTAAAATCTTGGCCTTCTTAGTCCAAGCATTCTTTGTTTGGAGATTTATGGGTGTCAAACCCATCGATAGTTATTTGAGAAATTTAGAAGGAGATGAATAGGCGCATCTTTCAGGATAAGGAGATGTCTATTCCTAGGCTGCAGTGTAATATTGAGGCGAACATTATAGAATTGTTCAATGCGAGATTGGGTGAATTGAATCCAAAGAAAGGGGACTTTATAGAATGGGATTCGTGGATTCTAAAAAATTGGTGTGGTTTGAAGACTCCAGTTTGTGGGTACTCTGGTGGGGCTACCTCTGTGCAAGACTGTAGAAAGGTAGTTTGGTTTCCTCCAGAACTAGGATGGGTAAAACTGAATTTTGATGGAGCTAGTAAGGGTAATCTGGGGCCCTTGGGTGCATGGTGTATAGTAAGAAATCCAAATGGAGAGGTTTTGGGAAAACTAGCGAAGTCCTTACCAATGGGTATGAATAATGCAACAGAATTTCAAATGCTTTTGTTGGGTTTAGATTTATGCCATGAATTGGGGGTGCGTCATTTAATAATTGAAGGGGATTCTTCTATTGTGATTAACGCATTGAGATCTAAACAGATCCAGCATTGGAAACTTGGAGAATTGTTGGATGTTGCCTTGGCTCAGGTTGATAGGTTGGATCAAGTAATGTTCAATCATACCTTGAGGGGAGGGAATGTTGAGGCGGACATTTTGTCGAATTTAGGTGTAATAGGTCCAAACTTAAAAGTAATTAATAAAGGATGATTAAAACATGTGGGTGGTAGGGAGGGCACCCCTCTGGCAGAGGGAGGTGGCATCGGTTGCCACGGTGTACAAGTGTCAAGCTTTGGTGTGGTGTGATGGCAGCGTTTATGGAATGGTGTGTCGGGGTGTCTTGTCAATGGCTCTGGGCATGATGTTGAGGACATATATGGCACCTGCCTCCATGCATTGTCATGAGCAAACATTATGGGAAAGGATTTCCTCCTTGCAAGGACACTCCGTACATTGGACAGGGTACCATTTGTGGATGATGATTGCGGTCTTGTGGGTTGCGTTTTCTTATTTATTGAAGGCCAAAGTCATTTTTGGCGTGCGGTTTTTGTAGCAAGCGAGAGTGGTGTTTGTGGGTGTTTGTTCTCTCCAAAGCCGAGCGTAATTGTTGCAGTAAGGTCAATGGTGAAGGGTTCAAAATTTGTGATTGAGGTTTTTGTGTTGGGTCTTGCTCATTTTGGAGTAGATACGCTGATTTCTTTGAAGTCATCAGCGAGACAAGTTGCATTTAGGGAAATCATAGACCAAAGATTAAAGAGAATTTTGTTGAATAATGATCGGTTGGTGGTGGCGGCTACGAAGATGGTTTTGGGCACAGGTCATTTGGAGAATGGGGAGTACAGGCGTGATAATCTGTATGTCTCTTCGCGCTTCTGGGCTTCCCTTCTGGATTTGAGGATTTTGAAGGCAGAAGCAAAGCAAATTCTGGTGAAAATGTTCCAAGAGGACTTGGTTGAAGGCGTGGATGATGCTCTACGTGTGGTGATTGAAGGCAAAGGATGTCTGAGGCCTTGTGATGTGGAACGGCTTCAAGAGGAGGACACAGTAAAAAAAATTTCCCTTTCTTCTAGATTTGCACAGTCCAGGGTTGATGCATCATTGAATATTAGTAAGGGCAGCGGTTGAATTTCTAAAGAATTTTTTTGGCTTGATAGCTATAGGGGGAGTGGAATGGAGAATTGAATTTGGGGAATTTGCAAAATTGAACAAGTTTCTGTAAGGTGGGTGTTTGGTAGAATTGTTTTGCTTTGTGGATAGGGTTTGTTTGTGCTCGTTTGGCGGAAATCCCTGGTTGCAGCGAAGTATCTAAATCAGTTTTTGTAAATGCTTAAGTTTTGGTAGTTTTGTTGTGCTTATGGTAGAATTTTCACCTGGTTGTTGGGTGTTAGTAGTTGATGGAGAAGGTGGTTGATTTTTTGTTTTTTTTCAAAGATCTTTTCCTACTTAATAGATGCTTGTATTCAACTTTAATTAATTAATATAAATATACTGATCTTACGTATCAAAAAAAATTATTATCATTTTAAAATTTAATTTATTTTTTGTATTTTATATATATATATATATATATTACTGATCTTACGTATCAAAAAATAATTATAATCATTTTAAAATTTAATTTAATATGCACTAGCAAGGCGTAGTTCCCACTTTTCCCTGCACGGCAAGATTGCCTCCTCCTCCAAAAAAAATAATTATAATCATTTTAAAATTTAATTTAATATGCACTAGCAAGGCGTAGTTCCCACTTTTCCAAGGCGTGTTTTTTTTAGTTTCAGCAAGACTCTTGACCCTTCAATCAAGTTACAAATTATGCCCAGATGGGCAAGTGATAACAGGTTGGGATGTTGACCTAAGAAATTATTGAAAGAGTCCAGATTCCCTTTAATCAGCCAGCGCAGACTTGTGTACACCACCCTCTTGGGATGCTTTGATGTCAAAAATTCCCGCGATCAATCCCTCATTTGGGTTTTTGTCAAAATCAAAAATATCTTGTAGAGTAGAATTGGAAATGACCGGCTTGAAGAGGGCATGGACCACTAGCTTCGCCCAGAGCTTCATTTTGAGGAGAAGGATGACAATCATGAGGAACTCCTCGAAGATATTTTTGTCATGAATGTGAGTCTCGCTATGCTCTAGATATCCAAGGATCTGAACGATGGCAACAACTACCACATCCTCCTCAGCATTGAAGAGGCATTTTATTTGGTGTGATAGCGGCTCCTGGGTGCACCAACATGCCACCAGGATCTCCATGCTTTACTAACTGAGATATTCATTAGTGATAGTGCTCTATTTATTATTCCCATCATCTGGATGTTCAGTGTTTCCCAGGTTCTTTCAGTCAGAGTTTTGGTACCTGCATATCAATATTGGAGATTCCCTTCATAACATATATGTCTGATACGCCTCCAAAATCGGCTCTAATCCATCCTAGTTAGGTGAAGAGTTTGGTAAAGGGTACACTTTGGGATGCTCAACACCTTGATTAGCAAAGGAAATCAGCACCTCGATTTTACTCTCTTACACGAGTCAGAGAGAATTCATTCACAGTTGTGATGTGAGACCAAATTAATTTGACCCAACCTTGCTGTTTCTAGTTTAAAATTTTCTTGGACTTGATTGCATTGATGCATGCATTTTAGAGATTCTCCTTCGATATCGATTGAGAGAATGCCTTTTTCTATGCACATCTTGAGACCTTCCACTAATGGCTCTAGTTTTATTTCATTGTTTGTGCCTTTCCTTAGTTTCTTGGAAAGCCCACAAACTAAATTCCCATTTTCATTTCTAATTATGCATCCAATGCTAGAAGCTCTCTGGTTCCCTTTGGACACCCCATTGAAGTTTAATTCTAGACTTTCACTGGGGAGAATCCACCATCTGGACTCCTTCCTTTTCATATCGGTACCAAGCATTATCAATTTTTTAATGTAGTCTGCGACCTTTGTTCCCTATATGTTTTCTATTATTCTTCTGCATTCATCAAAGTCTTCTGTTTCAACCAGAGGACGGTAGCCATTCCACGAGACGGTCCAAAAATTTGTTGATCTTTCATCATTATTTTGTTAGGTCAAATGTTCAGTAATGATTGGTCTACATCCCCACATAAACTTCCAGACATGGGATCCATTTGGAGAATTGGCAATGGTTAGAATCCATTGTCATCCAAGTATTTATTTTGAAAGATTTGGCACCTAAAAAAGTCATGAGAGGAGAACATTTTCCAAATTCATTTTGCCCTGAGTGCTTTTATTATGTTTTCTGATATCTTTGATGTTCCACCCAAGGCTTTTTTTTTCCTGGCTTGGTCCCAATTTATAAGAGGCATTCATTTGATCTAAAACTAAAAGACAAATATGTTTTTCCATAGGCTTGTTCGAATAGCTCCACTAAACAGAGGAATCCCCAAATACTTTGTGGGAATGGAACCAATTGAGAAACCTAGCATATCTGATATCTTCTTTTGTGGAGGTTTCTTGGTGTTGAAGAAAAAATTTATGGATTTTTCCACATTCAAAAGCTGATCGAACACCGAAATATACTTGTGTAATGTCTCTTTGATGGTTTTTTCTTCGACAATGTTGGACTCGCCATAAAGCACCGTGTCATATATGAACTACTAGTGCATTTTCGATGTAATATATTAAGCTACATGAACACCACTCCATAAGCCATCACTTTTCTTGTGGTTTACCAATCTTCCAAATGCCTCAACCATTATTACAAAGAGAAACGAGGAAATTGGGTCACCTTGTTGCAGCCCATGTGATCTTTCGAAGAATCCACATGGCAACCCATTCACTAAGACAAATAATCACACGATAGATAGATATCCGAAGATCCATTCAATCCATTGGATCATAGAATCTGAGTTTTTCAGATTAATATGAGAAATCGCCAACTCACTCTATCATATGCTTTACTTATATCTAGCTTTATTATAATACTTTTTTGGCTCAACCTCACAATTGAGTGGATTACTTCATTCACAACTATGATCTCATCTGTAATGTCTCTTTCAGAGTGAATCCACTCTGTTCTGTGGAGATGATGCTTGGTAATATAGATTTCAATCTATTCGTTATTGCCTTTGAAATTATTTTATATATTGTGTTACATAGAGATATTGGTCAAAAATCTACAAAGAGCATACACTCTGATTTATTGGGGATGAGAGCGGTTGGAGTATTATTTATGCTAGTGACAAATCTGATTCGACAATTTACCAAACATCCTCATCAATAATATGCCAGCATTTTTGATAGAAAATTGCTAGAAAACCATCCATCCCAGGAGATTTGTCTAGGTGGAGTTGGACAGCAACATTTCTTACTTCATCCTTGGAGAAGGGAGCCACTTATATTGTGTTATCCAAAAGGGATATTAGCACTAGAACACCATTTAGGATTTCACCTGTGTTAAACGGATCTACGCCGTCTTCTAGTTCCAAAAATCGTTTAAAGAAATCGACTGGTTCAGATTGGATTGATTGGCATGACTGAATTCTATCACCGTCAGAACTCAAGATCGAGTTAATAAAAAAATTGTAATCAAGACTCCTTCAAATAACCAGACTTCTCTAGATTTTATTTTCCTGTCACATCCCTGACCAGCGGTATCCATGCTGGACACTGTGGGTGAAAAAAAAGTAATAAAATAACGAAATAGAGTGATAGGATGGACGAGAGGTAGGGTGCCAATACGAGCACCATGTGAAAGCCTGAGCACCCATTAAATGAGATTAGACTATCGTAGAGGATAGGAGGAGACAGCCCGAAATAAATGGGAATGGTGTATTTAAGGGGATGGGCCCCCCGTCAGTAAAGCATGGTACCCACGCCCTCTCCCAGGATCTTCGCCCAATTTTTCACGTGAAGACAAGAAATTTGCAAGTCGGGTGGAGAAGAGGTGTCGGACAGTTCAAAAAGCCCCGTCACCCCTTTATTCTTGGTGGGGGGCACACACACAGATGGGGTACACAAAATCGCAGAGAAAGAAAGAGTAAGAGGCATGCTTCATTTGGGAAAAGACAAGCCGAGTAATGTGAGAATTTTGGGTGTAGAGGAAGGAGGAGAAAAATGCTAGCAACAGAGAGTGGAAGGCGTGAGGAAAGAATGCAGAAAACGACATAGGAGAATGCAGAAATGATAGGGGAAAGAGAGAGTAGTGAGGAAAGTAACCGCAGCAAGAAGGTGAAGCCGCTGGAGAGAATGCAAGGAATGGGTATGCAGAAAGAGGGAGATTCGATACTCTCCTTTTAAATCCTGTCCAAGTTTGTTTCAGAAGGAACCGAATTGTGTGGGAAAAAGGGCAGAGAGACGATGGAGCAAAATCTATCAAAGACAAAAAAAAATGATTTGTTGAAAAGGCTTTAGAAACTTTCGAGCAAAAGCTATTGGCAAGTGTGAAGCCATAATCGACATCTATTACCCAAATAGCGCAAGGATGGAAAGGACAATTAGATGCAGGGGAGAAGAAGTCGACTAAGGATTCGGTAAGTGAGATGGGCGTATGGAGCTAAGGCACGACTTTATCAGAGAATATAATTGAATTTGACCTGAAGAACTCGAGGAAGGCATAGGAGATGGGCAAGAAGCCAGGACGAGAGGAGGACGAGCAAGAGTTCTAGTTCACTAAACAGGAGCAGGGAAAACCACCCATCGATTATAGATGAGTTATTTCTTTCTGTGTTTAGTATTTTCTCACTGTTTTCTCCTTAGTGTTTCTGGCTGAAATGTGATATTTCATTTTATCATAAGAGTTGCATTGTGCAAATAATTATAAATATTATTAATGAAAAAAATTGATGTTTCCAATACTTAAAAGCTTAAGATTTAAACCATAAACGTATGAGATCCAAACAAGTGATTCAATCATCATTATTAAACCTAGAACTATCAATATATTTATATATGTGGGTTTCTTCTATGGCATATTAGATAATTTCTCCCATTTCTCAGGTATGTTCAAATATATATTTAACATTTTACTAAGAGTTTAAGCTCTTTGTCCACCCATAGATATTGTCATTATAAGGGATCTTTGAGAATTTATGTTAGCTGAAATATGTAGTTCATTGAGTATTTAATTGAATTGTGTAATTTAAAGTCATTTCACTCAAGAAGGCATATACATACTTTTGTTTGTTGCAAGTTTGTTTAAGATGATAATGAGAATACCATTATAATGCATTGAAGCATATGTTTTATCAATATTAGTCAAATGAAAACAAATAATTCATGAAGATGATAAAACTAATCTTGATCAATCCATTTTGGATTTTGGGATAGACGAATTATCTTATTAAATATGTACAACTCATTATTCAGCCAATAAACTTGTTCTTATATTGGTTATTAAATTATCTTGATATACCTGATAGTGTGGTTTATTTTTTACTATAAAATTAGGTTCCTTAAACTTTTAATGTTGCATGCAGTGAATATAAATATAAAGGTCCCGCCTTACTCACTTTGGCATCATGTACGAGGCTTAACATGATTGATAATAAAGGATTAAGGCCCATATTTAAAATCAATAGACTATACAAACAAAATACTGAACTAATATTCATGTGCATGTAAGACATATTGGATATCCTCATCATGATAGGAGCATGAGTTTAAATATCCTCACCCTCTTTGTATGGATATAGATAAGTCCATTGTCATGGTTGGACAACTTTAAAAAAAATTGTTGAAGCTCTAGAAGTCAAAATATATCTAATCTCCTTATTAATGGAACCTTGAGTTGTCTCTAGTGATATTAAGTTAGTATGTGACCATAAGCCATGACACTGACTTGTAAGCATGATATTGCTCCAAACCTAGATAAAATTGTATGCTAGCCCCTATATATGTGTGTGTGTGTGTGTGTGTGTGTGTGTGTGTGTGTGTGTGTGTGACCTATTGCCTTCGAGATCTATTAGGCATGCGATAGAAGTAAAAGTGTTACTACTAATCATATTACCGGGTGTGCATTGACATATGATAATCATTCCATTATTGTGTCATTAGTTGTCGTAAGTATGATACCATCATTGATCATGTTTAAAGCAAGTTTATAACTAATGTGTTATGTATTTCAAGGTTCAAAAGGGTATTATGTGACCATTTAAGAAATTCTATTGCAAAAGAAATAAGTTTAATAAGGTCCTTTAATGTTGTTTTATTCCCCCTAATTAATATAATATGTTATATGGATCTAGGATGGCATGTGGGTATTGAGGTAAAGACCTTATATGATTAAAATCATTTATATTGGGCACTGATAACATTAGTATTGTATACCCTTGGAAAATATGTTTAGGGTATAAAGAACTAGTCTAACTATTTGTTTAACCTAATGGGGTTGCGTGAGCTGAGGTAATTTTATGTTGAGTAATAATCTTAGCCCCTATGTTGATAAGACAAACCTTGGGATGTTCAAGTGGGTTTATGAATAATGTTGGATAGATTTTGATTAAAGACATTGATCTATCTTTAAGGGAAATGTTATTGTATGGTTTTCCAAATGGTGAACTGACCTATAACTCTTAACTACTGGGTGATCCCACAATAGTGGTTTACAATTTTTGGCCAAATTGGACACTGAAATTATTATTTTTAACTAAATCTTCACATTCGGGCACCTATAGTGGCTAAACCGTGAAGAATTTGAAGTTGATGCAAACTAGAGTCTCATCACATTTTTTCTGTATATTCTAAAAATATTTTTTTCAAAATTTTTGGAATCAAATTGCACTTCTTTTTCCATCTCCCACGAAAACTAGTTTTTTTCAGAAAACAACATTTTTAAAAAGTGACGCACACTGTATAACGCATAACTTTTTTTCCATAAAGGATAAAATTCTAATTCTTTCAATTTAGATTTGTAACTCTGATATCTAGTGCTTCCATTTGGTTAGATAGTTGTTTATTGAATATTTTTTCTTTAATCAAGTTCAAGTCAAACCAATTACAATTCAAACATAGCGATCGATAACGCATAAATTTTTTGTATATATCGAAATTCAAAAAATTTGTTGGATCAAGGACTTCAATATATGGTGCACTCATATTTTTCAAAAAAAAATTGATAATCTGCTATTTTCCCACATGTGTAGAACAAAGACCTTCATTTTTGATGAAAAACCTATGTTTAATAAACTAAAAAAACAAATACATAATAAAACCAAAACATATTAAAATTATATTTGTTGGATAGCTCGTTCCAAGGACTACCTGATTCTAGTTGGGTTTGTGAAGATTCCTCTATTTTCATCCTCAACCCGAGCTTCGAAGTGTAAAATTTTAGGTTTTTTCTTGTGAACAAGGTCAAAAATCAGGGAAAAGGGGGGTTTGCTAGAACCCAAGCGAACCCCCTTCCCAAAAGTGGTTTTCATTTTTTTTTGTCTGTGCATGCATTAAATGGGTTTACTCGAACCCTGGTTTGGGCGAACCCTTTTTTGGTTCGTTCGAACCAATGAGTTCATTCGAACCCCCATAATGAAAAATTATGGCATGGGGTCACTTTTTACAAGTTTTCGTTCCTCATTCGAATTGTAAACCAGTTTTGTGGGTTTACCATACTATCAACTATTATTAGATGAAGGGAAACAAAACCTTAGTTATTGGAACCTGTGTGTAGGTCCTACGAGAGACCTTGTAAGGAGAACTATGTGTGACTTTGACCCATTTGGAAGCAAGAACGTAGGCGATCCTTGGGCAAAGGATGCCTCTACGACCTCAAGTCCGTAGGGGGAGGGTTTAGGGGGGAATAACTCTCATATGCCAGGGTTGTCCCTAATTGGTTTGACCTTATCCCTTTAGAAGTCTTTTGTTTGAGGTTGAATGGGTACCAGATGGGTATGAACAAGTTAAAAGAATCTAATATTTTGTATTTAATACATAATATGTTTTTATATAATAAGAAAATATTGACTACTTATAATGGGTATTTGAATATATGTATAAGTTTCTAGCAAAGTCCATCTTGTGTTGGTTCCATGTATCTCTTATGTGTTTGTGTAATTCAACTCCATATCTATGTGCTTATGCATAGGCCTATGTATTTGTGGATTGAGATTGTGATTGATGTTATATATGACCCTCCCAGGAGTGAACCTCTGGGATATTTGAGCAATGATAGGAAGTCATTAGATTGTGTCAATGATCGTTGTATGGACTACTGCTAGGGATTAGTTAGCATTCACCTGGTGTTCACAGAGGTGAAGGTAGCAGGCTACCCTGATTATGTTACGGTCGTAGTGGTTGCACGGGTAGAGACCCATCCATGTGGATAACGGTAATCCAGGGCTAACTGCGTATTGCTAGGGTTCACTGGATGTCACTAGTATGCACGAAAGTGGTTGATGCCATGTGTTACCCGGGATTGAAAAGAAGATAGCTAACAATACCACTATGGTCACAAGGTGGTATATGTCGGGAGCTACTTCTTCTTAGGTGGACAGACTTGTCGTCGATGGTCTATAGGCAATTGAAGTCAAAATCCACCAGGTTTGGTAGGTTCACTACTTGGAGAAACCCTTGGGATGGTGGACGGACCTACGGTGTAGTATGGGATGCACTGAATCCCCTCCCAGATGTTAGACTATATACTTAGCCTTGTGGGGTAGACGACGAACCCGCAGTGCAGTATGGGATTCACCAAATCCTCTTCCCATTTGTCTATGGTGTAGAAGATCGGGAGAAAGGATAGGACCCACAGTGTAGTGTGCAATGCACCGATATTCTTTCTATCTGGAATGTATTATGGACATGTGTTAGCCAGTGTGATGTGTTGACTAGCCATTGTGGATGTGGTGCATTTTGGAGCTTGTCACTATGTATTTGTGATGTATGTTGGAGCTTGTTATTGTATATTTGTGATGTATGGTCAAAGCTTGTCACCGTGTATTTGTGATATATGATGGATCCAATCATTAATATAAATGTGATGTGTATGAGACAATCATTGTTGCACTTGTGATGCACATATAATCTAATCTCATTATACTTGTGACTTGTGTATGATTCAGTCACTGTATACTTGAGATCTATGCATGAGACAGTCATTGTTGCACTTGTGATCTATGTATGATCCAGTCATTGTTGCACTTGTAATATGTGCATGATCCAGTCACTGTTGTACTTGTATTGTGTATGAGCTAATCAACTTGTGTATATGGGGGTATGCTCATGACAGCCATTGTGTATGATCTTTGGGATTATGGTATGATATGCCCTTGTGAGTATTGTGAATGTTTGTTCACTAATGCTTGGTAATGTTTGGTATGGACCCAACACTTGATGCCAAGGTTATTATCATTATATTATAATCGACTATGTTGATAGCTTACATTTACTGAATTGATAATTTTGGGATAAAAGTGAGATAATAGATCTCATACAAGAGGAGAGATTGAACTCCCTCTATCATTGTGGGGCGAACTACGATGCCTTTGATTTCCACAAGGGGATACATAGGCAGGGTCATTATGAACCCTCAAGGCTTAGGTCGTAGGTCTAGGAAAGACCTTAACCTTGGGATCGTATCACTCTTTTGTGCAAGCATATATATATCAACAAGAATGAGTTGATGCCACCATGGGAATTGAGAAGTATTGAACTTAACACTATTAAGCCTCATGGAATATGATGGGTTGGTTAAGTTGGTATTTATGCTTTGTTTACAAACAAAAAAAAAATTTAGTGCCCAAGATGGGGATTTTACATTTCCATTAAAATTCTTTGCGGGCTAATATCTCAGCTTGTTCCGCCAATAGTCTTTTCTCCAACAAAAGTTTAGAATTGAAGCATTCCAAATTGGATAAATCTATTGTTCAAAGTTTCCAATTCTTGTTCGATCTTTATTTTTTCTTCAAATGCATTCATGAACGATGTCTTGTTCCATTCCTTTAGCTTTTCCTTGATATATCTTATCCTATCCATGAGTTGGAAGCTCTTCGTGGCATTCTTCACTATAGCCATTTTAAACCAATCATAAACCAGATCAATTAAATCTCTTTTAAGAAACCACATTTTTAAAAATTTGAAATAACATTTGGACATTGGCATGTCTAATCTCAGGTTGAGTTCAACCGGTTAATGATCGGAGGGAGGATGGATGCTTCCAATAAGATTAGTTCATTTAGCTAATTCATTGAGAGTAGGAATCTGTGTAATTTTTCTAATATATTGGAAAACCCCAATTGTCCATTTGTTCATGTGTATACACCATTCTTTTTTGACATATCAATTAAATCCACTAGTTCCAAAAAGTTACAAAAGTATTTTATGAAAAAGATTCAATCGACAAGATATAAAAATTAAATAAAAATTTAAAAAATATAAAAAAAAATCCTCCAAGGGTGATCTATTACTAATGTCACTTATATTTATGACTTGGTTAATAAATAATGATAGAAAATAACAACAAAATATCATCGATTAGATCATTTTAGAGGAATGAAAACTTGCTAACATATTTTTGTAAACCTCCAATTGAAACCTTAGCATGGTTATGAAGGAAAAAGATTGTGAGAAGCCCTATTTCTACATAGAGTACGCCCAACATCCCCCTTCCATAGTCCTTGAAAATGGATCAAATTCATGCATAGCTCTAGCCATAGCACTTCTTGAGCCTAGTGAAAAGGACATGGAAGAAATCCAATTGCAATCTATAAAGACTATTCCAAACCTTGGTATGTGCTCATACCCTTCCTCGCCATCATTCAATGTTGATCTATTTTTTGAAGTAAGACTAGAAATCATTTGATGAAGAGGAAGATATCTAGATAGGATCTCAAAAAGAACAAGGAATGATTATCAATCACCTCCAATTTCAAGAAATTAATAATGGAGATTACCAAATTAATGGTAAGATACACTCTCCGTGAAAAACAATTTATTTTATCAAACTTATACAACACTCCATTTTAACCTTTGAAATCAACTATTGATCATACTTAATCCATGGAACCATATGAACATATATGAAATATTTATCTTCTAACTATTGGTTCGACAAAATTTGAACTAATTTAAGCATTCTATTTAAATGGTCAATTTACATTGACATATATATAATATTTGAAAATAAAAGGTCTACTTGGAATTTGTTAGAATGCATTAAATATTAAACTAACTAATTTTGGTATATGCTAAATAAAACTAGTTCTCACAAAAAAAAATAATCTTCACCTTATATACACACCTTTAAAGTTTTCACATTAGTAATCAAGATAATGTATGATAAACATTGAGCCATCCACTTACTTTCTACTTTAATTTTACTTGAAATATATAAAATCTATAATAATTGTAGTGAAGATTCAAGCTATCTACATATATAGAACTCCTCTCAACCATAAAATAATGAACTAATTTTACTGTTATCTATTTAAAAATAAATCTTAAGACCTACAATATAAGAAAAAATAAATTAATGAATAAAAAGAGTAATATACGCTTCAATTCCTAGTAGAAAATACATTTTTTAGCTTACATTTGAATCATCTTTTCAATTGACCTTATTTTATATTTACAAGAAAGTAGTTATATTTTATTATGAATAAGTGTCTTTATTACTAATTTTATGATAATATTACACATATTCACAAACAATGTGGGTGCAAAAAATCTAACCCCTAAAGTCCAAATGCGAAAACCCTAGAAAAAACAAACAAGTCACTAAATAGTAAGGAGGAGGGCCTCTCTCATTTCATTTACCCATGTACATCAACAATATCTAGATTGTCATTATGGGCTCCCAACCATCATTACCATCATGTTTTTTTCTTCATCAAGCGGCTGAGTGTCATGAATAGGCAATATAGCAAGAGCGCAACAAGGGAATTTGCTAGTGTGAAGCCAACCAATAAACCAATGGCTAGGAGATTGGGGAGAATCAAAGTCGTGGTGGGTAGGGGAAGAACACCATTGTTGATATTGATCCTTGGATATTCTCTCAAGAGGTTGTGAAGTATGGGAATGAGTGTTTTGTTCTCCATGAGCAGATTGAATGCATCCTAATAACACTCATAAAGTGGAGAACAACCTCGACTAGAGGTAGTAGTTTGAGAGACTTTAGCAATAGAGTATAGGGCATTGCTCCTATGATCTAAAATCACTTGAATATGTGCCACCTCCAATGCGACCTTTTTGGCTTGCACCTAGATCTATATAAGCATATTAAAACAGATCTTTGCCTTAGTGTAAAGAGAGAAATCAGAAACAACTAAATTTCAAAAAAAATAAAGTAGAATTTATGTCCCTTCCATATGTTGAAAATAATTTTCACCCTAAAAGCATGCCAAATATTTGGTCTATTTAGAATGGATTCTAGGCCAATCCCTAAGTAAAATCATATGCTATGAGAATGGTTTAGGTTGAAAGGATTTAAAAATCATGAATCCAAGCCAAACAGCTTAAGCTTTGGAACAAAACAAGAAAAGGTTCTTGAGAGTTTCTTCATGACCACAAAATGGGCATTGAGGATTCTTAATCCCAATATGATTTAATCTAGAACTAACTAAAAGGCCTTGAAATAGAATACACTAGGAAAAAAGAGCAAGATTTGGCACTAAAATGGTTGACTAAACCATCTGAAACTTGTATTGCCAAGCACTTACAGGGGATTGCAACATGCATATCTAGTTTAAAATAGGATCCATAGATAAATATAGAGAGATCTGTGAGTAGCCCTTAAGAGGCTTCTAGTTATGAAATGGTGTGTCTAGATACCCCTTCCAATCTTTCCACTAGGACTTGAAACAATGAACCCAATTTTATTAATACTATCTAGAGGCACATAGTTGATAACAACTTGGAAGGTTTTGAGGTCTTGATTGGGCAAATGAAACTTATCTTTTTTCTTTATGCCAAGTAAGAAAAATATTGGTCCTTTTGGAAAAAATGATCCAAAAGGCTCTTAATTCCCTTCTTAAAATACCTCAAAGCACATGCCCATGAAATCTCGACTAGAGGCCGACCTTGACAAGAGATAACAAAATACCACCATAGATAGTGTTGATTAATTGAAATCCCAATGTGAAATTCATTTCGATTCTAGGCCAACTAGGGTTCGATAGCTTCTCAAGTTGCAAGCTCCTTCAAGATAAGAAGGATATGAATACCAATCCGCTTCCAAGATTTTATCTCATTGGAACACCTAAAGAGACACAATGACACATCAAGTTTTTCTAGACCTCATTGCCTCCAAGAGCTTGGATAATCCATTCTACACAAAAGGCTAAATAGGTAGTTGTTGAAAAAAATCAAGCCCAACTCCAAAGTCATGAGGGAAACAATAAAACTCTCAAGACACATGATGGAACCATCTATGATTCTCAAAAATAATCCCAAAGAAATTCCCCAAGAATATTTACAATATTTTGATAGGAAACTTTAGAAGGAACCCAAAAGAGTAGTAAAGATGAGTAGTTGTCAAAATATTCAATCATACCTAGAATTTTATTATAAATGTATATGGTTTGGTTGCATTGTAGTAGAAAAGAGAGGTCTAGAATCAACTAAATGCCTTTTTTCCAAAAAGCTCTAGAATGAGATTTTCATTATTTACGGGGATTTCAATGCAATAACTAATAAGGAGGAGAAAAAGGCGAGCATCTTGAAATGTGCACAATCTTAGAAAGACTTCTAGGACTTCATTGATCAATATTTCCTTTTTGGTATTGCCCCAAAAAATGGTATTTTCAAATGGGAAAATAGGTGCCTACATGCGGCCCTCATTGTTGAAAGATTAGATAGGTTTCTTTTGGGCAGGGATTAGTCTAACTCTCCCTACACAAGTAAGAAAAAAATTCTCCTAATGTGCAGTTCAAACCACTTCCCAATGCAACTTTTTGTTTCTTTCGACTACCTCACCCCAAGATTCCCATTTAAGTTTGAAAAAATGTGGCTCAAAGATCCTAATTTAAAAGCTAAGGTTGTAGATTGGTGGTTGAAAGCCCCTATCATCATCTGTTCCAATTTTTTTAGATTTTTCAAGAAGCTAGTATATTTGAAAGGGAAATTAAAAGAGTGGAACAAAACATCTTATCATTATAGGTTATCATTATGTCAGAGGCTTTATGATGTCTTATCCACAACGCTAAATCCAAAGGTGAGCGGAAAGGAGTTAAAATTGCCCCAAATACTGAACCAGCTACTCATTAGCAATTTGTTGATGATACTTTTTTGTTTGGAGTGGTTTGTAGGAGAGAGGCAAGATCAATAAAGAATACTTTGGACACTTACTGTCTCACTTTAGGCTAGGAAATCAACTAGTAGAAATCAAAGATTTTCTTCTTTAACAATGATTTAATAAAGTAGAAATAAATCACAACTATCCTTGGGATCAAGACAAGCCAACTCCCAAGTAATTCTCTAGGAATGCCCCTCGTTTCAAGGGGGGCTTGCAAAGCTAGACTTGGGGAATCCTTGTTGGATAGTTGTATAAGCTGAATGGAATCTTGGAAAGGGAAGTGGTTATCATTTGTAGGGAGAATTAATATGCTCCAATTAGTGATCTTTGTGATTCCTATTTATCTTATGTTGTGCCTCAAAATGCCAATAAAAATTGCATATGCCTTGGATCAAAAAATGAGATTTTTTTAGAAAGGTTCAACTAAAGGGAAGTTTAGTGTCATAAAATTGCACCCCATGGCAATTTCACACTTGTGAATTTTCCCACTACATTTATGTCACCTTGGCGCATTAATGAAAAAAACCTATGAGTCAAAATTTCACGATTCCAACTTCATGCGGGACAATGACGAAACGTCAACAGGCCATACACCTCATTTCTTGTGAAAGTTTGAGTAGGACAATTGTGTGATGTGCGGACGTCTACGGAATGTGTTAGCATCCCCAAACTTTCTGAGTTTCAAATGAGGGAATCTTGCGTCCTTTTCCTATGATACATGTCATTATGGTAGAAATACGAATGTAACAAATCTTCTTTCCCATGCAACCTCAAAAAACTTCTATTTTCACTCTTTCTCTCATTCTTTCTCACTCTCTCTCGTTCAATCTTGCTGTCTTTCTTTACTCTCTTCTACATCTTTTATCTCTTGCTCTCCACAATGAAGCTTTGTTGGATTCTCATCTCATCAATAGCCAAGGCTCCCTTGCAAGCAAGCACATCTCATCTATCAAGCCAAGAGGGAGCCACGGACTATTGGTAATGCTCTCTTGTCTACTTTTTTCTTGTATATTTGTCTTATCTATTTGTGATAGGGGATCTCCTCCATAGCAGGGTTTGTTTCTATCACACATCTCATCTATTACATTTTATGTCATTTTTTCTATCTCTATCTATTTGGTTGTCTGTGGAGGTGAAAACACCAAAATGGGGGTTTGACTGAGGCAACCCCGAAACAGCCCCAACATTTATCCTCGTCCTTCTTGTGTGTAGATGTATGAATTTGAAGATCTAGGTATTGCGGATTCAAGGTTCTTACTTTCTAGTTTGACAAGGATGACAACGCAGGGTGTAGATGTCCCTGCAGTGCACTGTCATCTGTGGCCAAGACTTTGTCCTTTTGGGGGAAAAATTTGTAAGTTTTGAGCTTTTTGTCTTCATAATTTGTTTCTTGTAATTTTCACCAAGTTATGTTAATTAGCAGTTTTATCATTCTTGTACTTAGTAACCTATCATTTTATTAAATAAATTTATTCCAATATTCTTTCTTTTATCATTTGTCACGTGTGCTTGTACGTTGAGGTAATCTAGGGCTATTCATTCCCTATAGACTCTTCTTTGTCCTAGAGACTTGGGAGTAGCGAATCCCCCCCTTTACAGGAAGAAGTTCCCCCTAATGGCCTAGGATAAAATATGCACTCCAAAAGATAGTAGATTTGTTGGTTTAAGGGATTGGTGTCGTTTGAATCAAGCTTTAGGTGCTAAGTTGGTGTGGAACCTATATTCTAATCCATGTAGAAAGTGGGTTATAATAATCCAAAATAAATATAAGGATAACCAAGACCCTACTAGAATCTTGTTCATTTCTAACGTGCAATGGGGATCATCTATATGGAACCTTTTAGTCAACTTCAAAGACATCATTGTGGAACATTGTACATGGGATGTCAAAAATGGAAAGAAGACATTATTTTGGGAGGACTCCTAGAATGGGACTCCTAATTTGGCTGATTTTCAAGAACTGCATGATGCCTAGGAGACTTTGAAACACGTATATGGATATCATGTTAGTGACTATCTCTCCTATAGCATTGAGAATGGTATCAAGAAATGGCATTGGAAACCCTTGTAGGGACTAAATATTCCAAGATTCCAAATCCAAAACTATCAAACATCCTTGGATAGAGGAAAGTGTTTCTTTCCAACAAATCAGATGTATTCAAATGGTGTACCTCCAAATCTAGCTCTTATAGCATCAAAATGGGATATTTAGTGTCATCTAAGGCAAAGACGGATGTTGAATGGTCATCTCACCTTTGCTGGAGTAAATTGTGCCTTCATAAAGCTAGTGCATTTTCCTAGGCCACTCTCCAAAAAGAGTATCTTAACTAGGGACCATCTTAGGAAGCTAGGTTTCACTGGCCCACAAATTTGTGTGCTTTGTAAAAATGTAGAAGAAAATGTTGGTCACATCCTTCTAGTTTTATCCTTCTCAGAGAACTATTGGAAATAGATCTTGTAGAAACTAAAATAGTTCACTCAACTCTCCCCTTGCATTTGCTCTATTTTCAATTCTTGGGTGTGCTTACAAAAAATATCTATTTTTTCAAGCCTATGGGTGGCTACACCTATTGGTAAAATGTGTCTCAACCTTGCAATTACATAAGGTTTATTGTTGATAGGTAAGCATGGGGGGTGTAATAGGGGGTACTCCCCAGCAAAACCAATAGGTTTTAGATCTGATGATAGATATTTTGTTGGCTTGACTTGTCCTAGAAGGAAACCTTATTTTATGAGGGTGTCAAGTATTACGGCTATGTATTGTGATGTATTTTGAGATTCTGATAGCGGTCGTGTTGCCTCTGGATATCTAGTTGGTGATACTCCTATGAGAATCTTGCTCTACAAGTATATTGTAATCTGTGATTTTTGAATAATATATTGGTCAACTTTTGGAGTGTAGGGTTTTTCTCCCGAAAGGGTTTTCCCCACATAAATCATAGTGTTGTGGTATGCATGATATTTATGTTTATGTATGTTTAAGTTTTTGTAACTGTTGAAAATATTTGTAAAGTTTTTCATTATCCTCCTCTCAAGATTAGTGTAGGAAGTTGTTCTGCTACCTTAGCTTCTTTACAACACCTATTTTTATTTGGGAGATTTGGAAAGAGAGAAATAGGAGAATTTTTCAAGATAGATCTATGTATTTGGATACCTTATCTAGAAATTTTGAAGATGCAATTACAAAGGTAGTCAACAATGCAGCAAGGAACCAAAAAATGAAGTACAACACCTATATATTTTGGGACAAGGAAATGAAAAAATCATGGCCTAGCTTGGTCATCCCATTGTTCATGGGGTCTAATCCTTAATCTTCTTCTCAATCATAAGTGAAATGGTCTCCTCCAAATGATGGATGGATCAAATTGAACTTCAACAAATCTTATAGGGGAAAGTCGGGTAAATTTGGTGCTAGTTGCATCTTCAGAAACTACAAAGGTGAAGTCTTGAGAAAAATGAGCATTCCTCTCTCCCTCAGCACCAACAATGTAGCTAAATTACAAGTTGTCCTACATGTTCTTCAAGAAGGAGTGACGCTTGGTTTCAAAAGAGGATTTCTTAAGAACAAGTAATGTCTTAAGAGTCAGAAGCCTCGGGAATTGGAAATTGAATAGTATGCTTCATATGTGTTTGGATATTTTCAAAAACTTTGAAGATCTCAACATTGTGAACATCTGCTGTGAGGAAAAAAAGGATGGCATGTTATGTCACAAAATTTTGAATTGGTAGAGGCTCCTTGTATTATTCATTATTTATTCTCTCATTTGGAAGTGCAATTATGGAACTATCGATGTATCTAATGGCCAAGACATGGTAGATTGCCTTTGTAGGGACCATTTCAGAGAAGTTGTTGAAGATAATTTTCAAGAATAACTCTATGATTGTCTTGCAAACTTGATAAAGATGGTTTTGGGGGACACCTTCATGAATTTGGATTATAGTGTTAGGTGAATTATATTATTGCCTCATAGTTTGTTATGGTCATGCTTGATCTCGATGAAGATAATGAGGTGGTTTTAAAGGTGGCCTTGGAGATGGTAGTCATTGGCATAGGGTTCCAAAGTGACAAAGGAACTTGGCCTAGATAGTGATTTATAAATTCAATGGTTCCTAGGTTACTTTCCTAATTGAAGTAGTTGGTGAAAATGTTGTTTCTCGGTGCCACAGAGCCTATTGGGGCTTTGGTTTTCTCAAGAACATCTCTGGTACTTCAAGAGGGGAAATTGTGGATTGGTCCTTCACCATGGTTCCTTGTGCAAAGGATGACTCGAGTGATGATATCCAAGAAATCAAGTGCCCTATTTAGTATATAGTTAAATTTCATATGTCAAATAAAATATATTATGTATACAAATGCCATAATAGTGGTCAAGTGCTATTAGTATAGGTTATAGTCTATGTCCAAGAATGGAATAATAAAACAAATAGTTGATTGGGTCTCTGTAATAAGACCAATTTTGAGTTGTAATAGTTGTGGCATCCTTTGGAGATTCCAATTTTGACATTCTCAAAGTTAATATATGGGTATGGTTCTCTAAAGCATTCTCATTGATAAAAAAACAATTAATTCATTCATATATATATATAATTCATTTTAAAATTTAAGCAATCTAAAAATTCATTTACAATCATATTATAGTTTAACACAATTCTAGAATTTTAATTACATATATAAATCATTAAAAAATTTAAAACAAAAAAGAAAATACATGTATATATATAGTTATTCTATATGTATTTCATTTTTCAATATGAACATTTCAAATGATAAAATAGGCATTCAACCTATGCTATTAAATTTGAAAACTATTACATATCTTTTCTAACAATAAAATAAATATATTTTGAACATAAAACTATATATATATATATATATATATATATATATAATAAAATTTAAAATATATTGACTCAACAAACATCCATCTATATATTTTTATAATAGTAACTACACAACAATATCACACATGGATTCATTTATAGATTACATCATTTTTTACTAATCTTGATTCAAAATTATCAATGCATAGTTAATAAAATATATATAACACACCATCACAATGAATTTTTCATGTAAAAATGGTAGTATACAACACATCCTCAAAATGAGGGTTTTATAAGATTATTGGATACATGAAGATGGTTCCAAATCTAAAATTAATCATCCATAAAACACAACTTTCCATCATTTACACCTTCACAAATATTTAAAACAAGGTTGATCATCCAAATCAATGGAGGTTTTCTTACCTCCCAACCATACATCTTGCTTACAAACCCACCCCAAGCTAGGAGGTCCTCGTAAAAACTAATTTCACTACATAACAAAGGGCTACACACATAACACAACAAGAGATACACACATCACATGTAGTCTTAACATGTCACATATGAATTTTGACACTCATAGAAAAGGGAGTCAATAGGACACTCTAACCCCTTGGAGATAAACAATATCAAGTAGTAACTTCACAACAATATCAACATGTTTATTGGTGTAAATGGGTGGTTTACGTAACTAGTTCATTAATAGGTCCTATTTACATGTTAAGTTTACTTAGGTCCTAGGAATATTTCTAGAGGTCCCAGGTGTCTTGTGATCTTATCATATCTTATCATGACATTTAATACGTGTGTCCTAAGTCATTTAATAATGTTGAGGTAGTTGTCTCAATGTACAAGTTTCAAACACATGTCATGATCTTGTCTAATCCTATCTCACAACCTTTCCTTTATAAACAAGGCATCATATGTACATTTGATATATTCAATATTAAAATCTTGCATCCTTAATCATATCAAGATGTTTTTTTCATTTCTCTCTTGTGGAAGATATTTTGGCTTAGCAGTTGATGCTAGGATGTTGGGAGTTCACCATTAACTCATACATGGTATCAAAGTTCTAGTGCTACAAACTCCTTGGACCAGATATGAGGAACATATTTTAGCTTTAATATTTTATTGGGTGTGACTTGGGATTTCAAAGACCTCGCGATTGAATCCAAGGCATCAGAGAAAGCCAAAATTGGCTTTTATTTTGTCAAAATCCCACATATAGGGCCAGATCTACAAGGGTTTCAAGTTAAGTGAAGGTTACCATATCCTAGAGGTAGCTAAAAATTTTAAACACTTTGGGCCAAAATTGTCCCTATCACCACATTCAGAGGGCTTGAAAACCTAAAGATCACGTGTCAAATCATCAAAATTGGACACTTTGTCTCAGGGGAATTAGGAAATTTTTTTGTCCTGTTAGCATATCCATATGAGGCCGTACCATATTGAGTAGTTTGTAGCATCGTCAAGTTTGTGGTCATAGTGAATCTCCTAAGCATATTTTGCATAATATTCTTCAACATATTCAAGTGCATATTCCCCAAAAGCATATCAAGACACCCTATCATAGACCCATACGCCCCGAGGTGTCCTAGTCCTCATATGCATACCAAAACTAATTCTTCAGGATAGGTACACAGTTTCCTAAACTTTCCAGATCTGCCTGCAATTTACTATTTCAGTCTATTATTTTTTGAGATCTTACATTTTTCATATTATATATCATATAATCTAATTAGGTTAATCATAACAAATCACTTCCAGTCCATTTTCAAGGCCCTAAGGATGTAGATCCAAGTCTAATTGACTCACCGTCATGGTTGAAAGTCAATCTATTCACCTTGTTGATTTGTATTCTAATGAAACCCTAAGAAAAGGTGGAATTGACTTTAGGTTTTATACATTAAACTTAGGGTTCCCTTTTTGTTATGTTTCATGTGATAATAATAAAATATGATCATTGGTACAATATGATGAGTATGCCCATTTATTGTATATAATCTTAGTTTGGTGTACTACTTGGGATTCTAATAGAATGTAACAACCAAGACCAATGTGATAAGATACAGCATCGAAACATAATCCTAGTTCATCTTTTCTTTAAAAGGTATGTGTAGACACTTAAAATTGTGCTGACTGATATTGCACATCTGAATCTAAATACTAACGCCATTTTTTCCCGAATCACTTCTTTTCGACCATTTATTTAAATAATCTTCATTATTTAACTAAACTCATTAGTTTCTCCTATTAATCAAATGATTAGTATTATTTGGCTAATTCATCCCCTTTCACGCTAATTTTCATCTTATTTAATTAGGTAATGTGAATTATTTAATTAAATTGTCTATGTCTTCTCATTTAATTAAATAATCTTTATTATTCAGTTAAATGTCATTAAACTCTCTTTCATTAAATAAGTTAATTATTTAATGGAAATCCTAATTTCCCTCCATCTTAAATTACTTAATTGGCTAATTTCCCTCACCCTCCCACTTGCAAGAGAATATTCCCCTAGAATATTCCTCCATTTGAATGGGAATATCTTGCAACAAACTTCCTAACAACTTCCTAATTTTTAGGAAGTGTGCTTCTTTGAATCAATGAGAGCCATTGATTAAATCCTTGATCCTTGTCAACTTGCATTCTCATCCATTGATGAGAATCCTTGATCCATGCCTTCACCTCTCATTGCTTCTCATCCATTGATTGATCAAATCAATCCTGACCATTGATTCACCATTTTCTCCTATAAATACTCCTCATTTCTATGAGAAATGGATCCACTTCCATTTTAGCAAAGTTATGTTGCACATTTGGATACTCACTTTCATTCATTTGCATCCATTTTATAGCTAAATCTTGCATCCATTTTAGCTTAGTTTACATCCATTTTCATCAATATTCATCAATAGAATCCATTTCAAAAGCTTTTTTCAATCTAGGGATTGGGAAAGGGTAATAATCCACATCAATGCAGCTCCAATCCCCCAATGGGATGAGATTTGAGGCATTTAACTAGTTTCCTTTATACATTTCTTGATTATTTGTGTTTAAATGGCTGCTTGGTTTGATGCTTTTAAGAATTTCACTGGGAGCTTGAATTAACTTGCTAAATCTTTGTTTGTTTCATGTAGATCTTGCAGTTTTAGCTTAGGTTATGATCATGCTCATGGTATGTATCTTAAATTAAGTTTCCATTTTGACAAATTATGGCTGAGTAATTATGTGAATCAACCTCTAGAAGGCTTATGTATAGTGTAGAACTACTTAACCATCTTAATTCTTCAAAAAAAAATGAACTCTAGGTTGTAATGGATGCCTAATGTTTTTTGTTGAATTTAAGTATTTGGATCTCCACTATCAAATGATCCATTGTACCATTAAATTCTAACTTTAAGGTAGAGTTTCGTAGCTTTATCACATACAACTTCTAAGACACCCATAGCCCTATTGTATTTTTGACCAGTGTGGGAAATCGTCAACAATGGTGGTTTATATTTAGTTGTGTGTGTGTAAAAAAATAATGTTATTATTGATAAATTTGGTTTATTTTACTTGTTAAATTAAATATATATAATTATATTTATGACCAACCTAGACTAATCCTTATTTGGTGAATTTATGTGAGGAACATTGTCCATATTATTTATGCCAAGGTGCAAGGTGATGTAAATTTTGTGGCTCTATTGAGAAGGAAGGTTCCTAATGACAATTAGTGTTGAAACCATTTGAGTGCATAATATGTCTTAACTTTGAGTTTGACCAAAAGTAAGTACCTTGTATATAATTATGGTAATTAGTAGTGGTTATGTTTGTCTAATAGATTGAGTCCATAGGTCTTGCAAGTTTATATGTCTAGAAAATGCATTTGTATATATTACCTTTAATGCACTCCCATTTGCAACTATATGTATATCATGAATATATTAACATCATTTTTTAGTAGTCCAGGTAATATTTAATATTAAACATAATAAATATAATATAATATAGAAATACAAATTATTATCATTTTCTAACTAATAATCACCTCCCTAACTGATGGGGACTATTGTTTAAGTAAATAAATTAAAAAATAATTTGCATCCAAAGGAAGAACATTTAGACTAGAGATGGAGGGATTTAACAGCAATAAATTTAAGCTATGGAAGCTCAAGATGGAGGATTTACTCATAGATTGATACTTATGGGTTGCGATATCTAAACCTAATACCACATTGATGAAATATGAAGAATAGGTTGTGTTGAATAGGGAAACAGGAAGCCTTATCAAGATTTGCTTGTTGGATTCAATGTTGCTAAATTTCTATGTAGGATCCATCTCAAAATCCCTTTGGGAGAAGTTATAAAAATTGTACTAGGATAAATCCTTGGGTAATAAGATTTTTCTATAAAAGGACTCCGCTTCTCCAAACTCTTCCCCAGTAGTATATTTTTCGCAGTATATTTTTGTGCACCCTCTGTTTGTCTTACCAGCGAGGAGAGTTAATATTTTTCGTTGTATTTGTCTTACTGTGAATAGATTGAAGCAACAATAGTATGAAAATTGGGTCTGCAAATTGAAGCAGCAACAGTACACAAATTGGGTTTGGTTGGTTTCATGAAAATTTCCTGCGAGCTCTGCCTATTTTCTCTCATTGGCATCATTGACAGCTCGACACAATTTGTGTAGAATCTTTAGGTAATTCACTTTCCATGATTTCAGTGAATTATATTTTTATCCCTATCATTTTTCAAGCTTTGAACAATTATAAAATCCTGCATTTTGTTTGGATGAGGTCTTGGACATAAGAGAAACAAACATTTTATCAATTTCGCATTTAGGTGAAAATAGATACCCCAGCAGGGCTTGAACATGGATTACTCTTTACCTCTAGAGAAATGGTTGTTGGACCAAGGATTACTTGGAAGCATATTTTACTTAGTATTTAATATGTCTAATGTTTTAATGCTGAGTGAGAGTGTCTCAATGCAAAAATAAGCATGGTAGGTTAGTTGTTTTGAGTGAGAGTGTCTCAATGTTGCAAATATTAAACATTTAACTCGTTTATCTAATATTAAGAATATTTGATAAACCAATGCAAAAATAAGATGATTAAGTATGGTAGGTTAGTTGTTTTGAGTGAGAGTGTCTCAATGTTGCAAATGATGGCAGCTAGAAAGGATTTGGTTGTGTGCGAGGGAGGGGAAGGGGTAGAGGAATGCAAGGAGAAAATGATTTGGACGGTAGAGGAACATCAGGAGAAAATGATTGGGGCATGTATGTGATTTATGCATCAAAAAGCTGGAACTCATTTTAGGTGATGAAAATCAATTAATATCTTCTTCAATGGAGGTTTTACACAGTTAATACATAGTTAGCAAAATCTATCTTCTACAGCTCTGCAACTAAAATATGTGATTATGATATGCCCAAAGTCATTGAAAAAATCTGTGTACTTTTACATCCTATAAGACCAGTATCCTAGAAAGGACATTGCCAAAATATGCAACTTATGATACATTGCAATCCTCATCTTGTAGGCCGGAACGGGATAAGCAGTAATGGCACTACAGAAATAGAGGAGTTTATGTAAGGCACTTGTTTTATCTTCAACATACATCATAAGAAAAAAGTTGTTAGACAATATTCTGAAGTAAATTAATATATAGAATGCAACTATCAATAAAAGTTATTAAAGTGAAATATTCAATTCCATTCAAATTTAAAAATTATGTTAGCTATTAATGTACTTTCTGCATGAATGAGTGCACACCGACATTAAAAAGTAATCTGTATTGATTGCAGGAGGTAATTGGTTCAAAACACAATGATAGAACATCAAGAAAGGCCCTGGTAGAACAAAAACATAATTTAAACTGAAAAAGGATTAAATGTTTATGACGAATTTGGGTGGTAACTCCCTGCCATAGCAAAGCTTATGAGGGGTAAGGATTCTTGGAAGATATTTATTTCAAGATCATCTTTGCAATGTATGAGATGAACATGATAATCCGGGTGCTTACATACTCTGTTGATGATATCTATTTGCTATGAATCAATCTGAAAGCATATTCAGGGTCCTTACATTGTTTTCAATGTTAATTTATATAAATATTAAAAAAATGTTTTATGTGGTGCCTATTCAATGTGCTTGGTTCACATATGACTCCATCGATTGGTTTTAGTTGTCCATGGATATAAATAAAATAGTCTTTGCATGTAGAATTAGAGGTAATCTATCTAGAATTTCTAATGGCTTACCAAAAAATCTTGAAGAATTGTTAATTTGTTTGAAATCCTTCTGCATGCAACAAGATTGTTAAGACTTGATATTTCCTACTTGATATTTCCTATTTTTTTTCTCTATATCATACTGAAAAGTCAAACTATTTGCTGGAATGTTTGTTCACAGGAAAACTCTTGACACTAATACTAACACTAATTGTAATTCTAATTATAATGTTAACTATAACACTAACATAAATTTTAACTTAACCTTAATTCTAAGTTCAATTAAAACTCAAGCCCTAATCATAACCGTGGCCATATAACTAGCACAAATTGTATATAAAAATCTAATAGTCACAGTAATATTAATACTAACACTAATTTTGACAGAAACAATAATTTCAATCCTACCCCTAATTTTGATTCTAACACTAATACTAATTCTAATCTTAAAACTAACTCTAATTTTAACTCAGTTTTTCTTAACTTTGATGATATCAAATGAGATGTTTTTAAAGTAAAATTATTACTTTTGTTTCAATTTTGATGATTTCATGATTTACCATAACTAACTAATTATGTAATATTAAATAATTTACCATAACTAACTAATTGTGTAATATTAAATACGTTTAAACACTACTTTTAATTTCCTATCGGCGTATCCCTTGAACCTCTTAGAGGTGCAAGTGCTAGTAGATAAATTCACGGTGAAGAAGACAATAGAAGTAGTCACAAATCGTGGGGAAACTACTACCATAGAATTTAAAAGCATAAGTTAAATCCTTCGTCTCTATAAAAATCTTCTATCTCTCTAAGTGAAAGAAGAAAAGGTGCATGCTTAATTTTTTCTCCCTCATTATTTCTAAAATCTAAATTTTTAACGAAGCATTTAACTTTAGAATGGAAAATAATTTAAAACAATAAAAAGCATATTATAATAAAAATAAATAAAGTTAAATTATTAAAGTGTAGTTTAATATAGTTTAATGAAAGTTTAAAATTATATTATTATTTTAAATTGTACTTCAAATTTTGAAGTTTTTTTTTTTAATTTTAAAATTTAATGTCATTTTAAGTTTTGTAAATGCAAACAAAATAAAATTAGGAGTATTTGTTATTAACAATGTCTATCATTAATTTATGAATAATATCATATTTGATAAGGTAAATCAAAAGGTCAAACCCATAATCTTGTTTGGTGTTTTTTATGAAGTTTGACTTCACATCCAAATTGTCACCACTACCAAAGAGGCTTTGGAGTAACCTCAAAACAACTTATGAAGCCAAAACTTAAAATCACATTCTTCATTTTCTTGACATCAATCACATTGTTTGCAAATACAAAGTGGTGAGAAAGTGGAGATTTTTTTCGAAGAGTTGTAGATGTTAAGACATCACTACAAGTGTTAATATGGGAAGAAATGTTGGATAGACCTCTTGTACATATTGTTCTAAGAGTACTATCTCCTTCATTTCATGCATGTGTCACATGTCTCAATGTATTTATAAAAAATCTATCATTTGAGGAGTTGGTGAATCTACTTTAACAAGAAGAAGCAATTCATGTTGAGACGTCAATTCCAAGATAATCGGGCCTTTGCATCAAAGAAGGGAAAAAATCCTTAAGGGTATACTTCACCTCGGCAACAATAAAAGGTTTATCGGCTTGTGAAATTTCTCTACAATCTTAAGCAGGCTCTTTGAACTTGGTACATCAAGATTGATGAGCATCTCTTTCAACATGTATTCACCAAGAATTTGTATCATCCAAATCTCTATCTTAAATAGCAAGGGGAGATATTATAATCTTGATTGTATATGTTTACGATCTAGTCATCACAAGGAGTTCTTTATAGATGGTTGATGCTACAAAGAATGATCTCAAATTATCATTCAACATAATAGATCTTGAGCTCTTACATTATTGTATTAGGCTTGAAGTGTGGCTACAAAAGAATCAAATTTGTGTCTCTCAAATAAAATATGCCAAGAAAATTATCAAAAAAATTAGAATGGAATATTGCAATCCTATGTCAAACCCCATGGAGACAAGGTGACAAATTTCCTACCATATTTGTTACCTCAAGTGAATTATACTCTTTGTCATCTATTGATTGGGAGTCTCATCTATCTAACCTATACTAGGCCTAACGTCACCTATGATATCATCTATCTCTTAGGTATATTTAGGAACCTAAGGCTATTCATTAAAAATCACTAAATTTTGTTTTGAGATACATTTTGTAATGGCGTGAATTTGCACCCCTCACAAATTCCCCGTTTACATACCTCCTACCTTAGATAAATTAAATTTGATGATGATATTCCACGTCCCTCATTTGTTTCCCATCCACTTGGCAATTGTTTTTATTGTCGATGGAGGATATTCTATCAAGGGCACGAGCGTGGCACGCGGACATTTGCGCGACGCACTGTCATTCTGATAGGATTCTTGCCTCTAGAATCCACAAAGGCATTACAACTCTCCATTGGTGATGAAGTGTAACATTCTTGCACCCTTGACTGACCTCGAATGGCTCCTTTGCCTCCAATTTCATCTTCAAATGGTCTATTCATTCATCTCAGTCATCTTCTTCACACTTCTTGATCTTCTTGGCATTCTACTTGATCATTCTCACTTCGACACAATCCATTCTCAGCATTTTCATCGCCATTGAAGCTGCAAGTTGACACTCTATTGGTTTTACTCTCCTTGTTGTTGCAGAAACTTTGGCATCTCCAAGCTTGCAAGCTCACTCCTCCCATTTGCCTCGAGTGCACGTGGTTGAAGGTGACATTGTTCCAATTTTCATTCACTTAGCATCATTGTATTGTTTAGTAGTATACCATTGTTTAGCATAGTGCATAGTACCTTCCATTTTGATACTTTCTTTATTACATTTCTCTATCGTTGCTATACTGGTTGTTCGTGGAGATGGAAACACCAAAGCAGGGGATTGATTGCGATAGTCCTCTATACATAGCCACAACATTTTTTCGTCACTCTGTGTGTAGGTACTTCGTTTGTGTGGAGTTTGTGGGAGGTTGGATTGATCATAAGTTAGATTTCTACTACCCTTGCTTGTCATTTCGTTCATAATCAATCTATCAAGTTAAAGTATTCTTCTTGTTATTTTAGTAGTTTAATTGCTTTCTATTTTTTGTTATTATATCAAATTGTACTTGTCGAGTTGTTAGTAGGTTCTCTTTGAGTATTGACTGTACTTTACGTTCCCTATCTGTACGAATGCCAGCACCCAATTGAGATGCCAACACGTCGCACTGTCGTTCATACTCCATGCTAGAGTCCCCTAGTAGTGAGTTGCCTAAGTTGTAGTCTAGACTCTAGAAACCCCCTCACCTAACTTCCTAAACCTCTCGGGTTTGCAAAAGGAAAGAGGTAGATGAGTTTTCCTTCCTTCTCACCCCCTTAAACATCAAACCTATTTTAAATAATCCCTTAGCGTGAGGTAGATCAGGGCATCTGATTGTTCTAGACCCTCCAGTGACCTAGGGTCTTGAGCAGTTAGTCCCCCTCCTCAACATTTTGGTGAACCGATGTGAACTATTTTGGTTCCATTTCGTAGTGTTGAAGGAGTCTTCTCTCGTGTTCTAGATGTGTTGTAGTTGTGTATATTGTAGGGCGCCTAGCCTTGCAACCCAACCTATGACCCCTTGCGGCATAGCTAGAAGAGTCCCTAAACGTTGTGAAGTAAAATCTAGAATAGGTCATTGTCTAATTGTTAAACCCTTGGGGGCTTCTGAGAAAGTCCTTTCTAGTGTACATAAGAGATGGCTTATTTCATGCATCTTCACATCCCGTCTGTACAGCGTGCGAGTGGGTCTCCTGTTATAACCTTTACCTCATAGGATTTGTCAATGAATGCTAATAAGGAGCCATCTTCTTCATACATTCCTGCTCATATCAACGGGAATACCGTAAGTGGCATTCTCGTTGACCCTACATGTCGAATTAATGTTATCGTAGAAGAGATTATGTTAATAAACTTCTTACATAAGGATGGGTACGATGAGTCTAAAAGCACTATGCATACGCATGATTGGATTTTTGTCCCTCCCATCAGTTCTATCACCCTTTCAGTCCTAGTTGGTCCTAGAACTGTGAATGCCCTTTTCGACATTATCCCGAATTCCAACTTGTTCAAAGTGAAGTTAGTCATTCCTTGGCTAGTTTCCATGAGCATAGTCCCTTTGGTGGTCCATAAGTGCTTGAAATTTTTGCATGAGGGCTTCGTGCACGTTGTGCACGACACTGGGTACAAACCCCCGATGTCATGTGGGGCTTATTCATTAGATCACTTATGGCCTACCCCTATTAGTCTACTTCCTTCGAGGATGAACCTCTTGTATTTCACTTACATAAAATACAAGAATGGGGGCATAGCGTAAGTGACCTATCCTCCCTCTCCCTATGCTATTTCAATTAATGCTTCTATGATAGCATAGCATCAGGTTGTCGCTACCTCTCGAAAGGAAAAGGATAATTCCACTCAAGAGCCTTCCTCTTCTTCCTCTATAGTTCCACCTGCTTTTTCCGCCTATCCTACTACGACGCCTTCGAATTTTGCCCCTATGCATCTCTTGGGAAGTCTGATGGTACCCACTTGGAAGAAGGCCAATCGTTAGGTGTTTGACTTTCCTGTCTTGCCCATGGTGCCTCTCCTCGTCTTGTATGGTAAGGGGAAGGGTCCCCATGGATTCGTCTCTATGTCTCGGCCTCTGTGGCTTCCTATTGCTCCTGCCCCTAGGGTGGAAAATGGTAAGAGACCCACCACTAAGGCGCTTTATTTTTCTTCTCCACCAGTTGTGGTATTTGTTCTTGTATCTCTTCCTCCTGTCTCTGTCTAGGAGTCGCTCCTTTTGCCGGAAATGGCTATGATGGACACTTTGATGAAAAAACATGAGCCTCCTGCTCCTCCTCAAGTTCCGGCCTCTAGCTCTTGGAGCCAAAGAAACCACCTTGCGCATGAGCGTAAGCATTGAAGGAAGGCTTTGGCCGCTAAGCAGGCTGCTTTACAGAAGGAGGAATGGGAGCCAACAACTCCTGTTTCGATGTCCTCTATTGTTTCCTTCTCTTTCACCCCTTCTACTTCAGTTCCCACCGCCTTGATCTTGCTTCTGGCTCCCTCTACAAGCATGGATGACCCTCACCTAAAAGGGTGCAAGTTTTCATTGCTCCTTCAATTGAGGCTCCTCTTTTGATGTCCCTTCTAGACATCTCACATTTCCCCAAGCCCACGGATATGTTGAATACCTTGGGGGCATCCATTGCGTTTGTCTCTGCTTCTTCCTCACCTTCTACCTCATATGTGGGGATCTCACATCCCTCGATGAAGCGCAAGCTGGAGGACGACCCTACTTCTAATGAGGGTCAGAAGAGGGGATCACCTTCTTCAGAAGTCTGTTCTACGTTGGCTTGTGTCATCCTAGTGACAAAGGCTTCCCCAGCGTCCCTTGAGTTTGTCACTTCCCCCGAGTCTTTTAGTGAGATCGGCAGTGGATCTTGAGCACCTCTTTCATCGCCCACTCAGTTGACACATGGCACTCCCATCAAGTGCATGTTCAACTCAATAGACGATGTCCCAGCTCTGTCGGTGTTTTTTTTCAAAATCAATGACATTTACCTCACAGGAGTTGAGTGAAGAGGACCTCGAGGGGCCCTCTTCCTTGGCTCTTGTCGCAAGAGAGTCAAAGGGTGATCCCTTTGCTATCCCACCCTTGCAGGCTCATCTTCCTTCCCCTTATAATGATCTAGATTGGGAGAACAACGACCTCTTGGTTGATGAGGACTAGGAGAGCACCTCTTCTTTACCAGTAGATTAGATTTGTGTGTGGTGTGTTTCCCCCGAGCTTATTTTATATGTTCCTAGAGGACCCTTGTCACCCTTGTAGGTGCTTGGATATAGGAGTGTTTTGTTTCGTAAACTTCTTTTATTTTTTACATCATTCTTCCTTTGTTGTGCCTTGATTTTCAACAATTGGGGACAATGCAAAGTGTTGGGGGCATTTAGGCCTCTCTTCCATGTTGACCCAATTTTTTATTTATTTATTTTTAATCATGTTCCTTTCTTCACATGGTCTGATATAGCAGGGGGTTGATGACAGTTCATATGTATTATTATATTATATTTATCTATCTATATCTATGAGAAATTTTGACCTTGAAATATCAGATCCCCATGTCTCTTGAATTCTTTGTTTCTATTTACATTTTCTTTTTATCTTTCTCTCTTCTTTGCTTGTTTTGTGATGTTGTGGTGCCTATGTGTTGTCCCTCGTGTGTGCGAAAACATTTCCACGATTACATCTTGTCATGTATCATGGGCCACAACATTGCTTTATTCTCTCTCCTTAGGATGTCACATGCCTTTGTGTTCGGCACGCATCATCCTAAGGGGGACTATCATACTGCTTTAATTTTCAAAAGGTGTATTCAGCGGCCAATGAATCCCTCGATGAAAATCCCTTATTTTTCAAAAATTGCATTCTTCAACAAGGACCCTTAATGGAACTTTTCTTTCATCACGAATTCGTAAAGAAAGAATCTAAAAAATTTCCTTTGAGAAGGGAGTACTTTTCCTAATGAAGAAGTTTGAAAACTTTCCCTTGTAAGGGAGTATTCTTCCTTTCAAATTCCTTGATGAAAGAGAAATTTTGAAAGGATTCCTTGATGCTAGAATTGTTTGCGAAAAATGTCATTTCCTTTCAAATAGAGCGTCCCTTGAGCAGACCCCCTTTTTTTCAAGGGTTCCCGAGGGACCCCTTTGAAAGCTTCTCCTTCAATTGTTGATTGTTTCTATGACTGTTTGTCTGCCTACGTGGCTTTTTGTTATCTAACATGTTTTGTCTGTGGATTAACATGTTGCTTTGCAGGACCTAAAAAGTTGCTTTTTCAATCAAGCTTGGAGATCCAAGGACCTCAAGCTTGCCTTGGAGGACTAAGCACCTATAAGGGCCTATCAGACTCTGTGGAGCCGCTCACATTTGGCCTCCCTCAAGATCAAGCACCTGCGGAGCCTTTTGTTCACCTTCCATAAGTCTGCGGACCTGCGGCGCATTTGTTCAACTCTCCTTAGGACCGAGTACCTATGGAGCCATTTCCTCTTCCTGTGCTTTCAGGTGTGTCAAATTGCAGTTTGCTTCCTCGACGATTCAGGTATACATTTCTAAGATTTCACTCTACTTTACCATGCATTCGCTGACACTTATGCTCGCTAAAGTGGGGGGGAAATGTAATGGCATGAATTTGCACCCCTCACAAATTCCCCATTTACGTACCTCCTACCTTAGATAAACTAAATTTGATGATTCTATTCCACATCCCTCATTCGTTTCCCATCTACTTGGCAATTGTTTTCAGTGTCGATGGAGGATATTCTATCAAGGATGCTAACGTGGCGCATGGACTTCTACACAGCTATGGTCGTCCTAACAATATTTTTGCCTCTGGAATCCACATAGGCGTTACAACTCTCCATTGGCGATGAAGTGTAACATTCCTACGCCCTTGACTGACCTCAAATGGCTCCTTTGCCTCCAATTTCATCTTCAAACGATTTATTCATTCATCTTCTTCACACTTCTTGATCTTGGCATTCTACTTGATCATTCTCACTTCTACACACTTCATTCTCAGCATTTTCACCACCATTGAAGCTGCAAGTTGACACTCTATTGGTTTTAATCTCCTCATTATTGCGGCAACGTTGGCATCTCCAAGCTTTCAAGCTCACTTCTTCTCCCATTTTCCTCGAGTGCACATGGTTGAAGGTGACATTGTTCCACTTTTCATTCACTTAGCATCATTGTATTGTTTCCTAGCATATCGTTGTTTAGCATAGTGCATAGTACCTTCTATTTTGATACTTTCTTTACTACATTTCTCTATCATTGCTACACTGGTTGTTCATGGAGGTGGAAACACCAAAGCGGGGGACTGACTGCGGCAGTCCTCTATACACAGTCCCAACATTTTTTTGTCACTGTGTGTGTAGGTACTTTGTTCTTGTGGAGCTTGCGGGAGGCTGGACTGACCGTAAGTTGGATTTCTACTACCCTTGCTCATCATTTCATTCATAATCAATTTATCTATCAAGTTAAAGTATTCTTCTTGTTATTTCAATAGTTTAGTTTCTCTCTTTTTTTGTTATTATATCAAACTGTACTTGTCGGGTTGTTAGTAGGTTCTCTTTGAGTGTCAACTGTACTTTACGTTCCCTATCCGTACAGACACCAGCAGCCAACTGAGACACCAACTCATCATGTTGTCGTTTGTACCCCACGTTGGAGTCCCTTGGCAGTGAGTTGCCTAAGTTGTAGTCTAGACTCTAGAAACCCACTCACCTAACTTCTTGAACCTCTCGAGTTGGCCGAAGGAAAGAGGTAGATCAATTTTCCTTCCTTCTCACCCCCTTAAACGTCAAACCTATTTTAAACAATCCCTTAGCGTGAGGTATATCAGGGCAGCTGATTGTTCTAGACCCTCCCACAACCTGGGTTCCTGAGCAGTTGATCCCCCTCCTCTACACATTCATGGTATAGTTTCATATGCCTTAAAATAAAAATAAACCACCTTTGCAAGGATATATGAATGCAAACTATGCAAGGTTTTTGAATGACAAGAAGTTTATTTCAAGCTTCATTTTATTTTTTGGATCTATTTTGATCTCATGAGGGGGGGAAATAAAACCACTATTTCTTGCTCTTTCACAAAGAAAAAATATCATGCTACATGTGGATTTTTCTATGAGGCAATTTGATCACATCATATTTTGATAGGCATGGGTGTTCTTGAGATACATCCTACAAATTTGTTTTGCAACAATTAGACTATGTTAAAGCTTGCTTAGTATCTTATTTTTCATGAGAATACCAAACACATTGAGGTTCAGTGCCACTATATTAGTGAACATGTTCAATAAGAGAATATATATCTATACCATTATTCTACTCAAGAACAACATGTTAACTTTATTATAAAATCTCTTGCAATTGTGAAGTTAAACATTTTTTAAATTTATTTATTTCCCTTAAGAATATGATATAATAAGGGTGGTTCGGAATATATCTATTACTTCCTAATGTAATATGTTAATAATAGATTTCAAATATCATTAACATTACTAACTCAAATATTTCAGATAGTTATAGTTAGTTAGTCAGGTATGTCTAGCCTAGTTGGTTATTTACTAACCATACTATTGTATATACTCATGTATTCATTCAATTCCTAATTGTTTAATGATTTTTCAAATCTATTAGAAAAAAAGCTTTTGTCTACCAAGGAAGCTTTGATTTTTCATAAATGGTTTAAGGAGAAAGGAAAGTCTCCTAGTAAAAATTCAAGGCTAAATGTTTGAACTATGGAAAGCAAGGTCATTTTAGAAAATATTATGAAGAGAAATAAAAAATAAAAAAATGTGAATCTAATGATGGTTCTAATAAAACTTCTCAAAAGGATGTAGGAGATTCTTTTTTCATGGATTTGGAAATGCATGCATGTGAGAATGCATGGATGAGTGACTCCAAATCTTCTTTCCACATGAATCCCCATCGAGAGTAGTTTTTAGATTACACAAGGTAATATGGTGGGAAATTACATAAGAAACATCTCCTACCCCAATGTTCTAGTCCATGGAAGATTCAAGATCAGTTCTCTTATGAGAGAATCAAATGTGTTTTAGGAGTTCTACACATCCTTGGTTTACCACATAACCTATTATCTATTAGTAAAATGAATAATGTAAGAGTGTAGGTTATCTTTAGCAATGGAACCTGTGTAAGATGGTTTGAGGAGATATAGTGATTTTGAAGGGGGTATGATTTGGTACCCTATTTTACCTTGATGTATACGTGTGCATTCAATGCAATAGTTTGTGTGTACATGCAAAAGGACTAGTAGATTATGATGAGAAATAAATAGGTTCTAATACCAATTGTTAGAAAAATCAATCTCTATCCAAGTATGAATTCAATGGATGAGATACAAGGCTTGAACTACAAAAAACATGAAAATCTAATACTAATATAAAAATATAAAAATTAAGTTGCCTTAATATGGAAATACTATGATTAGATCCATCTTCTTTATGATGCCAAAAAACAACCAACATAACATGCTTATTAGCACCACATCTTATGTGAACTTATAATAGCAATATATAAAGAATAACATCACCATAAGATAGCAACAATGAAACACAAATCAGCAACACAAGATCATCACATACCACAGGATTTACATAAAGAAACCCTTGTGGGAAAAAACTCCACCAAAAGGAGAGGCCAAGTATGCATTATCTTCAAATAAATAAGATTACAATACAATAACTTTCATTCTCCTCTTTGCCTCCACCATGGCAGCGCCTGTGAATAACCTCTTTATGTCTCAACCTATCCTTGTTTCTACAATGAAACTTTACATTCAACTATTGCTCATACTTTCTACATCCAAGAGGTTGAATTTATAGATATAAGAACTATAACTAATCTTAGCAAAGGTAAATTGGTATTTTTGAGTGGCAAATAGTCTAAGGTTAATGAATGCACCAAATTGGACAAATTAATATGCTAGGACCATGTACTTAGGACTTCCATGCAAATTGGACTAAAAAAGGAGGGAAAAGTGTAAGGGTGTGTACTTTTCACCTCTACATTTTCCCTTCACTTTGTTGTGCATGTGAATCTAAATGAGGCGGCACACCAAAGTAAAAGAGAAAAGAGTAAAGCACAATTAGTAGAAAAATAGTTGGAGTAAAAATTAGAGTCTCCTTGTGAACTACACACAAATTGAGGGTGTAGTTAATAATAATATGCCATCTTTATTTTGCATTTACCATAAAGGAGTACACACAAATCATGGATATAAAGAATGGAATAAAAACTTAGCATGATAGAATAATAATAAGGGTATAGAATAATAAACTTAGTATGAAAAGATAAGCAAGCAAGATAATGAGTATGGAAAACTAAGCATAAGCACAATAATTGAAGTATGAAAAATATGAGTAAAAGTTTAATAAGTGGGTATCAATATGATATGGAAATCAAAAAATAAAAATACAAATGCATATTTGGGATACTTAACTTTGTATGATCATTGTGGATCTAATATGAAAATGAAAGATGTTGCCATTTTTGCCCCTACTTGAAATTTTGAGAATACAAATCACTTGCAAAAGTGAGCAATGAGATTGTCTCCAAAGTGTAAAAATGAAATGAAATACATAGACGAACATAAAATGGCACATGTGGTAAGAAATATAAAAATACTTATCAAAAGGATGTTATTGTAGGTTTTTTATTTTCCTACTATAGGTTTTTCACACTTTTATTTTAGCTTACTTAATGCATTGCGTATTAATGTGAGGAGTGAGTTTTTGGCATCTTTCATGGGAATTACAATCTTATTTTTGTTGTTCTCTCCCTATCGTTAGTATCAGCTACCTCTTTCATCTCACATGGTTTGTACTCACTCTCCTAGCTTGTGTTCTCATTCATGTAGATGAATTCTTTTAAACTCTCTTAATGTCATTTTACCTTTTGGATCATTTGTATTCTCTTATTGAATTCTAACTTTGTAATGCTACTTTGATCATTTGTATTTGTAATTTAATGTTTCTATTTCTTACACTAGTTTTTGGGTTTTCATCTATTTTATAGATTATAACAAAGAAAATAAGATGTAACACCCAAATTGTTTCCCCTAGCTATATCGTCTTATTTTATTCCATGATGTGCAAGTGAAGTAAGATCCATTGATATCTCTTTATGGATAAAGACGTTGTGTAATGATAGAAAATTTAATGCACTCTTTGGAGAAATCACCTTTGCTTGCTTTTGAAATGCATCCTTAGATGTTTCTTTTGTAATCTTTACCTAATTTTGATTATTATTATTATGTGCCTTTATTTATATTTTAGTATCTAATGGAAGGCTAAGATCCAACATCATACCACCATATTGTGTTCCATTTATGGTCACTTGTATGCATATTGTACCTTGATTTTCACCGTGTCATATGATGTGTTAGATGGAAATGCAATTTTTTCAACACAGCCACTACTTTTTTATCACTAGCCTTGGAAGAATCATCTCTATTAAGATGAGGTACTAAAGATATATGTCCATAACCATCAATATTCTCAACTTGTATAACATTATTTTCTCATGTGGTTGCTCATGTTGGATAGTAGGATAATAATATAGTACATATCATGGACAATAGATGATGTCTCACAAGAAGATATACAATAGTCCATACACAAATTACAATGAACATTCAAAATTGTAGAATCATAATAACTTAATGTTGAAATATTAGTGTCGCCTTATAAATATGCACCTCTATGATATACATACCACCACTAAATGCATTGATTAATGTGTCTTTAATAATATGAGCATTAGAAATTAAATGAGCCACATCAATATTAGATATTAAAACATCATTATGCAGAGAAAATATGATATAAAGCATTTCCATCAAGTAAACAAGTCTCACTAAGCTCCTCATTAGATAATTCATCAAGCAATGAGGAACAAGCATCATTGTCAATTTTTATTACATTGATAAAAAAAAATGAATTATAATTATTAGAAGGGCTAAAGTACTAAATTTTCATCATGGACATCATTAACTATATCGTCATCACATAAAGGAACTTAAAAAACAAGAGGTAATGTATCATTATCAAGAAAAGCATCATCATGAATAAGCAAATAGGAAGGAGAATCATCAGACAACTTACTAGCTCCTAGATGTATCAAATGAATACAAGGCTAAGTTAAGACCTAAATCACTATCATAAGCTAAAAGGAGGTTTCATTATTATAAAGTATAGTAACATAAGGAGTGAGCTTGGTTAGAAAGAAGAGACATTCACAATATTTTTAGATCTAACAATTAAACTACACAAAGATGGATCCAAACCTAACCATTGTAATTCAAAAAAATGCTAAATCTAACAAAATAAGTTAATTTTTTATTAGCTAATGGATGGGCATGTAAATTGAGGGTTCACCAATTTATGTAGGAAAATAAAACACCCTCTACAATAAATATCTAAGGTAATAACTTAAATAAGGTTATCAATATAATTATTAGCCCAGATAAAAGAGGAGTTTAGACACATAACTAAAACCAATAAATCTAGAACTAAACAAAGAAAATAATTGAAATAAATGAAAATCTTGAATCTAAGACTAAATCCAAAAATAGAATGTTGTAACGTGTATTATGTGAGTTAAAATTGTGAAGAATTAGACCAAGGCCACAAGCACAACCTTGATCCTCCTAAGGTCAGCCTTAACCTTTTTGTTCAACCCTAAACTTTGAATATTCAAAACATCAATACCCATAAAAAAGGGTTTAACTATCTATACTTGCAAATAGAAGATTTAGTGGTGTTGAAGAACATTGTAGGGTTTTATTATAGCAATGGTGAATCCTTGAGAATCCCTCAATTGTAACAAAATCCATTAATTGATTCAATGGTTATTGTGATAGAATTGATAGACACTATTGTATGCAATAAATATGTAAGTAGTTAAGTGTGGTGGAATTATAATGAATATACAATGATGCAATGAATGTCTAAGATCATAGATCATGTGTAAAAATTAGGGTATCGATATCGCTAATGCAAGAGATGATGTAACAAAGGTGTAACCAATGTAAAACAAAGATATGACAAAGGCATTGTTTGATTCTATGTATTTTAGTGCATGATCTTGAGATCTCAATGGAGGGCCTTTACTGTGGTTGAATGGCCTAGGGGTGATGTCCCTTTATATAGTACCTAGGAAGACAATTGTCTTTTTCGCATGTAGCTTAGTCAACTCGAGGTCATAATAAACTTGAATTTGCAACCAAGAAAGTCAAGGTCATTAGGGTAGCCTTGACCTTGGCATATAAAGGACTAATCTAAGAACTAATAGTGATTTGAGCAAATGTAAAAGGATATTTTTAAGTGATAGAGAGTTTTGAATCAATGATTGTGTCAAATCAAACAAAATCATGTGCTAGGGCTATGTATGTACCACCTCCATGTAAACATAAAAAAGGGGGGAAAAATGTAAGGTATGCACTTTTCACCTACACAATATCACATAATTATTTGTTTTGGTCATTTGGGTTGTGTACATTCCTTATTGATTTATCACATTATTTTCCATTTTAGTTAATTAGGTCTAAGCAAACCACTTAACAATAATCATCTAATCACATAAAGCACCTTAAATTTATAAAATTTAAGACTAACTTTTACTCATTTTAACCTTTTGGATCTTTATAGTTAGGTACCCTTTAAGTTACCATGTTACTCAAATTTGTTCACTTTGATGTTTCAATGTCTATTGATAGACCATACACAATATATGTCACATGTTAGTGCGAAGAAACAAAACATTCATATATATGATGTATATATGGCTAAATTAACTACAAATATAAATTATGCATGAATAAAAAGATGGGACAAAACTATGTACTTATTTAGGCAAACAAGGATTGCCCAATTTCTGACTTTTGATCTAAAACAAACAAAGACAATTGTACTATGTGAATTATGAAATGGATTTAAACCAAATGGTGCAATTAGGTGGGTGATCCCACAATATTGGTTTACAATTTTTGGCCAAACTGAACACTAAACTGATTTTTTCTAACTAAATATTCACTTTCGGGCACCTATAGCGACTAAACCGTGAGGAATTTGAAGATGATGCAAACTGGTGATTTGTAACATTTTGTCTGTAGATTCTAAATATATTTTTTTGAAAATTTTTGGAATCAAATTGCGCTTCTTTTTCCATCTCCTTCAAAAACTAGTTTTTTTCACTAAACACCATTTTTAAGGAGTGATGTTCATTGTATACAACATAATTTTTTTTCCATGAAAGATAAATTTTTATTTTTATTTTTATTTAGATTTGTAACTACGATATCTAGTGCTTTCATTTGGTTTCATAGTGTTTTATTGAATATTTTTTCTTAATCAAGTTTCGAAGTCAAACCAATTACAATTCAGACATAGGCGGACTATATACAACAACTTTTTTTGTAAATTCAATTTATTTTTTGTTGGATCAAAGACTTCAATATCTAGTGCACGATATTTTTCAAAAAAATTGATAATCTATTTTTCCACATGTGCAAACAAAGAGCTTGATTTTCGAAAATACCTATATTCACAAGAAATAAAAAATTAATATAATAATCAAATTAAATTTATTTAAAATTATATTTTTGGGAAACTTATAATAAGGACTACATACACAAAAAAAAAAATGAATTCATTTGATCCCACAAAAGATAAATCAAAAGTGGTTTTTTATCAACATTTTGATGGGTGTAAAGGAGACTCCGTTATAAGTATGGTTTAAAACTAGTGGGGTTCTATTCAAAGGGGTTTGATCTAAAGTGGTTTGATCAAACACTCTTCAACTGGAATCCTTTAAATGGAACTTTTGAAGGCTTAAATCATTATATTTTCTAAAAATATGTGATTTCAACAAAAATCAGGATCTCTAAGAAAATGTAAACCAGTATTGTGGGATCACCCAAGTGTTTCTACTAAATTTGACCTTGGTGTTTTCATATCTTTTGTATCTACAAACAAGTCTTGCATATGCTTATAACCAACAACAAAAATATTAGTGGTATTGAGGAAGAATATTAAAACTTGTTACGTTAAGCACAAGAGGCAACTACTTCCTTCCTTTTGTCTTAGTTAAGCCTCGTTGATCAATTTAACAATTTTGATAAAGTTGGAAGACGCCAAGCAACAACTACAAGTAATGTAGCTACAATGGTGTTAAGCTTTTAAATTTTGATGTAATGATGTACGAAGTAAGAAGGTCAAATGAAAAGGTGTTGATGCAAGGGTTGATGTCACTAATATGGAAATCTAAATGATGGCTAATGAATGATCCTTTTGATATATGTGGAGTGGTTATCCTTATGATGGATTCTTTGATTTTACTCCCTCTAAAATAACCTAGGAAATATAATTATGTATTTGTACTAGGCAAACAATTTAAACACTTTCATGTCAACACAATTAGAAATAATTAATTGGAGATAAGTTGAATTGAAACCTAGAATAAAATTTGAATTTTGACGAAGTAGGTTAGAACTACACAATCCTAACCTAGATCAAGACTACACCTATGGTTTCAAACCTAGAAGATAAAAACAATAATCTAATATAAAGAAATACTTTACATAAGGATAAATTGGTGTATCTAATGATCAATCTAAGTCTAGGGTCGATGAAAATACCAAATTAGTTAAAATCATGTGCTAAGAAAAAGTACATGACACCAATGCAAAGCAATATAAAACAAAAACTATAAGGATAAGGTATGCACCTTTCACCCTTACATTTTCCTTCACTTTAAAGTGCTTGTAAATAATTGAAACAATAATCTAAAGTGAACATGTGAAATGTACATTAATTATAACTAAATTCTCATAAAATCGTTTCTTTCTCAGATATTTTATAAGTATTTTATTTACCACAAAAGATGCAAGGATGCTCCCTAAGCATCCTTTATTTCAGGTTGATAAATTAATTCAAAATAATCGGAGGTCAACTGGTTGGATGAGAGAACTTGCTACAATTTTTCCATGCACTCAAGAGATGTAGAGGTATCAGAACTCCAATATTTGATCAATATCTATTTTGCTCCATTATTTTAGAATACTTCCATACGCTATTCCTTCCAACGATGTTTCATTATATGTTAATAATTTCAATAAATATGGTTAAGGTTTGAAGAGTAATTTATATCGAGCATGTGAGGATAATAAACAAAACCACAAACCTGATCGGGCACATGAGCCAAAAACAAATAAAACGAATTTTTAAAAGCTAATGTGTTAAGGTTTTAAAAAAAGAATGGAGTTTTAGAATTCTTGTTGATTCCCTTTTTATTTGCACCAACAGCCCACGGTTTATCTATTCATAAAGATTTGAAGTGTGGGCTTTTTAGAGTGAAGCTTCACAGAAAAAAAACTTTTTGTAAAACTTTTTTGTGAAGCAGAAAATTGTTAAGGTAGATTAGGGGAGAAAATTCAATAGTTGAACATATTAATTTTGCACTTCTTAAAATCTTACATGCCAATTTCAAATCACTCTTAATCTTTTACAGCAACTTATTTGGTAAGTCTCGTGCTTATAACGAAGGTTTGAGGGCCACATCATCAAATCTGATGCCACATCAGAATGTTTTTTGTCGAGATGTCCAAAAACGCTCCAAAAAATTAGACAAGTAGTTGTGCACTAAGTCATGTTCTATTGGTGCACTGATATGGCATCACATGATTTGTTGCTTTTTAGATCTAAGGAATACATTTCATTCAAATATGAGTACTCATAATCAACACTAAAAACTTTAAAGTGACAACTATTAGTGCTACATTATTAAAAATACTGGGCATTAAATCAACAAATGTTATCACAACTACTGACACATGCTCAACTACCAGATCCTTTCCTCTAGATATTATATTCAGATGTATGACATTGCATTTTTTTATATAGATCATGGGACCCCTAGTTTCCTTCAGCTATTCACAAAATAACTACAAAATCTCACTAGATTGTTAAATAGTCTTAAATTTTCTCAGCAATACCTACAGAGAAATTTTCATTAGATCTGCCCAATGAAACTATAGTTTAGGCTCTTGTGAACTTCTTGGAATATGCTCTTATCAAATGAAGATCTTGTAAAATAGAACAGTCTAGACATGTACACAATGAAATCGTCTTGCCTTTAATTTATGACACCCAATCATTTTTCCGTGTTTTATATCTAATCTAAAATGTGTGCAAGTATACTCTTATTTATATGCCTTCCCAAGTCTTTAGTTTGAGTATGCCAATGTCTGAAATTGTGCAAATCCCCTAGTTGTACTTTCTATGATTGTCATAAGCTAAATCTTGTCCCATTCTTAAACACCTACAAGCACGAATTCCAATCGTGCCATGCCTTTTAACTACAATTCCGAAACATTTGCGTCCTTGTTAATATACATGATTAATTTACTTGTATTTACAGTTGTTTCATTTAACATCTTGTTTGATCTTTTGGCATAGATTTACATTTACAAGTAGCTTTACTTGAGTTCAAGAAACTGTCTTTGAGGAAATTAGAGAACTAAAATGGAGCTGTGTGTAGAGTGAGGCAAACTAATAAGAGTTGATTGGGTTTGGTGACTTTAAACCTGCCAAGTTTGACTGTTTTGACTTCGTTGATGACTGTTTTGACCACTACAACTAGAGGCTCCTAGTATACATGTTCCTCAAAACTTCCACTCAACGCCATGGGGCTATGGAAAAATTTGATGTCATTACCTGTAGATCCATTTGGGTAACTCTAAAAAGGATCATATAATTGATGCAGTCCCATATACCACCATTGCAATTGCAATGATCCCTTCGACAGAGTATGAAAAATGCCTACACAACTCACACGTGGGTGAATGGAAGGCATTGCATGTTATTATGGATGGTGGAAATCAGTCAAATATCATCTCTACCAAAACAGTTAAGAGGTTAAATCTACAAACAACACCTTACTGATATCCATATGCTATGGAATGAGTTGGGGAAAATATCTATGTTATTTGAAATTGTCTTATTTTCTATTCTATTAATCCCTTCAAGATGAAGTGGCATACAAAACAAAATACAAAAACAGCACCTTACTGACATCCATATGCCATGGAATAAGTTGGGGGAAAACATGTCATTTAAAAGTGTCTTATTTTCTGTTCTATTAATCCCTTTAAGATGAAGTGGGATATAAAACAAAATACAAAAACAACACCTTACTGACATCCATATGCCATGGAATAAGTTGGGAGAAAACATCTAAGTCATTTGAAAGCGTCTTATTTTCTATTCTGTTGATCCCTTCAAGATAAAGTGGCATACAAAACAAAATACAAGCACAACACCTTACTGGCATCCATATGCCATAGAATAAGTTGGGGGAAAACTTCTATGCCATTTGAAAGTGTCTTATTTTCTATTCTATTAAGCCCTTCAAGATGAAGTAACATACAAAACAAAATACAAAAACAACACCTTACTCACATCCATATGCCATCAAATAAGCAAGTTGGAGGAAAACATCTATGTCATTTGAAAGTGTCATTTTTCTATTCTATCAAACCCTTCAAGATAAAGTGGCATACAAAACAAAACACAAAAGAATTAGATATGGCTACAACAAAGAATTAGATATGGCTACAACATTTGTTGGGAAAATTTTGACACATTCAATAACAGGTTCATAACATCTTGTAGTGAACCTATGGAAATGACAAGTATCAACCTGATAAAAATCATGTCCCTCATCAGTTCCAGGTGGGAGACAAGATATGGTTAGACCTTCGGAAAGAAAGGCTTTAAGACCAAAACAGAAAACTCATGCCTTTCAGATATGGTCCATAGACCATTACCAAGCAAGTGGATGATAATGCATTTGAAATTAACTTACCATCATATCTTGGGTTGCATCTAGTGTTCAATACAAACTTGCTCCAATGATATACTTTCCATAACTATTAGATACATTAGATGTTGCTGAACAGCTGCAGAGCATGGAACTTAACCCAAACACGACCACTCAAATTTCTATATATCAGATTATTAGAGGTATTATAAAATGTAAAAGGCAAAATCAATCACACTTGCAATCTTTGTTTGAACTAACCCTGGTGTCATGTAGGACCATCGCATTTTTTTAATTATTTGTCAATAAGCCATGTAAAGAAATGAAGTTCATTGAACACCAAGATTGCAAAACTTATTTATCATCTACCGATACACTGTTAATTGAAATGAGTTTATGTTGCTCGCATACAAAAAATACTAGAAGAAACAACCGAGTTGATCAAAGTAGACATTTTAAATACTTTAGTTTAATACAAGTATCGTTGCCTTTTAATAACATTTTGGTAGAGATTCCATAAACCTCCACAGAACTGTATGCTTCGTGCACAAGCTTTCCGTAGAGGTAGCAAAGAAATTTTATATTATCGCCTTCATATGGTTACAATTAGAAAATCACAATCATTAGATGAGATAAAAAAATTAACTTCATTACTAGAAAAGCAGAAGAGAAAATGGCCTCATTCGATTCTTATTGTCGAAAGATATGCTTGCAAGCAAAACAACTCTATATTCACTCCAAGTATCTCGATATATCCATATGATCATGAAGCAATTCATCTGGACTATTCAACTCAACAGAAAGCTGCTCTTTGATTCCAAAAAAATACAAAACACAATACATTTGACAAGATCTCTAATGCAAAAAGGCATAAATAATTATGATTTCAAAAATGTCAAGCAGATACTGCACAGATCTATTTCATCCCATACATTTCTTCGAAATATATGTTTAAAAAATGCTACATTACTCACTGGCCACTTTGCATCGGTTGATATTTAAATAACTTATCTTCTGCAATGCATGATAAAATGACTACAAAATTTCTCAGAGGTAATAAAGTGCTTTAAAAAGCTAGGTTGGTTAAATTTATACTGCAAAAAACTCGAAGTCATGCAGTGCCAAAACTGCCCTAGAACTTACCTTATTTCATCTCCCTGTGCCAAGTGGCCCTAGGTTACACAAAGTGTTCTGTTGGATATTCCTTCTCATAGCCGTTGTAATCATAATACAGTCTTTCACCCTTGGCAATATCCTTTATTGCAATTAGGAGAACCCTGGACTCTCCATCCACATTGTATCTCACACACTTCAGGTTCTGCTTCTTCTTCCCTTTCCTGTATTCAAATGGGGCCTTGAAAATAATCATACGAGAACACTATCCTATCCTCATAATAGATTCTAAGATTATACAAAGAAACCTAAACTTGTTAAAGCAAAAAGATTGAAACAAACAAATTCAATTAATTATTGTTCTATATGAACAAGTTACATGCCAAATACATAAAGGATGCCTAGCCATGTAAAGATAATCATGTAATAAGCTTACTCACGGTGTGTGATTGTTTATTCCATTGATAAAACGCGCTATGTTTCCACGTTTATCAGGGCAAATAACAAGGTTTTTGGATCGATGTCCTGTCATGAGCAAAGTCATCATACAGTCCCCATCATCATTTTCTCTTTTGCACAAATAATCAACATCCCCTGTGTACTCTGTGATAATTGTGAGGTCCTTTATATTGCTATCTGCCTCTACTGTAAAACTGTGGCAGACAAAATCATTTTATCACGTAAGCAAATTGATTCCCCAATTTGGCAGGTAGCTTCTCATCTCAAGGGATTCCTAAGAGTTGAAATAATGTGTATTTACTATTTTAGGCACAAATAGAATAGAAAAAAGACACGCCATACCCCTCTTTTGAATCATAAACAACAAGCAGTGGAGGGCACTCTCCCCTCCTAATCATTGTTTTGCAGGTCTCGAGGGCAGCTTTATCTTCATTTGACATCACCTGTATTATACAGATATCAGTGACTAATTGGTAGACAAAACTATAATTAAATGTTATGTAAAGTTGTAAACATCAGAGACTAAGGGATTTATCATTTTTCTGATCTATCTAACATCCATTATCTAAGACTGGCTCTGTGTTTTCTTTTGGCCATTATAATTATCCTCTATTTACTGGATTAATTTTATCATGTATTTGTTTAAGATATGCAACACAAAGTGTACATTCAATTTCCTTGATTCCAAATTGCAACTAAGCCATAAAGTTTCATCTGTTTAACAAGTCACTATTACCTGCATCCCACCCTTTTCCAACGTAGCCCGGTTAGCAGACCGTGGAGCCATGCCAAACATATAGGTCAGTTCATCACTGAACTGCACCCCTGCAGATGTAAGTGCTGTTGCAAGAGATGCCATCTGCTTCAACCTTCTATCCAGATCTTGAGTTGGTACAAATGGCAGCAACCTTCTCTTCTTTTTAGTGACAACCAACTTTGAAACACGCTTCTTGGGTTTCTGAAGATCTAAATTGGCAAAAGATTGTCATGCTATTCTCCTATTCTTAATTGCCTCGACGAAATAGTATCACCAAAGAGATAGATTCAATCAGAAAACATGCATAGCAATTCAAACTAAAATGCCCCCTAATAAGCCTTACCATTGGATGAGGCAACCAGATCAGACTTCTGAATGTGAAAGAAGTCAATGATCTTAGTCTGCACTAAAGGAAATTCTGCATTTGGGTAAGAAATAAACAGTCAATCAAAATACCACCGTGATTTCCCAAAATACAAAAAAATTATCAAGAATATACAAATAAAAAAGGGGTATTAAAGGATTACCATTTCAGACCTTTTACTTTTACTTTATCGTGTTTACTGCATTGTGTACAAAACCACTTCCCTGTAGGCACTTTGACAACAACAGGACAAAGGCAATACATGTGATATCCCTTATCACACTTATCACACAACAGCATTTTATCTTCTCCATCTCCTTTTCTACATTCCTCACAGATGGTGTTTCTGTAATCCAGACTCTTGGAAATTTCCTTGGACTTATTACTCTTTGATTTATCCAATGGCTCTGCATTCGCACTGTTTTTCCTCGGCCAATTCGTACATCTCACTGTTTCCAATGCGTTCCTACTGAGTCTACCATCGCCACTGCCTCTCCCCATTCCAAAAAAGCTGCTTCAAACTATACCTGTTAGGTTAACCTAAGGATTGGTATAAAACCCTAACCTGATAGACCCTTAAGAGATATTCAAACTTATGCCTATGATTTCGGTTTTACGGGTTAACCCTTGGGCCTGCTAATGAGTATTACAGTTAACCAGATCAACCCATCTGCTGAAAAGCAGATGAGCTGCCACCGAGCCCAAACACCTTCGATTTGAACTGATATCTGGAAACATAAAAATGGTTCATTCATTTGAGAATGGGATTCCTAATGCACAGCCCAATAACATATGAAACAATCACATGTGAAAAATTAATGAAACTGTATAAAAAAATGAAAAGTATCTGTTGCTGAAAGTAGGTATTGCTCATTTCTATGAGGATTGGGTTCCTAACGCATAAACCCAATGACATGTATTATACATACTCTTGCAGGAAGTGGGTATTGCTTACCTGTATCTGTACTTGAAACAAAAGTCAAAATGTTGCACAATTTTTTGTCTGTTGAAGCTCCTCCTTCTGCCTTGGAGGGAAATATTTCAGAGCTGATCAAATAAACTAGATTTTCATGATGACAATTTTGTATACCTTATTTGGATGGTTTGAACGGCGCATTTCTTTTCCAAACAGTTCGGATGAAATCGATGCCTTTTCTTTGAACTCCCTTGATTGAGCAATCTGTCTGGACATGGCTGGTCGGCCTGAGCTTGACTGTTATCTGACAAAATTGTTAATTATTAAATAATATTTTTTTTAGATTTTAATTTTTTTTGTTTTATGTAATGTACTTGGTAGTTGGGGACCATATGTTAGGTGTTAGGCTATGGTTTTATGGAGGGAGGTTACTTCAAAAAATTAGGTGGTGGTTAAAAGTTTCAGGAGTTTTTTTGGTCTTGGATTCTAACGTTCATATATTTAATTATTATTTGTATTTATTTATTATTGAAGTTCACATGGAAAAAAAGGTATCTTATCTTGAGGTGGCATCATTGACCATATGTCAAATAAATCATAATGTAAGGGGTTCGGAGATCATCTATGTTATAAGAACATCTTATTACATTATAAGATATAAGAGAGTTGCATTGTTGACTTAACTAGTTGACAAAAAAAACTTGGAGGAAATAAATGCAATGAAAAAATAATTTAGTGTAGACAAGTAAGTAATCACATGTTTGAATGTCTAAATATCACACAAGAACAAGGTCATGTATAGAAACACATATATGTTACACAAGTTGAAGATGAAATAAGAATTAAAGAAAAGTGTCACCCCAAAGGCTAGGGAGAACCTAATGATGTGCAAGGTTTTTCTAAAACATGTGTGTGAACTAAATGAGCCACGGTTGAGGAACAGAATCTTTCAAACTAGTTGTTGTTCAAGAGGAGAGAAAACTTGTGTGAAGAAAGTGGGCCATGGTTGAGGAAGATAATCTTTCAAACTAGGTGTTGTTCAAGAGAAGAGTGTTGCAAGTTGATCATTGATGGAGGTACTGTCATGTGGTGAATTTAAATGATCAATTAACAATGAAATTAAACTATATTCAAGCAAGATAGTGATCAATTAGAGCCATATTCAATGAAATTTAGTAAACATTGCCAAAATTATTCAATTAGCATGAAAGAAATCTAAATTCTAAACAATTGAATACACTAGCAAGCAAACCTTCAATCCCATTATGGATTTCAAGCAAATTTGGAGTGATATGGATGTGGATTGCTCAAATTTCCCTAATCCATGTTGTTGCAAAACCTTGGTCGATGAGGATGATTCACAAAAGAGGAATTCTCAAATTGCTCAAAGGTGAGTAGTCAATTCACGAAAGTAAGTTTGCATAAAAGTTGTGAAACTTTTTTCGTGTAAAAAGGCTTGGCTTTTATAGATTTTTTAAATATAAATCAATGTTGAGGATTCAAAATGCTAATCAAGGGATGAAATTGAATTGAGATGTGAGTGAAGATCAATGGATGGATCAAGGGTCAATAATCCATGAAGGTGTGGATCAATCAAGGGTCCATAATCCATGAGGATTTAACAAATCCCTTAATTTTAGCAAATAGGTTGGAGATATTATTCATGTGAAGGGAACAGTTTGAATTTGAAAAGGGAATATTCCATGTGAATATTCTTTATGCAAGTTGGAGGATTGGAGGAAAATTAGCTAATTAAACAATTTAGAAAAATCATTTAGTTATGCAAGTTGGAAGAATTAGGATCTTTAATTAAATAATTGAGAATTATTTAATCAAGGAGGAAAAATGGTATTTAATTAAATAATTTGACATTATTTAATCAAAAGAGAAGAAATTAGCATAAAGGTGATGAATTAATCAAATAAAACTAATTATTCAATTAATAGGAGAAAAAGGTGAATTTAACAAAATAATTTGATATTATTTAATTAAATAGACGAAATAGGTGAATAATGAGAGAAATGATGTTAATAAGCAAAATCAATGTGTGTGATATACTTGGGAAATTTTTCAAATGTCTATATTTTGCCCCTCTTTGAAGCGATGTACCTATTGTGTTGCTTTAAAGAACTGATACTGCTTAAATCAAAAAAATTGATCTTTTTTATTTTTCTTAATGCCCCATTGTGCCCCATCAAATGAAGGAATGCTAGTTTGTTGCCCCCTTGAGAGATCAAGCAGGAAAACTAATTTTCAAATCAAGATCACAACAAAGTCATGGGAGTGGTTATGTTGAATAGAGGATGGAAAAAAAATCCTAGGACTTTGATGAAGCAACCATAGCTAGATACGAGGTGAAAAAATTGAGTTGTAGGTTAAAAACCCTAGGTCATGTTAGGCATATATGCTCATTTGGGTGAATTTAAAGCTCATTTGTACACTTTTCTTTGAGAGATCAAAGAGCTTTTGAGATTTGTGAGTTCAGAGTATGCAGAGCACTTGATGTTATGGCCCACATAGTTTGTGCAGTACACTGCGTAGATCGAGTCCACAAGTTCCAATAGGTAACTGACGCAGCACCCCTGGTATGTACCCTAACAAACTTTCCTTACATGTATTTCTAGACAGATAAAGGTGGGCTAGAACTATTACAAAAAAAGGTGTTGTAGTTTGGTGCGACGCTTTTGCAACCTGATAATGCTTCATTGCAATGTATAGCAACGTCTTTGCAATGGGCATCACAGCTCTGCATTTATGCATGGTTTATGAATTATTAGGGGGATGCCTTTACAATTTGAGCAACACTTCTACAAGCTATAGTGACACTTTTGTCTCACTTAACAGAGGCCTGCTTTTGCAATAAAGCGACGCTATTGCAATACAATGACATTATTGCACAATAGCGATGCTTTTGTAGAAGTGTCATGCTTTTACTTTTAACAATGAGCGACTTTCCCTTTTCTATCTATTTTGACTTAGATTTTTGTAAATTTTTAGTTAATTGACATTGTGAGCGTTGTGTACAAGCTCCCCTAGGTCCTCTCCTATCCCAAGAGCAAAGACCACAAATATTGGAGCAGATTACTACTCTCAGAGATCTTGATGTTCTCTTCCTAGGAGCGACTTGTTTGCACCATATAGCTTACATGCCAGAGATTCCAACTTAGCTATCTCTCATGACTGCTTTGGTAAAGCGTTGGCACTCAGAGACTTCCTCTTTCCACCTACCCACAAGAGAGGTGATTGTTATGCTCAAGGACATTTGGAGGATCCTAAGGGTCCCTATCCATGGAAAGCATGTTGTATATGGTGTTGATCTTGGCACAAAGGCTATGTTCCAAGTTTTGGGGGTAGAGGAGATGGAGCTCGAGGGTGGAGAGTTGGACCTTCGACGTTACATCGGCATTGCCAGTGATGCTACTCTAGTTACTTTTGGACTCATTATGGGAGTTCTAGTTCCTGAAGATGATTCAAACTATTCATCCTAGGATGGGGGATTGTGCTCAAGAGGATCATGGGGGACCTTGCGACTATGCCTAGGGTCCTTACATATTAGCTCATATATATCACAATATGCACCAGGTTGTCTACTGAGGAGGAGATAGTGTTGGAAATATGTGCCTCAAATAATACAGGCTGAAACCTCCATTAGAGCCAAGTCAGTGTGACATCTTCATTGTCTGGCCAACTAGCAAATTGGTAGCATCATGTTTTGAACAGGTCGCTGTGACCTTGTTTCTATCTTGTCGAATGCTTTCACTATGGAGCTATCATTGTGACAAGGAGTGTTCGGTATGACCTCTTAGCACTCGGGAGACCTCTGGCTGACAAGCCATTCAATCGTGTATCGGGGAGACTCTTGGCGACCACAGGCTTCGGGATAACCTATGTTGTTCGGTGAGAAGTCTCAGTGAATAGCCTATGTCTCACCGACAATGTATGTATTGAAGTCTTCGAGATAACTAAGGGTTCTCGCTAAGAAGTCTCAGTGAAGTGTTAATGTCTCGCCGATAGGAATACTGCTAATGTCTTCACCACAACGTATAGATCCTGGTGTGAGGTCTTAGCGAACAGTGAAGGTCACGCCGATGGGGACACATCCAAACGTTCTTTAGAGTAACTCAAAGCGGTCAAGGAAAGGTCTTGGAGAGATTGTTAAGTCTTGTCGATAGCCGATGACTGTCGGGGTAACCCAAATGGTCTGAGAAGACATCTTAGCGAACATTGTAGGTCTCACCAATAGAAACACCTTTTGAAGTTTTCAATGTAACTCTTGGCGACAGATGAACACTTCGGGGTAAGTCTTGGAGTTCGGTATGTTCTCTCGGCGAAAGATGTGAGTCTTGTCGACCTCTACTTGGCACTCGATAAGTCTAGGGACTTCGGTATAACCTTTGGTGACTCACTATGATCTCCTAGCGAAAGCGATAGGTCTGGGTGACTGCTTGGTGATTCGGTGTAACATTGGAAGCTCGATAGGATGTCTTAGCAATAATAGAGACTCTTGGCAACATCGATATGAAGGCTATGTGGCATCGGCGAGACACTATCAGTGTCTCACTGAGATGCCAATACAGTGTGAATTTTGTTGACCGTTTGACCGTCTTATGTGGAGTCTCGTGGACCAATAGGAGAAGCCGAATTTGAACTGTTGGAAGACAATCAGTTGCGATAGTTCTGTGAGAAAGTTCGACAGACAGGGAACACCATGGATATACTTAGTGATTGCAGTTTGTGATCGGTTGGATTATTGATTGGTTCGTTGGTTGATTCGACAGATTGTTGTTGATCAGTAAATGTATTCTAATCAGTAAAGGTTGTAACTTGAAAGTTTATGTTCAAAGAATGCTCATGGTGAATGCTGCTGTAAACAGACACTAGAAAGATAAGTCTGGAATTTGTATATAATCTTCATTACTGTAATACAAAGTGATTTCTCTTGGTGTGGTGGGTTTTTCTCTTGTAAGGGTTTTCCCACGTCTATTCGGTGTTCATGTGTGATTGTCAAATACTCTGTTTCTGTTATCTGTTTCATAGTGCATCTTAATTAGACTGTAATTATAAATTTTAAAGTGTATTTGCATTCTTCCCTAAGGTATTGACATTAGGAGAATTGTTTTCCGCATCTAATTTTCTTTACAGATAGCCTATCTACAGGGGTAACACTTCTTCACATATGGACCTAAGAGCACATTTTTGTGCTCAGACCAATGATTTCCAAGAAAGACTGAGATGAAAGAGACCCTATGGTGTATCGGTATGACAACATGACCACTCATCACCATACAAGTGATTTGGGTTACTAGAGGAGGATCATTGATGATATGACCAAGTTCACTTAGCGATCTCGGTTGCAAATCGAGCCTTAGGATGATGATGATCAACATCTTACATATTCCAAGCAGACTCGATGGCTAGTGGGTCACACTCTCATATTGTTGAGTGATATTTATTTGGTAGGGTTGCTAAACAATTTGGGGAGCAACAAGATGCTTCGATCGATGATTACATGGACATATATGCTTTCACTTTTAGAAAGATTCTAGAGTGGGGACCACAAATGGTTCAAAAACCAACCACTGTCAATTTTAACCACTTGGATCCACTTTTGTGGGTCTACGCAGGGGGTGCAAATGATCCAGGTACCACTCTAGCCTATGATGCATGGTTTGCAGGGAATAGACCTACCAAACTTATTGATCCAACTGACGGAGGCACAAGGGAGAGGAGACATCAACACGGAGCTAGCAGAGGGCATGGTCAGGTTTCGGCATAGAGGCCCCCACCAGTTCCACCATAGGGTCCACCTTAGGGGCACAAACATTAGCAGTAGCAATAGGTGGTAGTAGTTCCTGATCAAAGGCTACAACTTACTACTCAAGAGAGACCAAGCTTATCAAGACCAGGATACTTATAGGCAAGAGTGAGATCAACTCCACACACAGTTAGATACAAAGGTCACACATAGGCAATAGATTGAGTTGCAGTTAGCACAAGAGACTACCAGGAGGTAGTAGTTAGAGGCGATGGCACATGCATTGAGAGATTTTATCTCATTGGCCAGATACACATAGGAGATCCAGACAATTTAGAGTGAGGCCACCTACTACAAGACCCTATATCACAAGTTTGTGCCATCTCACCAAAGATAGCTTGGTTATTCACATAGGAGCGCCATGAGCCTGAGTAGGTCAGAGGGTCAATCAATCAATAGGCCCTCTCCTAGTCACTCAGGAGATCATCATAAATAGATGATATCACCATGTCAGTCCACTCTTAGTCAAGATGACTAGGGGAGCTCTAGATAGACTTCAATGTATATTTATAATTTTTATCCATATGTTAATTTAGACATGATTATGATGTATATTCATTCATTGGCTATGGATAGCTCATGTATATCTTTGATGTATATCACACACTTTGATATGTATCTTGGCATTCATTTTTTTGATATATATGATATGATCTATGATGTAGCATTTACATATGATCTTATCTTATGCCTTAATCTCTTATTATGTATGTGATGATGTATGATATGCTTATGGATGCATTTATGAGATGTATGCATTATGAGAGGTTTCATGATATGTGATGATGTGACATGGATATAGTTTTTTTATGGTGTTCATGATGGATGATGGCTATTTCTCTTATTATGTTTATGATATGATGTGATGCATGTCTATATATGCATGTGTCTAATGATTTATGAATGCGGGATGGATGCAATGTAATGTTAGGGATGATATGGATGATTAATTTTTTGTATTTTCATATGGTATATGATGATTATGCAGGATGTATGCTATGAGATGTATGTTGATGGTTTGTGAATGCAAGATGGATGCATTTATATATTATTATTGTTGTATTTCATGATACCTAGATAGAAATGTTAGTACATGGATAGAAGTGGGAGAATGAGATGGATAGAATAGATTAGCATTGTTATTGAGATTGACCAAGATACCAATAAACCTCTGATTATTCGAGATTTTATCAGATATGTGATGAGATAGAATAGATGATATTATTTTTGCTTCTAGATTAGGCTTAATTTCATCATGCCAATCCTTATTTTTTGATGTAGCAAATAGACATGATGTACCAAGGTATGAAGAATGATGTTGTATCTAATGCATGGACTTTGAATTTGCAAATAGATAGGAGTATCCTTGTTCATATCTGACATACAAAAACCTTGTTTGATCATGTGAAATAATAAAGCCATTAAATTAAGGAGACTAATATACAAAAGGTATGAAGAACCTAATATGTCTTACCCATTATTGTACTTGAGACTATCTCCAGACACACAAGGCAAGTATTTTCCAAGGTCGTATCACAAGAACATCCAACAAGCACAACAAATAAAAGCAATGATCAATGCCCCATTCATTCTCCTCTAAATCATTTTACACATCATCGAGAGATCATCGGAATAGGAACAACAAGATAAATCATAAGAAAAGATCAAAGTGACAAAATTGTCTACGTCGTTCATATCTCTTCCCAAAGAACATTGTTTTAAAGTGATATCCAATGATGGTGTCTATTATAAGAAAGATATATCCATAAGACATATATTGGATGTTAATATATTTTAATTGTTAGATAGGCTATTGATATGAGTGTTAACTGACATGTTTGACAATGATCAAGACATGGGATCTTGCATTTACAATTTTTATGCTTTGCCAATTTTGTTATATTTGTTATGTTTGTGTTACCAAAGGTTGAAGGCAACAATCATTTTATTATGTTTTGAAAGTTTATTATGAGTGTTCACGTGAGATGGGATGGATGATTTTTTTTCCCAATTTTTTAATGTTCTTCACTTTTTACAATGTTTTGAGGTTGATTTGGTATTTTGGGGTTTTATGAATTTGCTTTTTGGCATTTTGAAATGTTTGAGGTTGTTTGGGGTTTTCTCAAACTTTCTAATTTTTTTTTAGTTTTTCAAACTATTAAGACCAAGAGAATAGAACCTAAGAGACAAACCTATGCCTTGAGGGCTCATTAGAGATGGTCTTACCTACATAACTATGCAGAGGCTTTGTAGTTTGATTATTGAACTTGGATAATGTTCTTGGAGATTTTGAGGTTTTTGACCTTTTTATAACATTTTGAATTTATTTGGATGTTTTTGGATTGTGGAAATGTTTTGAATGTTTTTGGATTTTGGGATGTTTTGAATGTTTTTGGATTTTAGGATGTTTTGAATGTTTTTGGAATTTTGAGATGTTTTGGATGTTTTTTGGATTTTGCGATGTTTTGGATGTTTCTAGATTTTGGAAATGTCTTGAATATTTTTGAATTTTGGGATGTTTTGAATGTTTTTGAATTTTTAAGATGTTTTAGATGTTTTTTGGATTTTATGATGTTTTGGATGTTTTTGGATTTTGCAAATAACTTTAAGGGAATATACAAGAACTCGATCCGACAACATGGGTATAGGAATATGTCCCTAGTTTGATGTGATAGACTACCCCAATGTAGGCAGGATAAACTGACCTTAGGATAATGCCAAGTAGTACTAATGGGGATAGATACTCATCGAATACCAAGCTATGATAAGGACATATATGAAGGAATGAAAGAATAAATAGATGGAAGATGGATGCAATGGATGAGTGGATGATAAGTGAAAGAGTCTATGATAGATGGTAGATGGTACTTATTTACACAAGGTGCTTGTTTTCCAAGTTTTCACCAAGGTACTTTCCCAAAGTGCCATCAAAGTGGTTTTCACTAGAGGGCAATTTTTCTCTTTACTATTTTATCCCTTTTTCTTTTTTCTGGATTTTTTTTTTTTTGGATTTTACTATTTTTATTTTTTTTTGGATTTTTGGAAAATATCACACCCCCCTTGGGCTATGCATAGAAATTTTTGAGATGCATGTTATTTCTTGGTTCTTGCAAGGGATATCCTTTAGGTGTTGCTAATTGATAGGCTCCTGAACCATAGCTTGCGATGGTGATGAATGGTCCTAACCAATTTGGTTCAAACTTTCCCTTATAGTCCTAATCTAACATGTTCTTTTGATTCTCTTTCAAAACAAGATCTCCTACCTGAAAGTGTCATCCCTTGATTTTCTTATTATAGCTTCTTTTGAGTCAATTCTAATACACTCGGCGATGATTGAGGGCTTCTAGACGATGTTCATCTAGCAATTCTAGTTCATTCAACCTTGATATACTATACTCTTCATGTGTGATTAGGTGTTGCAATGAAACTCTTAATGATAGGAGCTTGACCTCGATAGGTAAGATGGATTCATTCCCATAAACCAAGGAATAGGATGTAGCATTGGTGGGTATTTTGATACTAGTTTTGCATGCCCACAAGGCGAGATTCGATTGCAAGTGCCAATCCCGACCAATGCCATTGATTGTCTTTTTCAGGATTTTGATAATGGTTTTATGAGAAGCCTCAAATTGACCATTTCCTTGAGGGTAGTAGGGGGTAGAGAAATGATGCTTGATATTGAATTGGTTGCATAGTTCTCTAACATCCTAGTATTTAAAAGGTGTTTCATTATTTGTGATGATTGTCTGAGGAACACCATAGTGGAATATGAGATAGTTTAGGATGAATTTGGATATTTGATTTCCAATTATATAGGTCATAAGTACAACCTCAATCCACTTTGTAAAATACTCAATGGTGGTAGTTATGAATTAATGCCCATTAGAGGATGTAGGTGTAATCTTTCCTATGAGATCGATCCCCCACTATTAAAAAGGCCATGGTGTTGTGATTGGTTGTAGCTCTTATGTTGAAGCATGGATAAGGTCCTCGTGTTGCTGACATTGTAGGCATTTCATTACAAATTGATTAGATTCCTTCTCCATGGCTGGCCAATAATAACCCATTCTCAACAACTTTTTAGCCAAAGTTGTGCCACTCAAATGTGACCCACTAATTCCTTCATGCACCTTTTTTAAGTCAATGTAAGCTTCTTCTTGGTTAATACATCTTAGTAACATCCTATCAAGACCTATTTGGTATAAGGTATTGCCAATAATGACAAGACACATGGATCTTTGGATGAATGTCTTACATAGGTTATGGGTAAGGTCAGATGGAAAGTTGCCATTATGAAGGTAGGTAAAAATGTCATGATATCATCTATTGCCTTGTTGCTAATCCTTGGCATTTGTTTAAAGGTAATGTCAATGGAATATTCCTTGAAGCTATCTACCATTTTCTTGTATGGCATCAGTTTACCATCTTTGGTCTAGTAATCATTGCTACCTTGTCTCACTATTAGCTAGGAATCTCCCAAAACTTATAGTTCTTGAATTTTCCATTGGATAGAAATCCTCAACCTTGTGATGAGGGCTTCATACTCAGCTATAATGTTTGTACATAAAAATGCCATCCTATATGAATTTGGGATGTAATCACCTTGTGGAGTGATGAATAGAATACCCAATCCAGATCTATGTTGTGTGGGTGACCCATCAAAGTATAATTTCCATTGATTTGTTGATGCGACAGTAAATATTGCCTCGTTTGGAAACTCAGATACTACAGGATTATCTACTTATAATGGTGCTTCAACTAACTGATCGGTGATAACCTGTCCTTTAATTACCTTGTGATCTACATACTCAATGTCAAACTCACTAAGGATCATCACCCATTTTTCCATGTGACCTGTGAGAATAGCGTTTGATAAAAAATACTTTAGTGGATTGACCTTGGAAATAAGCTTGATTTTATGACTAAGCATATAGTGTCTTAGCTTTTGAGAGGTGAAGACCACTGCTAGACATGCCCGTTTTATTAGAGTATAGTTAAGATCTCAAACCCAACTAATGTCCTACTGATATAATAAATATCCCTTTCCTTTCTTGTTTCATCTTGTTATGCCAAGAGAGCTCCCAATGTTGTTGAGGTAGTTGAGATGTACAATATTAGAGGTTTTCCTGTAATTAGTGGCATCAATACTGGTAGTGTTGCTAGATAATCTTTTAGTTTTTGGAATGTTTGTTCACAATGATTTTCCCATTTGAAGGCCACACCTTTGTGAAGAAGGTGCATAAATGGGTGACACATGTCTACCAATTATGTAATGAACCTCCTGATGGACTATAACTTTCCTTGAAGGCTTCTAATATGTTTCAATGTTTTAGGTGGAGACATTTTCATTATACCTTTGACTTTGGCAAGGTCCACCTCGATTCCCCTTCGTGATACAATGTACCCCAAAAGTTTATTGTTAGTGACTCCAAAGACACATTTTTTTGGATTCAATCTCACATGATATTTTTCAAACGTATCAAATATTTTAGCCAATACTTCCAGATGTCCTTTCCTTGTTATTGGTTTTGCTAGTATATCATCCACCTAGTCTTCTAGGATCTTGCAGAACATGTCATGAAAGATCAAGATCATCGCCCTTTGATATGTTGCCTTTGCATTCTTTAGACCAAAAGGTATGACATTCCAACAATATGTTCCACATAGACATGTAAATATCATTTTGTGTTGGTCTTGTTTGGCTATCATAATCTGATTGTATTCGAAGAATTTGTCCATGAGAGAAAGCATATCATGCCTAGTTGTTAGATCTATGATGATGTCTATGTTATTTAGTGGGAAATCATCCTTAGGACAAGCCTTGTTTAGATCCCTAAAATTTGTACATATGTGTATGCCCCCAGTGGGCTTTGAGACTAGTACAAGGTTTGAAACCACTCTAGATAATCAATGGGTCTTATGAAACCCACATCAAGCAACTTCTATAGCTCTACTTTATCCAATAATGCAATCTAGGGATGCATTTTCCTCAACGTTTTCTTAACTAGTTTCACATTAGGATGCATTGTTAGGTGATGCACCACCAATGACATGTTGAGATCGAGCATATCTACATATGGCCAAGCAAAGAGAATCTTTATTTCTCTGAGGAAATTTTCTAGATTTTTTTGTTCCTCATCATCCAATGAAGAAGCATGGAATGTGACTCGAGGTGCTCCATTGTTCCAACATTGATCGGTTGTGATGATTTCATAAGGACTGTTGATTTCTCTTGACCTATATTGGGGAGATTGAATCCTTCATCTTTAGGTGCCTCAACAAGGTTTTCACCATCAGATACATCCTTTATTTTTACTATTTTGTGATAAAAAAGTGCCACGTTGTGGTTTTCACTTGGAGATCTTGTTTTGATTTTTAAATTTGCTATTTTACAACTAAAGGATTCAATCATGTCCCCAAAATAGGCTTGTGTATCCAGCTCTATATCAAAACCTACTTTATGGTCTCTAAAAGGTATGTGATCTTGAACTCCCATGAACTCTAAGATAGCCTCATCATTTTTGAATGAATCTAGAATTGGTGCTTGTTGTTGGTCCCAGTTGATAAGTTGGGGATATACAAGTCTAATTTCCCAACAGTATTTGCAAACTACATATTTATATCATTCTTGGCCAAATTTGGGCACCCAAATTCCCAACACCCCTTGGGGGGAAATTTAAAATAATTTAAATGTTATCTCTCCCACTTCCAAAGTTGTCAACCAAAAATAACCCAAAACTTCACTACTGAAAGCCAACACCTTATTTGGAGCCAATTTAGTTTAATTTTAAAATTTAAATCTTCTATTATTAATTTGAAATTATCAAATTTCATTGCAAAAATCAATAATATTAAAATTATTGTTTCCTTTAATTTACCTTAGCCTAGGAAATATTGGAATGGGATATTTAATCATCTAAATTAAAATGTTTTGAAAAGGGACTTCACACTCTTAGAACTAGGAAGTGCATCCATATGAATTAACTTAGTCTGCTTCCTAGTAAAATGATCACAAAATAACTCAAAGCTAGGCATCTTAAAATATTTTCCCAAGGCATCCATAGTAGGATAGAAGGTAAATGCAAATACTTGAAATGAACCCTTTAATTTTTATAAAATCATGAAGTTGTATTCCTTATCAATTTTTGCATTCCCACATCCTTTTAATTGCAATAAAAGCAATTTGAATTTTATAAACTAATTTTGATTTGGTAGGAAAATCATCTAAGGAGACCGATGTCAAGTCTGCCTCTAGTTGTAGGATTCATAACTCATTAATTGTACCATATGATCCATATATTTTATCCCAAAATTGCTTACATGTTATGCACTCTACAATATGAAACAATAAATTGTCATATACATGCAATCCTATGATCCCCATGGCTTCATCTAATTTGTTTCTATGAGCAAAATTTTAAAACTCCTTGGTGAATTTAGGTTGTTTGTCATTTAACATTTTCCAAAGTCTTTTTTATTGCAGCAATTGTCTCATTATTAATTTCCATTTATGATAATTATGTGGAGTGTCCAGTGTGTGGGCGAATTTAGTGTCAATTTGAGCAATTTAGCTATTAAACACAAAATTCAAGAAACACACTCAACCTAGGCTAAGAGAATCCAAATAAACACAAATTTTAGCATAAAACCCCTATATTAGACTCATTGTTGCACTTGAAAGTGGATTTTCCCAAGTGATTTAATTTTGATGTGTGTGCTCACAATTTCAACAACATAACATTGCATTTAAAAAGTGGATGAAATGGCTTGGGTTGAGATTAAATTTATAGAATTTTGGCTAAGTGGATGGAGGGCTAGGATTGGCTAAGATGGCTTGAGATGTCTTAAGCAAGGAGATGGAATGAGAAGACAAAGGGGTACTTGAGAGAACACATGGGAATTTAAAATTCTCATTTATGAAAAAGAGGAGGATTGGGGGTATGGGCACATACTTTGACCCATGGGACATGCTACCAAGACCATGTCACATGTACAAAGGCCCATGCCTTGTGTACAAAGGGCCCATGCCTTTGTACACATTGCAATATGGCCATGATTTAAGGGGGGTTTGAATAGGATTAATTTGTGTAATTGGGTGATTAATGGATTATCCCACTTAATGAAATGTAGAGGAAAATAGGTTTTTTAAATAAATAAAATATTAATTTAATTTTTGGGGAAATGATGGGTGACTTAGGTAAGTAAATAATTGGATTTATTTACCTAAGGTGGATTATAGGAGGAAGGTGATTTAAAGACTTAGGCTAGAAATAAGTGTGGATGAATAGTGAATTTATTAATTAAATAATAAACTATTATTTAATTAAAATAATAATTAAATAATAAACTACCGATAAATAATAATAATTAAATAATAAACTATTATTTAATTAATAAGGGGATGGAAATGGGATAATTAATTGAATAATTATGGTTGTATTCAATCAATTATAATTAAAAATATGGGTAATGATAGTGTGTCAATTTTAGGTGTTTACAAGGAGCTTAATAATTCATAGTTATGTCATGATTAGTAGAAAAATACTAAGAGAACACAAGCAAAAGGGCACTTACATTGTGCCTTACACCTCCATAATGTATCAAATATATATTTGTAACCCCCCAGCTAATAACAATGATTATTTTTTATAATTTGTACAATTTCACAAGCTTAAATCAACCATTTATAACTCATATTGATTTTATATTATTTGAAGAAAATTTTCCAAAAGAGAAAATAGAGATTACAATTAGATTCCTTTGTGATTTTTTGAGTAATTTGTAAAAATAAATCTTTTAACTATGCAAAAGTTATGCTAGTTGCAAAAAAAGAACATAGTTGTCCCTCTGGGTTGGAAACATTGATAAAAATTTGTAAAATCTAGAAAAAAATTATCACGCACTATAGTGAAGTACATGGAACTATATTTTCAATGACTACTTGACGTTGGAGTTGATTATTGAACCGCATAGCTCCTAGAAATCACTTGCAACCAAAACGTCTATCATTAAGAGAGAAAAAATAATTGATTTGCTATGTAACCTTGAGAATTGTATTGATCCAAAAAATAATTGAATAAGCTTCTAAATTATGAATAATGGATTATTACAATAATGAATAATGAATTCTTATAAAAGGAAAAAGAAAACCCAACCCTAGATGAAACCCTAGCTGAGGATTAAATTAGATCATGACAAGTGTCCTCATCCTATTCTTTAAGGCAAAAAAGTTCATGAATCAATAATATAAAAGTGCTTGCCTAAGTTTAGCTTAAGTGTAATAAAGTAAAAATGGGACCTAATTAATTATTAATTGATTAATTAATTAGATAATTTTCCTATTTCACTCTAATACCCCCTGAAGTAAAACTTAGGGATAAGCTAAAAATCTAATGATGAATGTATGGATGGGTCCCAGTTATAAGGCCCAATGGGGTATCCATGTACAAACAGATAAATATCTCATAACTAGAGAAAACAGAAAACTACATGGGAAAATCTCCTCACTAAAAGAGAGAAAATGAAATAAATGTGTAATGAAAGGAGGAATTGATATGATCCCCCAAGTATTGCCTCTATCACATAAGTACAATGAATGTGCCCCCAATAGGAGTGAATATGAGAATATTAATCCCCCATAAAGAAGTAGCTTATGTGCCAATGATGAAAGCTTGAAGATAGAACACAATCCACTACCTAAAAACAATGTTTCTCTCTTCAGGAAAAAATAGATCCATTGGTGATTGGAGAAGCCATTCCCATAAGATGGATGAAAAAGTAATACAAATCCAAATGCACATCTCTACAAATTGCTTAAATATCCACATGTTAGAATCAGGTGATGCCAATCCAAAATTCTATGAAGATCGACGTAGAACAAGCTCCAAAGACAATGATGATGGGCTGACAATGATGATGGGGCTATCATGGACGAGGAGATGAATGACCTCAAATGAATCCTCCAAGTCTGCAATATGAGACTCTACAAACAAACATGATATCTTTGATAGATATGAATCTCAAATAGCTATGTTTGGAAGAGGATGAATGTTTTGTTGAATCGATAGGGATTGTGGATGTAGTGATACTAATATTATCAAGGACAATAGAAGATAGAGATGTGAACTTGATATGAGTGGAAGCAAGGAGGAAAGTCTCTAAACCATCAAAATATGCAAGACTTGTGATATACTTAAGCTCCTCTAAAGTATCATCATGAAAGGTATATTATTTGTATTATCAAGTGGAATTCAAGGCAAGTTGTGACATGATCCTTTGGAAATGGAGATATATGAGGGTCTCCATGAATCTCCTAAAGTTTAGTCCAAAGTGTGTGGAAATTGGGCAAATGAAATATCATAAGAAAGTCAGTTCCACATACTTTCTAGTGGTATAGGTCTTATTATCAGATTGTGTTGTTGGTACAGTTGATTGTCTGTCGAAGTCTGGTCATATTTTTTGGCTTCTAAGTTTATAAGTTTTTGTCTGTATCTCCACTTTTCATAATTCTTGTAGCATTATAAAGATAGTTTATATATCTTTAGATCTATCCATATATTTTTCCAAAATCTGCCACAAGTATTTTTTAGTTGATTTGTTATTGTTCACATTTTGGCCAATTACTTGGACATCTTAGCACTTGGAAATGTTCTATTTGCATGAGATGGCTTCATTTCAATTGATTTATGTGCATGGAGGTTATTTCTATCTAATTTTATCATTTGAGGAGGTATCATGGGTTTTTTTGTTCATCCTTTTGTGATAATTTTAGAAAAGGATAATTACAAGTCTTGAAAAAATAGCATTCTCACACATCTCAGGTGACTTAATCTTTTGCCTTATCTTTATGGACTCATACATGAACTAGAAACACTAGGGAGTATACCAACTTGGGGTTCAACAATAAACTCTAACACTTGTTTGCAAAAATATGTCACCTTGGTACAAAGTTATAGCCGATAAAAAAAATGCTCTATTTGGGAAAAAAAATATAGGGTTGGTAGCCTATTGGCCATGCCGCTAAGTTGAGTGATGTTGTGGTAGGTCTAGGCGGTGGAGTTGTGTTAGAGATTCAATGGTGTTGGAGGGTGGAGGTGGTGAATACAAGCAGTGCAACTTGTAGAGAAAGGTTTAAGTGTTGAGTGCTAGAGTACTAGTGTTGACTTAACACTAGGTGGGTGGGCTACATGGGATGACAACCTCTAGCCAAATTGTAAAAAGAAGAATAGCAAAAAATAATATTTTATAATGTTAGCATAGGATCTAATGATGTAGGTTGTATGAACAATCATACGACGAGGTAAGGGTCCCAAAAAAATCATCAAATTTGGCTGTCACCAAAGTATATAATGTTTATAGTTGATCTTAATAGATTTGGTTATTCTAGACACAACTATGGGGTCACCTCTAGTCCAAGATGCTCCCAAAAAAAGTTGATGGAAAAAAATATCTAGATTGATAAGGGGCTTGGGAGATCCAAAGCTTTGATATCATGTTGAAGTCAATGACCACTTGATCAATGAATCTACAACACCAAATAACCTTCCACACACAAGAGATAAACGATAAAAGATGTTATTCTACCAAACAAGGATGCAAGATCAAAAGTACAAGTACAAAAATAATACTCACAAGATTCTCAAGATGCATAATGTACAAGAGAAGCATTGTTTATAAAGACAAGGTGACATATAGGAAAGCATAAAATTATGATAAGTGTCACAATCATATGATATGGGACACAAAAATAAGTATCCTATTTGTAGCTTAAACAAGACCTGACTTAAGAACTAGGTGTGAATAGGTCCTAGAAGGAAACTAGTTAGGGAATAACCATTTTCACACCAACAAGATTAATACTTCTATTTTTAATAAACTAGTGGGCTAACTTACAAAGCATATACATCCTAATACATTATTTATTATTACCTAATACACTATAATACTATAACCTTGGGTACATTGCATTCCAACCCCATTAGCATGTTTCATCCTCAAAATATGTGAATAAACTAAAAAATAAAAGTGCTATAAATTAGTACAAATATGATGTCATGCATTATCATCCAACTATCCATATTCAATATTCATTATGGTTTGTGCTTGATGGTATCTAGGTCCATATTCTATTGTACCACTATGATCCCATTCTACTCTATAGTAATTCATCATTTTCTACTTTGAGTAGCCAATACTTTGATGATACCATTGATACCTATAATTCTCATTTGGTTCGATGTAGATATATAGTTATTGGTCTTCTTGTTCCATGTCATACCATGGCTCAATGATTGTTGTCTTCATGGTTGCTACCTTTCACAATGATGGGATGCCTAAATGTTGTAGCCTTTTCTATCTCTAGGACCTTCTTTAGTTCTTTAACCTTTTCAACAAATTATTTTGTTTGCTCTTGAAGGGGAGTAACCTTTTCCTCTTTTTTCTTCACTTCATTTTCTTTATTCTCTTCCTTTGATTTGTTTGTGCATTTTTCTTTACATTCTTGAAATCTTCTTTGGCCCCTACTATGTGCAATATTTTGCAATGTGATTTATTTCTTTCTATACCAAAGATTTAAGAACTTCTACACATTAATGTGTATTGTTCCTAAATTATCTAGCTAAGGACATCCAAGAACACTATCCACCCCATCCATATCTAAAACATAAAATTTAGAATGCAAAACATATTTATCTATCGAGAACCTTAAATATTCATGCGACCACCCACTTTAATTAAAATAATCCTAAGAAATCTCAATAGCACCCACTGAATTTTTTTAAGAAGCCCCCTTTCATGAGACCATAGCCTTAATCGACTTTATTAGACTAATAAGCCATAGTGGAAGTACAAGAGCCACCACTTGGAATTCCAACTTAAAATATCACTTTGATGATTTGAACATGGATCTCCATCTTGAAAACCTTATGACCTTATCATTTAAACACAACTACATTAACATAAATTTGAAATTTTATTTATCTATTAAAAACTGATTTTATTTATATAAACAAAAAAAATAGAATTATAAGACATTATTAGTTTGAAATTTCAGGCCTGGTACGAGGCCTACACAAAGCTTGAGAAATAATACTGGAAGCCCCTGCACCCTGAGATATGAGAGACTTTCCACTTGCTGTAAATTCTGAAGATTGCAGTAGAGAAGTAAATCTCCCTCACTGATCACCAATCAGAGCCATCTTGAAAGGATCAAGAGCTTCTTTCTTCCCCTGCACATAGTATTCAACAACAGCCTTCATTATAAGGAGCTTATCTGGATGAAAATTGATGTGGACAACAACTGGTTTAAAGCTGGCCATGTTTGGATCCTTTCTGAACCTTGTAAATAGAACTTTGCTATTCAAAAACTGGTAATAATCCATTGTCCTTCTTGATGCATGAAGCCCTTCATAACCAGGGTAAGATGGGAAAAAGAGCTCCTCGTTGAAGACTGCCTGATCCCAATCTTTCTCCTTGGAAAGCCGATCAGCAACCCGATCCAGGAGCTCAATTGAAGGTATGGTAGGCCGAATGTATAAAAATCCAGAATTGTAAGCCCAAATCCTAATTGTGTGGTCATAACGACCCCAACCCATTGAAGGCTCGTCAAAGACATCGTCGTAGCCATAAGCTTAAAAATCTGTGTAACCATCGCTCATGGATTCAACATCACAATCCCTGTGAAGATAATGAAATGGGTTCTGCAGATAGACAATGTCTATACCGGATAGCAAAACACTATATCCTAGCTGCAAAAACTCCCTTAATATTTCAAATTTAGAGCTGAAAGAGTATGCTTGTCTCTGTGCATGTTGTTTAATACTCTTTCATTTGGATTTCTTCGATGCACTGGAACAGCATTTGATTTGCAGAAGTTGACAATGGGGTCATCTTATGCAATAACAAGATAATTTGTAATGCCAGCTCGCTTAATGCCTTCAAACCATATCTGCAGCATGTCCTTGACATTGGAATTGGCAATACCAACGATGAGCTCTTTGTTTACTGCAAGTTTCTGAAGAAGTGTAGCCAGTTTGGGATTGATTGATTCATCTGGCAGTACTGTAGGATTTGTTATAAAGCTTTTTACACTCCCCATTGGCCCTGCCTTCACTTGGACCCCTAAGGTCAAAAACTGTTTTTGGTCACTGTGTTTTATTTGCTCTTGCTTGTTTTCTCAGCTTGGCATTGGTTAACCTAAGTGTATGTAATTCTGTTTTCAGATGCTTCACTTGCTCTATATATCCACATGATAACAGCACCTAAAATCCAACCCAAAAAAATGTTTTTTTAATATCTCGAACACAAAAAGATTGGCTGTTGCTTCATACGAACAAAAGGCAAATAAAAATTTAAAAAAATTGCATCATAAACACCATTTATAAAAGCCAAAATAATGGTTTTCACATCATAATCACAAAAGATAACACCCAAAACAAAGTTTTCCAATCCATGCATCTTACAGAACAAGATTTGAGAAGTGATCAAAATTAATGTGTTTTTTTTTATGAAGAAATTTTTATCATTCGTGAATTTGTTTTGCTATCTGAAATAAGAGTATGAGTCTATGTTGATACTTTTTTGGCTGAGAGTTAAAGACGAGGGGTATCCATTCTGTCAAAGTCGACTCAGACATGATCATGACCTCATCCCTTCTATCATACCTCTAAGAGTTTAAACCTTGGTGGATGGTATAATCAAAGAACATACCATCAGTCTCACCAATTATACTCAATCAATTGAACTACAACCCTTCAATCTTTTTCTTTATTTTCTACATATACTGGATTTTGACATTTCATTTAATCAAACAAAGTACTTTTAAAATAATAGTATACATTTGGCAATTGCAAAAAGATAGAAATATGGTTTTGTTTTAAGTATTTTCAATATTCTCACAAGTGACAAAATTAAGCTTTTCTTTGAACAAAAGTTCTGTAGAAACACTGTATTCAGAGAACGTTGGTTTTCTACACTTCTCTCCCCAAAATAATGTCTTTTGAAAAATGAAAAGGAATTTTGGGAATTTGATAAGATTTGTTTTGAACTAATAATCCATACAAACTATGCATTTAGGGATTGTCAGAGAAGTGATACCTTTTACAGTTTTTCAACAAAACCATTGTTTTAAAAGAAGAAAGATAGAAACAGGGGCTTTTTGGTTGAAGAAGGATACCTGCAATGAGACATGGGAGAGAGTATTTGAAACATGCTTTGGTGCAGAAAACGGCAAAAAGTCATGGGGGTAAACATAAGCCCAGATTAGCACAATTAGCATTCCTGATCCAACTGCCACTGCTAATCTTGAACCCCCAAAAGGTGATCCAGTCCCTCTGAACAGAAGCCCATCTCTTCCTCCATTCGTCATTTCTTTAGGACTTAATCCACTTGGGTATTTTAAAAGCCTCGAATTCTAATAAGAGTGCCAAACAGAAACGTGAGTCCTCAATCGGGTGTCACTGAAATGCAGGCTTACAAGGCAGAAAAATTGCAGGGCACTGAGTTTCTCTGAGAAAAAAATTTAAAAAATCATTGAAGTCCTCAGATTTGTAGATGATGGATCGAAGCAGAACTTGTTATGCAGGTGCAAACTCATTGCATATATATATGGTGAACATTGAGCACGAATTTGGATTGAAAATAAGTTACAGAATGGATTGGTTATGTCATCAGTAGAAGGGGAGAGGAAGTCAACTATATTACATTTGTCTTGTGAAGTGCTGAATTGGTGCGAAAAAGGATTAAGCTTTGAAGATATAAAGAAAGAAAAGCAGACGGCAGGTATTGAACTGGCGTTACACTTATTTTCGAAGGTTGTGGATCGTTGATTAGTTCAAACGAGACAAATGAATTTAAGAAGAAAAATAAAAAGTTCATGAAAAAGAAATAATTAAAGGAATGTCGAAGTCAACCATTCAAAACATAATAAAATGAAGAAGTTGATCATTACACTTGTTGATGATTGAGGTCCAGATTCAACCTGGAAGCTGAAGCCCATTCCACCCAGTTCAGGGTGCATATACACCTTCCCGTACAATATTTTGACAAGAAATTTAATAAGTGTAGTTAGACTCATGTGGTGGGTTGACTAGAGGGAGAGATCTGGTGAGGGTACTTTCTTAGTACTTTGTTAAAACTGTTAGATATGTTTGGTAGATATTTTGGTTTTTCTTATATGAATTTTGGTAGATATTTTGGTTTTTCTTATATGAATTCAATTGACTGATTTTTGTTATCGACTGTTAAAAATTTGTTAGAAATTTATTAGAATGATATAAAATCATTGAAAAAATTTGTTATCGACTGTTAAAAATTTGTTAGAAATTTATTAGAATGATATAAAATCATTGAAAAAATCTGATCAAAGAAATAATAATTAATAGTAATAAAAAAATATTTTTTTTAAAATCAAATCTAAATATATTCTTTTAGAAATAATATCACTACTTTAAAAAACTATTTTTTTAAAATCAAATCTGAGTCCTCAATCGGGTGTAATTGGAATGGACAACCGCATTAACAGAAATTTGAAATTTTATTTATCTATTAAAAAATGATTTTATTTATATAAACAAAAAAATAGAATTATAAGACATTATTAGTACACTTAGAAATAATACTGGAAGCCCCTGCAACCTGAGATATGAGGGACTTTCCACTTGCTGTATATTCTGAAGATTGCAGTAGAGAAGTAAACTGAGAATATCTTAAATCAGTCGCTCTCTCAAACAACTTAAATGGAGCCTCCCTCACTGATCATCAATCAGAGCCATCATGAAAGGATCAAGAGCTTCTTTCTTCCCATGCACATAGTATTCAACAACAGCCTTCATTATAGGGAGCTTATCTGGATGAAAATTGATGTGGACAACAACTGGTTTAAAGCTGGCCATGTTTGGATCCTTTCTGAACGTTGTAAGTAGAACTTTGCTATTCAAAAACTGGTAATAATCCATTGTCCTCCTTGATGCGTGAAGCCCTTCATAACCAGGGTAAGATGGGAAAAAGAGCTCCTCGTTGAAGACTGCCTGATCCCAATCTTTCTCCTTGGAAAGCCGATCAGCAACCCGATCCAGGAGCTCAATTGAAGGTGTGGTAGGCTGAATGTATAAAAATCCAGAATTGTAAGCCCAAATCCTAACTGTGTGGTCATAACGACCCCAACCCATTGAAGGATCGTCATAGACATCGTCGTAGCCATAAGCTTGAAAATCTGTGTAACCATCGCTCATGGATTCCACATCACAATCCCTGTGAAGATATTGAAATGGATTCTGCAGATAGACAATGTCTATACCAGATAGCAAAACACTATATCCTAGCTGCAAAAACTCCCTTAATATTTCAAATTTTAGAGCTGAAAGAGTATGCTTGTCTCTGTGCATGTTGTTCAATACTCTTTCATTTGGATTTCTTCGATACACTGGGACATCATTTGATTTGCAGAAGTCCACAATGGGGTCATCTAATGCAACAACAAGATAATTTGTAATGCCAGCTCGCTTAATGCCTTCAAACCATATCTGCAGCGTGTCCTTGACATTGGAATGGGCAATACCAACGATGAGCTCCTTGTTTACTGCAAGTATCTGAAGAAGTTTAGCCAGTTTGGGATTGATTGATTCATCTGGGAGTACTGTAGGGTTTGTTCTGAAGCTTTTTACAGTCCCCACTGGCCCTGCCTTCACTTGGGACCCCAAGGTCAAAAACTGTTTTTGGTCACTGTGTTTTATTTGCTCTGCTTGTTGAACCTTCAAGTTCAGCTCTCTTGCTTGTTTTCTCAGCTTGGCATTGGTTAACCTAAGTGTATGTAACTCTGTTTTCAGATGCTTCACTTGCTCTGTATATTCACATGATAACAGCACCTAAAATCCAACCCAAAAAAAACGTTCTTTAATATCTCGAACACAAGATAAACCAAAATGATTAGCTGTTGCTTCATAATAAATAAATTTTGCATCATAAACGCCATTTATAAAAGCCAAAATAAAGGTTTTCACATCATAATCACAAAAGATAACACCTAAAACAAAGTTTTCTAATCCATGCATCTTACAGAACAAGATTTGAAAAGTGATCAAAATTAATGTTTTTTTTTGTTTTTTAATGAAGAAATTTATATCATTCATGAGTTTGTTTTGCTATCTGATATAAGAACATGAGTCTATGCTGATACTTTTTTGACTGAGAGTTAAAGACTGAGGGATATCCATTCTATCAAAGTCGACTCAGACATGATCCTGTCCTCATCTCTTCTATCATACCTCTAAGAGTTTAAACCTTGATAGATGGTATAATCAAAAAACATACCATCAGTCTCAACAATTATACTCAATCAATTGAACTATAACCCTTCAATCTTTTTCTTTATTTTCTACGTACACTGGATTTTGACATTTCTTTTAACCAAGCAAAGTATTTTAAATAACCAAGCAAAGTATTTTAAAAGTATGCATTTAGCGATTGCAAAAGATAGAGAAATGGTTTTGTTTTAAGTATTTTCAATATTCTCACAAGTAACAAAATCAAGCTTTCTGAAATAAGGGGAATTCAAGCTTTCTGAAATAAGGGGAATTCGATGGGGTTTTCTTTGAACAAAAATTCTGTAGAAACAGTGTATTCAGAGAACGTTGGTTTTCTACACTTCTCTCCCCAAAATAATGTCTTTTGAAAAATGAAAAAGGAATTTTGGGAATCTGATAAGATTTATTTTGAACTAATAATCCATACAAACTATGCATTTAGGGATTGTCAGAGAAGTGATGCTTTTTACACTTTTTCAACAAAACCATGTTTTTAAAAGAAGAAAGATAGAAACAGGGGCTTTTTGGTTAAAGAAGGATACCTGCAATGAGACATGGGAGAGAACATTTGAAACATGCTTTGGTGCTGAAGACGGCAAAAAGTCATGGGGGTAAACATAAGACCAGATTAGCACAATTAGCATTCCTGATCCAACTGCCACTGCTAATCTTGAACCCCCAAAAGGTGATCCAGTACCTCTGAACATAAGCCCATCTCTTCCTCCATTCGTCATTTCTTTAGGACTTAATCCACTTGGGTATCTTAAAAGCCTTGGATTCTAATAAGAGTGCCAAACAGGAACGTGAGTCCTCAATCGGGTGTCACTGAAATGCAGGCTTACAAGGCAGAAAAATTGCAGGGCACTGAGTTTCTCTGAAAAAAAAAAAAAAAAAAATCATTGAAGTCCTCAGATTTGTAGATGATGGATTGAAGCAGAACTTGTTATGCAGGTGCAAACTCATTGCATATATATATGGTGAACATTGAGCACGAATTTGGATTGAAAATAAGTTACAGAATGGATTGGTGATGTCATGAGTAGAAGGGGAGAGGAAGTCAACTATATTACATTTGTATTGTGAAGTGCTGACTTGGTGCGAAAAGGATTAAGCTTTGAATATATAAAGAAAGAAAACCAGAAGGCGGGTATTGAACTGGCGTTACACTTATTTTCGAAGGTGATGTGGATTGTTGATTAGTTCAAACGAGACAAATGAATTTGAGAAGAAAAATAGAAAGATAATGAAAAAGAAACGTCGAAGTCAACCGTTCAAAACATAATAAAATGAACAAGTTGATGATGATTGAGGGCCAGATTCAACCTGGAAGCTGAAGCTCATTCCACCCAGTTCAGGGTGCATATACACCTTCCCGTACAATATTTTGACAAGAAATTTAGCAAGTGTAGTTAGGTTCATGTGGTGGGTTGACTGGAGGGAGAGATCTGGTGAGGGTACTTTCTTAGTACTTTTTTAAAATTGTTAAATATGTTTGGTAGATATTTTGGTTTTACATTTTATTACGTCGAAGGTGTTTCTTATATGAATTCAATCTGCTGATTTCTGTTATCAACTGTTCAAAATTTTGTTAGAATGATACAAAGATCATTGAAAAAGATCTGATCAAAGAAATAATAATTAATATCAATAACTTTTTAAAAAAAAAAAAAAAACAAATCTAAATTATATTCTTTTATAGATAATATCACTATTTTAAAAATCTAAATTTTTTTGAAATCAAATTTTTATATATTCTATCATTTTTTTAATTTATATTTTTGATAATGAAATAAAGGATAAACACATAGCTTATTGTATAAATCATAACTTATCATTAGTATTGTTTTAATTATTCAATTTTTAAGAAATTTCTCTCTCTAAAATTAAAATTAATGTAATCATATATTTTAAATTATTAATAAATATATTATGGTTATTATATCTAATCTCTATTAGATTGATTAAAAATTATTCAACTTGAAGTTATTGCTTATGCATAAATCTAGTAGAAAAAATACATGAATCCCATGAACATGCATAATATAAATGAACATGCATAACATAATAAATAATTTGGAGATAAAATCTCTAATACTTTTACATTCCTTTCTAAGTTACAATTACTTTTATAAATCATAATTTTACTTTCATTGCAAAGCATTTTAAATTATTTATTTTGTAGTATTGTTTCAATTGTTTAATCTTTAATTTTTTTTTAGAATTAATGTAATTGAATGTTTTTAATTACTAATAAATATATTATGGGTATTATATCTACTTTCTATCTATATTAATTATAAATGGTTCGACTTAATAATATTGTTAAATTTATTTATTTTGTTGCTAAAGCATAAATTTTAATATAGAGAAAAAATCTATGAAATCTCTATAAGAACATGTAGAGGATCAAGATATAAATGATGACTTCACTAGAGTGATGAAATAAAATCACTATTTAAAAAATTAAATAGTTTTGAGGTCAAATATTTACATCCTCTTGCATTCCTTTTTAAATTATAATTATTTTTAATGAAACAAAGGATGGACATCTAACTTATGGTATAAATCATAATTTTACCTTCATTACAAAACATTTGAAACTCTTTAGTTTGTAGTGTGATTTTAATTATTTAATTTTCAAATATTTTTAATTTCTAAAATTAATATAATTTATTTTATATATAAGAAAATTTATTTTTGTATGTTAGATTATAATATTATGAGGGAGTGTATATCTAAATTAGAAGTTATCATTTGGTTAAACTATCATAAGTAAATGATCCAACCCATCAAGAATATTCAAGAATCAAATAAAATCATACCAAAAAATTAAACTTTGATAAATGATATATTCAAAACAATCATCATTCTCACTATTTAAATATAAATAATTAAAAAAAAATAGACATAAATTATTCATGGTTCTAAAAGATAGAATGTACCCACTTGAAAAGATAACTCCAATTCCCCACCATATAAAAGTGGAGTTGAGATCATTTTTCAAAGGGTTTCTTTATGACAAAAGATAGAAAAACACAATTACATACAAATGGAGTTTATTGGCCTTTCAAAGATCATTGAATGCCACTTCATCATAGAATAAATCTCTATGCTCAACAATCTATTTTTGTTAATTAATGCGTAATAGGCTCTAAGGACAAATTTTCTTTTAAAATATATGTCCCCCCCCCTCTCTCTCTCTCTCTCTCTCTCTCTCTCTCTCTCTCTCTCTCTCTCTCTCTCTCTCTCTACCTCTCTCTTTCTATCCCCACCTCTCCCTCTTTCTCCCTTGCCACCTATTACATACATAACGTGAGTCTATTTATAATGGAGCCTAATTATCTTCTTGATTTAGAATTTTTATTTTGGTCATGTTTGGATCCATGTCAAAGGATGCATAGTTTATTTGAAGTTATCACTTATCCATTTATACCTTTGTTGGAATGTATTACAATGCCCGCTAGAAGCCACGTTCACTAGGAAATATGTATATACAAAATATGTAAAAGATCTAATCCATCTCCATCTTCATATCCATCTCTATCTCTATCTTCCTCTCTATGTATCTCCCCCACCTCTAACTCCTCTATGCATCTCTCTCTCTCTTCCCCCTCTCTCTTTCCCACTATATCTATCTCTTTATCTCTCCCCATTTCTATCCCTATCTCTCCCTCTCTCTCCCTCAATCTCTTATTTATATATATTTCTCCCTCTCTATCTCTCTCATCACACACACACACACACACACACACACACACACACACACACACACACACACACACACACACTCCATGTTTCTCCATCCCTATCTCTATCTCTATTTGTCTATATCCTCCCTTTAGATCTATCTCTCTCCCTCTCTCTAGTACTTGTCTCTATCTCTCTATCTCTACCTCTCTCCCTTTCTCTTCACATAAATATATATATATATATATATATATATATATATATATATATATATATATATATATACTTGTCTCTATCTTCCTCTCTTGATCTATCTTCATATTTATCTTTATCTTCCTCTCTCCTCCTCTATCTCCAAACATATCTCCCTCTCTCTATCCACCCATATCTCCCCCTCTCCCTCTTCCTAGACCTCTATATCTATATATTTTTGCATCTCTATCTCTATCTCTCCATATTTCTTCTTCCATCTCTCACTATGCCTCTATCTTGTTATTTCTCCATCTCTCTACCTCTATAGCTCTCCCTCTCCCTCTATATCACTTTCTATATATATCTTTATCTTTATATCTATTTGTTTATTTCTCTCCCTCTTTATATATTTATCTCTTCCATCTTTGTCTATCCATCTCTCCTCTCTCTATAACTCCCTCTCCTCCATATCCTCTCCTTCTCCATCTCCATTTCTATCTCTATCTCTATCTCCCTCTACTTCATATCCCTCTCCCTCTCCTTCTCCATCTCCATCTGTCTCTATCTCTATCTCTATCTCTATCTTCCTCTCTATCTCTCTATCTCTCTATCTTTCTATTCATCTCTCTCCCTCTCTCCCTATTGCAAACATAACACGAGCCTATTGGTAATGGATATTGATTATCTTCATGATTAAGAGATTTTCCAGTTGTGTTTGGATCCTTGTAAGTGGATGCATAGTTGATTTGAAGCTATCACTTCTCCATGGAGACCTTTGTTGCAAAAACAACATTTTCTAAATTGTGTATCAATTAAACTCATGTACTACACAAATGTATGTAAAGAATAGACTAAAATTTCCCTTAATTAACCTTCCAAACCTCTTCGATGTACCCATTACACAACATGGTGCGATTGCTAGTTATATTTTCAAGGGATTTAAATTTTGGTGGATTGTAAAATTAAAGAATTTATCAGTATTATTTTTTTGGTTGTTAAATCGTTGCTAAGGGGTAGCACCCTATATTAACTTTTAAAAAAGAGATTACATTATATTCATGATTTTCTGTGAATCCCCAGCATCAAACTACTCCTGAGACTAGACACAACTCTGTCCATGAACCAAAATGGCTTTACACCCCTACTCTATTCTTTACATTTTACAAAATGGCTATGGACCCATTGGCCAAATCTTCCAGAAAAACTACCAACCATATTCAACCCAAAAAACCAATTTCTATGATGGACTAACTCACATCATTAATACTATAAGATCCCACTAATGGAATGAATCACACTATTAGATATCTATAACATAAAATACAAAAGACATTTCATAGAGCCTTGACTTGCTCTTCATCTGCATCCTCTTCGTCTTCTTCTTCCTCTGTTTCCTTTTGCTTCATCTATGCCATGTAGTCTATAATTACTAGGCAGTCCAAACCAAAGTTGCCATGCGTTGGGTTGCTTGCCTTGGCCTCCAAATCCCTATCATCATTCAACACCCATTCCTCACTCGTTTCAAGTTCCCAATCCTCTTCATCGGCTGCTACCACCTTCTCATACAACCCTTCTTTTGCTAGGTACTGCTGCACCCACCCCTTGGGAGGGGTTTTCATCATTTTTGTCACCCTAAGAAGGAACATTATGCTTCATTCCTTCTCATCCCACAACTTCGCTAGTCCCGCTAGGTTGAGCGACCTAACCACTGGAAACTTCTTGACCTCTACTCCATTTCCAAGAGACATATAATAGTTTTTTGGTAGTGGCATCATCAAATTACTGTCAACATTGTCTAGGGCTTCGTCAATTTCACCCAACATGGCATGAATGAAGACCATCTAGCATAGTTTTTTAGCCCTTATTTTGGGTACTCCCATGTATAGAATCATTGCCAGGAACATGGAAGAGATGTTTGTGTTTGCCCTGAATGTGTGATACACCAACAAGAACTCCCTTTCTAGAATTTTCTTGGGTGACCAAAGCACCACATGGTGAGAAGAGGCCAAAATTCCTTTCAACTTCTTAACCATCACCTCGCCATGGAAGGCCTGTTGTTTTCTTGTTGTATTAAAAAATAGTGGAGTATCCATAAATTACACTCTCATGCACCTTTCTCTACTACACCAAATTAGCTCAACCTCGTCTTTGCTTAAGCAATCACCAACTTTGGCCTTTTAACAAGCAACGACCTTACCTCATCATAATTACAAGCTTGGTGTTTGTGACGTTTGGAGCATGTTTTCAAATCCACATCCTTGCTTAGCAATACAAATTTTCTTACCTATTTGGGGTCGTGCGTTGCCTGTCATTTCCCCTACCTTGGGACTTGTTACCTTGTCTTGCTCCTCTCTTTCTATTTATGGTTGTTGTCTTATCATTTCTTCCCACTTTGGCTTTGGCCTTTATTATAGTATGTGCTCTCTTTGCCACTAGCATGTCTAGAAATTCCTTGGTGTCTTTTTTCTGATTTATGATTTGGATGTCTCATCATTCATGAATATTCCGATCTCCCCAACTTTTGCTTACGTGTTTTCTTTTGACGCCCACTTCACTAGCTCATCTGCCATGTTGTTCCCTTCTTGGTAGATGTCGCTTATTTCAAAGGCTTCAAATTTTTCTATCAAATGTTTGATGGATTATAGTAGATGGTTTAACTTCCAATTTCGTGCACTGTTCTTGTGAATTGCATTAATGGTAATAATAGAGTCTCCCTCCAGATGAATGCGATTCACACCCAGTTCCAATCCCATTTGCAATCCAATTGTAGCTGCTCAAAATTTTGCTTCATTGTTCATGCATATTCCCAGAGGTATGGATTTCTCTGCTTAAATTTTTCCTTGCTCATCCCTAGCAATGCAACCAGCCCCTCTCGGACCTAGGTTACCATGGGAGGCACCATTGAAGTTAATTTTAACCCACCCTTCTTTTGGCTCTTTCCACACTACCTCTTTTCTTTCTATTTTTTGTGAGTCAAGTTCACTACTTCCCTTGAGAAATGAAGGTTTCAACCCATTGAGTAGCTTCATTAATTTATCATCCCAACTACTGAAAATTCTCTATTTTTCAACCTTGTTGCGAGCATCCTCATTGACTAGTTTTTTTATGGATCTCTCTATCTTTTCCCATAGCTCGTCCTCTCCCATTTCCTTACCTTGAAAAATCCTTTTGTTCCTTTCCTTCCAAATTTCCCATATCACTATGGATGGGGTGATTTTCCATATCCCTCCAAATACCGACTTTCTATGTCTTGATGGCCACATCTTGAACCAAGTTTCAATATCTGCCGACATGGGGCATTATAGATTTAATTTACTCCTAACAACATTCCAATAGACATTCACATATGGGCATGTCAAAAGTAGGTGATCTAGTGTCTTTGCATTATTTTTACACAACACACATCTTCCTAGACCTTGGATTCCAAATGCTACTAATCTATCTTCAGTGAGGATTTGTTTCTAGATTACCATCCAAGCAAATACTCTTGCTTTGGGAAGGAAATTTTTCCCCCACAACAATTTGCACAACCAATCTTGCTTTGTCATGGCTAACTCTTTAATTTTGTAGCCAAACTTCACTTTATATGTGCCTGTGGTCGACCCACACCATTGGATTACATTCTTATTATTGGAGGGGATGAAGTATCTGTTCTTGAATATTTCTATTAGTAGTCTTTCTAGGCTTGCAGGTCATTATGTTCCTGAATAGCATTCCAATTCTAGTTGGGGACTCCAATTTTTAGCACTACCTTTCCATAATTGCATACCTTTTCCCCCCATACTCACTAGGTTTTTCCCTTGAGTTCTACCAATCCTGGGGTGTTATCAATGGGTGGTTTACCACACCAAGAGTCACTCTAAAAGGATGCACTTATACCATCTCTGATCTCCCAAGTGACGTGCTTGGATATTATATCCTTACAGTCCAAAATGTAATTTTGAATCACAAATTCTTTTGGTGGTGCTATCATAGTGAGGATGCAGGTGGGTCATCCAAGTCTAGGTATTTTCTTCTAGAGAATTTGACCCATTTGACCCTTGTATATAGATCCCAAACCAATTTGGGTCCCATAGCTTGGTTCATTATTGTTAGTTGTTTTTGTCTTGCTCCACGAGCCTCCTTTGGGGTGCAGATTTTGTCCCAGGCTATCAAAGGGAATTTGTTCTATTCTCCTATACCACTCTAGAATAATTTATGGAAAATTTGAGTTAGGGCCTCCTCTACTGATTTTGGTAGTTTCAAACATGACATTGAGTATATTGGGATAGAAGATTACACTGATTTTACCATTAACAATCTTCCTTCCGATGATAGCCACTTCCCTTTCCAAGTTCCTAGTTTTCTTTTGCAACTATTTATTAAATTTTCCTAGTAGTATTTTTTGTTTATCCTTGCAAACAGGGGCATGCCTAATAAGTTCCCAAGAAGGTTTCCACCTTCAAGTTCAATATTTTTTCCAAGTATTTTTGTAGACTCAACTAAGTATTGAGCAAGAATACTTCAGAATTTCCCCAATTTATGCTATGTTCAGATGCCTTGCAGTAGTCATCTAAGAAGGTTTTGATCACCCTAGCTTCTTTCCTACTTGTAGAGCCAAACAAAATGGTGTAATCTGTGAACTCTTGGTGTGTAGTGGGTTCCATGTCATTTTCTACATGAACTCCAACCCATTTTCCTTCCCTCCTCAAGGTTTGTATGCCTCTTCTTGGTACCTCTACCATGATTATGAAAAAGAAGGGCGAGAGGAGATCTCCTTGCATTAGACTCCTTGTTGATGGGAAGAATCCATGTGTCAATCTGTTCACTAGTACAAAAAATTGGCAGTTGAGATGCAACTCTTTGTCCAATTGATCCACTTTTCATCAAACCCAAACTTCCTCAAAACCTCTAGCAAAAATTGCCTATCCACCATATCATATTCCTTTAGAATGCCTAATTTCAGTACCATACATGCTTCTTTGGTCTTCCTGGCTGTGTGTATGGTCTCATGGGCAATAATTATTCCCTCTGCTATTGACCTTCCTGGGGAAAATCTGCTTTGTTCCTCTAATATAACCTCATTTAGTACACTCTTGAGCCTATTTGCTATGATTTTGGTGACCACCTTGTACACTGTATTACATAATGCTATTGGCTTGAAGTCACTCATTACTTGTGGATCTTTCTTTTTGGGGATTAAGGCCAATAATGTGTGATTTACTTCCCCCAATATTACCATCCTTCTTCTTGATTCCTCTATAGCAGTGGATAGGTCATCATCTACGGTGTCCCAATTTTTTTGAAAGAATCGAACTGGGAAGCCATTTGGTCCCGGAGCCTTATTTGGACTCAGCTAAAATGTTGCTCCTTTGACCTCTTCCTTAGTAATTTTTTGATACAACCACCTATTTTGTTCTTCATTTATGATGGTTGGTATTGTGCTTAACAACCTCTCTTGTTGCTCTATTCTTTGGGATTTCCTTGTTTAGGATTGCTTCAAAGAATTTGACAACCTCTTTGTTTACTTCCTTCACAAATTGTGAAGTTTCTCCATTCTCTTTCCTAATTTCTACTATTCTATTCTTGTTGCGATTGGAAATTATTGATTTGTGGACGTATTTAGTGTTCCTATCCCCCTCTTTTAGCCAGGTCTCTCTTGATTTTTGGTGCCAAAAACATTCTTCCCTTTTCAATATCTCTTCTAGTTCTTCTTTTAGACTTTTTTCATTCTTAGAGTCATTTTCCTCCATCCCATTTTTGATTGTATATCCATTCAAAGCATTTATTTCCTATTCCACTCTTTCCTTCTCCTAGAAGATGTTTTTAAAATGTGCCTTGTTCCACTCCTTGTGTTTGAATTTGATGTAGCCTAGCTTCTTGTTGATTCTATAGAGCTTTGATTTATCTCCAAACTTGATTTCATTCCACCACTTATCTATAAGTTCCGGAAGTTGATCATCCCTTAGCCACATGTTTTCAAAATTTGAATGGGCTTCCCTTTGGGTGGTCTTCCTATCCAAAGGATAACTTCACTAAGAAGTGATATGATCTTGTGAAGGGTAGAATTTGAGCCTCATGAGTGCCTGTTGCTTCCCCCCAATCTCCCCAAATCAGAAATCTATCCAACATTTCAGCTATATTAGTAAATCCCTGCCTCTTGTTTGACCAAGTAATATTCCATTTCTGGCTTGAAGGTCCAATAATTGATTGTTGTCTACAAACTCCTGGAACTCTCATTGGATGGAGATGATTTTTCCCAGTCCCCCTTGCTTTTCTTCATTGTTCAAGGCCACGTTAAAATCCCTTGATATTATGCCTCTCTCATTTCTATGGTTTTCCATCTCACTTGAAATCCTCCTCCATACTTGTCTTTTATCTATAGTGGAGATTGGTCCATATACATTGATGAAAAAAAATTGCTCATTTCTCATCAAACCCTTGAATCTTATTAGCTGACAATTGCTTTCTTCTACCTCTACTTCACCTCCTACTGATAATGGGTTCCATATGGTGCCAAGGCCTCTTGATGCACCTTCTACTTCCTTAAATTGTATGTTCCATTTCCTCCAATTGGTCATTATTTTCTTTCCTTCCTCTTTGCTCCATTTGGTTTCCTGTATTAGAATTATGTCAGCCTTTGACTAGTCAATTTGGCACTTGACCATGTGCCATTTGTTAGGGGCATTGATGCCCCTGACATTCCATGTAATGATCTTCATTGACCTCTGGGAAGGATCACATCCTTCCCAGTCTTAAGTTTCCTTTTCCCTACTACATTGGCTACAATGTCCAACTTGGCTTTGTTTGATTTTGGTCCCCTTTTGCATTTTCTCTTGATGTTTGTTTTTTTTTATTTTTGATTGAGAATGCTCAAGAATCCTTTACTCAATCAATTCTCCTTCCTTAGCCTCCTCCTGATCTTCCTCCTCTAATTCTTGATCCTGATCACTCCCTTCATCCTCAATTTGTGTAATGTTTCCTTCGTTTTCCATTCTCTTCTTCATCACCATTTTTTGTTGTTGGCAACATCTTCGATTTTTCTCCTATTTCCTCTTACACTTCCACTCTCAAGTTATTTGTTTCACTTGATAGCTCTCTTATTTGAAGGTTAATTTCTTTATGAATTTCTTTGGCTTCATCTACTAGCATATTTAAGTCTTTCTTTTCCTGTGATGCCGCCACCTTCGAGTGTGTTGTCACTAGTTGAAATTACTCAATTTTTCCCTAACTTTTCTGGTCCAACTTCCTCTTTTTAGATCCTAACATCTCTTTCTGATTTGATCCTTCTTTGTTTCAGCCTTGTTCAAGATGGTCTGTCTTTCCTCCTATCTCTCCTTTTTCCCAATTCATCTTCCTTGCTTTCCATCATCTTTCTAGAACAACCTTCTTGGATTGATTTCCTGAAAAGGCATCTCTCCATGTGTGCTCCTTCACATACTTCCACTTTCTGCTACCAACTCCTAATCTTCGTTAGGATCTCTAGTTTTTATATTCCCACTCCTGCTATTTCCACCAATATGTTGGCTTCTGCTTCTTTTTTTCCATTTATAAAGTCTTCATCTACCGCTAAGCATACCCCTAATGCATCCCACATTCCAGTACTCTGATGGGAGGTCCACCAATTTGATCCATGTGGGGGATTTTTTAATGGAGTAGTTCCATGGATCAAAGTTTGATTCCTAATTTAAACAATGAAAACAATAGCCATTTAAAAATAGGGGGTTTCCATACACAATTTCCTACTTCAAATTTAAGTCTATGCATTCTATGAGAAAGAAAGAGTTCGGTAATTGGTGAATTCTTACCCTATCCTTGTAGTTGCTTTTCCACCAAGCCTAAACCCCCTCCTTAGGGCATCCCAGTCCACACCGTTTTGTGAATAAGGCTTTGTCTTTCAACTTGGCTACCCTTGCTTCTATCGCTTCTGATGGCATTGCGAATAACTTACTCCCCCATGGCCTCATATTGGATTTTGTGTCTTTCCCTTTCTATTTCCCTTGGAATCTCCTCCTTCTAGATCCTCTTCTATCCAAATTTGAATCCCTTGGGTTCATCCTTCATCTCACTTGATTCCATCCCTTTCCTCTTAGAATTTTATCGCCCCCTGGTTTTGTTTTTCCCCTGTTTTCAAGATTAGGGTTTCCAAATCCTTTCCCTTTCCAATGCTTGTTGGTTCACTTCGACCTCCCATTCTTATCACTTTTCCAATTTGACGATGATGCTTCTCTAGGACTTCTTTTTTCCTAGAACCACCCACGCCCAGTTCCTCGCATGCTCCTTCCTTCTCTGCTTCCATTCCATTTGCTTGGATTCAATCTTGGATTAGGTACCTTTCTCCTGTCATTACCCTGGGTCCGCCATCTTATCTGGTTTTGGTTTTGCATCATGGGAGCTTCCACCCTACTATAAAATGGGTGGCATTTTTCCACCCAATTTCCATTTGCGAAAACCCATTGTGGGATATGTGTGTTTCCTCTTGCTATGCTTTCATCTACACCATCTTCTCTTGATCGACTATCCTCCTCAATATCTCCCCAGCGCTTCCCTTCCAGGTCTCCTACTTTTTTTTCGCTCCTCTTCGCTACCTTGCGCCATCTCGTGCTGGTTGGGATCTAAAGAATATATCATTATTTTTATCATTTTTGTTCAATAAATTAAATTACAATATTTTGATAAAACTTACATAATTTCAAATGTATTATGTCACATCTCCCATGGTCAAATACTATAAATAGGAGAAGAGGATGGGGAGACAAACCTATAGCACAAGCATGGGCACTTGATGAAGAGGGGATTGATGGGATGAAAGAAAACTTATGGCATATGGGTTGTAGAGACTAGAGGAAGGGCTTGCATCCACAACCATTATTTCAAATAAGATGGGTGTTGGTAGAGGACGACATGGAAATCCATCATTGCATAGAGGTTAGAAACTTTCAAACAAATATGATTGGTAGGTGAAAAGAGAACTCCACAACCTTTGTTATCACCCTCCTTGCATGAATCAAAATGAGAGCATTGGAATAGGTTATGGGTACCATAAAGACATAAAGGGTGGAGGAATTTAGTCAAGATGGACTAGCATGGCTAGGAAGGAGAGGCAATGCAAATCAAGGAAGTTGCAAAATCAATGGAGAAGTGATGCAACTGGGAAGGAGTGAGAGGAGGAGTAAGGGCATATGAGTCATAGGTCCAATAGGGTTTGAAAAGTAGAAATAGCAACAAGAAAGCTACCTAGTTAGGTAACCTTTTCTATTGTGATTGTTATTATAGAAATTAGCCTATCCAATGTGCTCTATGTTCTCTATTATGTAACTTGATCATAAATTTGTTTATCTGCATTTTGATAGAGATAAGGCATCTTAAGGGTAGGTGATAATCTATTGAATACAAGCCATATGAAGGAGACACATAAGCCTTATCCTTAAAATAATCATAAATTCATAGACTATTGATAAGGTGCCACCCATAAGCAAAATGGCCATTGAATTCCTTGGTATTTATATCGTATACCTATTTATTTTGATAGAGGTTGTCTAAAGTGTGTCAAAATTGAGGAATAGAGGAGCATAGTTTCAATATTATCCACAATCATAGAACTAATTTATGATTGAAATCTAAAAGAGACATCATGAAAATGGATCTTTAATCTTCATGTTTAGTAGACTTGTTGATTTTATCTTAATTTCATGTATTTTTTATTCATTTTATGCCTTATAAATTGTCTTAAGTCAAATAGAACCTTAATTATTTTAAATATAATATATAGTAAAAATTAATAACTGTATAGTATTGTGTGGGTGGATGGGTGGGCTCCCCCCTCGCTACTCACACTAGCACGGGGTGTCTAGGTGGTTGTGAGGTGGAGGACGGGACGGACGGGTGTCATGCGGACTTGGCTTGCAGCAGTCTTACCATCCAGCTAAATTTAGCGGATTGTGGTTGATCATTGTAGGGTAATCGCCAGCCATATAATTCAATTCCATGGAGTGGGTTTGAGGCATGATGGATAGTTATCACGAGGCTTGTTGTGGGACACGTAGCGTACGTTTCTCCTTGTTCTGGGCGAGGAAGTGACGTATGGATATCACCATAATTCGCATTGATCACAGCTCTTAGTTGAAGAGACTGGGGATGCATTTAATCTCATGCGAAGGACGGATTGCATTGCGTTTAAATATGTTCCGTATACAATGACTGACGGATCATTATTCAGGTTTTTTATTAATCCCTCGAAGTCAGTTCCTAAATATTGGTTCGGCTTCTTGGTATTTGTCTTTGTGTTGTTTTTGCAGGGTGCACCGTTCATATCTCAGGCAATGGAGAGACAATCTAAGTCGAAGTTCACAATTATCATCGCGGCGGAAGGGCTTGAATCCTTTGGTGTCGACACTCCTGTCTCCTTAATGGCAACGGAAAGGCAGATTGCCTTCCGGGAGGTTTCAGACCAGCATCTTAAACGTATCCTGCTTGAGGACGATCCAGTTTCGATTGTAGCAGTGAAGATGGTACTCGGAAAGGGTCATTTGGAGCGAAAAGAATTTGCCTGAGACAATGCCCAAGTCTCATCCAGGTTTCTTGCATCGCTCTTGGATGTTGCCACTCCGAAGACAACGGCTAAAGAACTGATGGTGCGACTGTTTCGGAAGGACTTGCTCGGGGGCATCGACATGATTATGAAAGCGGCTCTTCCGGGGAAGGGCATTCCGCGTCCAGCGGACATTGCTTCCATTTGGGAATCGGACGATGCGGTCAAGATCTACCCTTTCCTTCTGGACCTCAAAGGCCCTGAATTATCCAGGCATCGCAAGCTGACAGAAGTGGCAGTGGAGTTTTTGAAACAGAAAGTGAAGTTAGTGCAGGTGGAAGGCACGGACTGGGTGGAGGGTTTCATCTGTTTTGCAGAGGTAAATGGATTTTGGTGATTAGCGGGGTTCGGGTTGGTGTCCGTTTGGGTTCTTGCTTGGTTTGTTTTTGATAATTCGCAGTTTAGTCGTTCTGGGTAAAAGGTTTTTTGTAAATTTTGTGGAAAACAAACTACACTCATATACTGTATTAGGTGCTTCCAATATGGAAATGGTTGAACTCTCTGTGTTAGCCTTCTGGCTGAATGAAGGTCATCAATGTTATTATACCTGCATAGCAGACGACTGTATATTTCTCTCTTTCTATATATAAAATCTTCACCTTACGTATCAAAAAAAAAAAAAATTGTATAGTATTGCAATTCCAAACTTCGTGTGCGATGTGTAGGTAAAGATTAACCATGAACAAAATAAATTGTTTGTAGGGTGAGTATTAGGTGATTATCCATCTAAATAAAAAAAAAAAGTAACATACCATCTCTTATCTATTCCTCTATGCATTTGTATACTAAAAATATGTGTGGAAAATGTGGAAGCATAGTCAAGACACACAAACTATTTGAAAATATGCATCAAATAAATATACTCTTAGAATGTCTTGGAGGTAGGGTGAGTTGCATGAGGAAGTTGTTAGTAAAGCTTGCAAACCTTAAAGCATAAGTAATGAGTGACTTCCTATCATTATTAAAATGGAGCTTCAGAGGAGAGTATGCACATTCATTATATCCTAATAGAAATCGTAACTACCATCATACAATATTTGATGCATATGACATTTCCTTGAGTTGTGTTCTTCATAAAGCTATGCATAGAATTTAATAAAATGAATTAATGGATAAATTCTCTTGTGAACAATTTCAAACTATGATATTTTCCAAGTTTTTTGTCAAACAATTGTCATGCCTCTATTGTAGGTGTATGCCTATGCAAAATTTGCATATGACATTTTTTTGAACATTTAATTTGGAACTATCTAATCTTGAAGCTAGAAAATAATTAATCTAAATTGACCTCTATTTGTAGGTATTAATGTTCATTAAGTTAAATATATATTTATAAATAAATCTCACGACTTATTAGTTTCATCATGTTACTATAAGATAACAATCATCTCCATTGACATCAATAATTGTAGCATTTCACACATTTGTGGAAATATGAATAAGGTTGTAATGAGCTAGTTTGTCTCTTCATTTACCTTGATGGTTTTTTGTGAAAAAAGAGAATTTCTTATTGAGTAATTAGCCTAGACTTTGCAATATTTTGAGATGTTCATGCTAAATGATGAATAATGAAGGTGGTAAGATCTGATTTTAAGATCTTGATGTCTGTGTGTTTGTCTCTTCATTTATCTTGATGGGTTTGTGTGAACAAAGAGAATTTCTATAGTACAAGTTTGCTAAATTGGGAACATGGTTGGGTTTCCTTGCATACTATTAAGAATCATTGATTTAACAAAATAATTAAAACAATCCTAGGAGAACTACATGCAACTTTGATCCCATTTAGAAGTGGATATGTAGGTAGTCCTTGGGCGAAGGATGCCCTTGTGACCTTAAGTTTGTATGCTAAGGTTTAGAGGATAGCTCCAAGGTTTGGGCTTATTCCTCAACTTGTTTGACCCTCCTTATTTAGTAGGTTTCAATTGAGGCTAAAATTTGTATTAAATTGTTATAAATTAGTTAAGGAAACTTGGTACCTCGTATTTAGTAATGATGTAAAATTAGGCTAATAAGATCTAATTAGGTCAACAATAGGTATTCTCATTTTCTATGGATGGTCCACTTGTTATAGTTATGTGCTTGATTTTGGGTCAAGCTTGAGATGACATTCCTTAAGGAAAAAATTATAAGTATTATTAAGGTTGGATATTTTGCATATGAGCTAGTCATTATTGTACTTGTGATGTGCATATGAGCTAGTCACTCTTATACTCTTGATGTGCATATGATCTACTCCTTGTTGTACCTATGATGTGTGTATAAGCTAATCATTGTTGTTCTATGATGTGTATGAGATAGTCACTCTTATACTTGTGATATGTGTGTGAACTAGTCACCCTATGTATAAGTGATGTATGCTTGAGACAATCACTATGTGAACTTAAGATTATGGAATGATATGACCCCTATGTGTATATATGTGTGTTTGTGCACTAATGATTGGTATGGAAACACCACTTGACAGGGTGTGTTGTTATCATTCTAATATAATTGGGCTAATTTAAAAGCATAATCTTAATTAATAGTCATGATTTAAAAGACAAATCAAAGATCTCATACAAGAGAAGAGGATGAACTCTCTCTATCATTGGTGTATGAACCTAGAAGCTTCTAATTCCCAAAATGGGATATTTAGGTAGGGTCATCACGAATGAACCCATGAGGTTTAGGTTTGGGTCTAGGGATGACCTTAACATTGGGAGCTTACCACTTTCAAGTTTAAGCATATAAGTGGTGGAGTTGAGTTTTTTCCACCATGGTGATTGGATAAGTTATGAAGTAAACATTTCTAAGACCATGGAATATTCTTGTTTGGTTAAGTTGGTAGTTTTTGTGTATTAAATTAAGAAGTAGTAATTGAGGGGTATTTTTACATATTTTCTTAAAGTCCAGTTAGTTTCTAAAATTTTCTTATTATTTTTTTTTTAATAATCTACATTTAAAGAAGGATTAATAAAAATTATTTATGCTATAACTCTCCATAAGTGCCACAATCAAATTTATCATTGGTGATGGTTTCTTGAGCTAGAGGATAACATATCTCCTTTGGTTCTACTAGGATTTAGGTCTTGGCTTTGCTTGTGCCTTTTTGATGTCATATTGCTCTTTTGAGCATGAGACTATATTATTTTTCATATTTTTTATGCATCCTATTTTCTTTCCATACTTGTGGTTATGATTGTTGTTCTTTAAATAGTCTCAATCTTCATCAATCTAGCATTTGGTTTTTGTGTTGAATATTTGGCGATGCATGAGGATGGATACATTGATAAAGTGACCCAAGAAGTTTATTTTTAAAGTATTCTATGAGGTATGTCTTTTAAATCACCTCTTGAAGTGGTTCTTCTCATTCCATACTTTGATAGTGTTTATTGATGACTTGAAAATATTACTTTAATTGGCTATTTTATTGGGAAGGTTCCCCCTAAAAGAATACTTAAATAATAGATGACCAAAGCTTGGTTCCTCTATGATATCTACCTTGATGTTGTTCAAAACCTCACAAAGCATATTCTTTTTTCACTTTGTTGAAGGTAGCGATGTAGAGGCTATTGCCAAAAATGGCCTCTATTTTGTCTATTTTCCCTTGCTTGTTTTCATACCCTAGACTTGAGACTTTATCCCAAATGTGTCCTTGACCTACTAATTTATCCTTTGACAAGGCAAAAATACAACACATAATTCAAAGTAGTCACATTATTAAAAAGGTATTATTTTCAAGTTTGACATCAAAAATATTATAGAACCTTATCAATTTAAAAGATTTTTTAATCATTAAAATATATATCACCACCCTCCTTCACATCCAATTTTCCAACTTAACATTTATTTTTTTAATTATCTAACGTCATTGCCAACTTCATTTAATCTTAAATAATTTATGCAGAATTGATTGCATTTAATTAATTAATTTAAATTAATAAAAAAACTTTTTGAGTTTGGTTCTTCCAAGCCATCATAATATCCCTTTGAACAAATATATATGCACGTTACATTGACTTTAGATATGCCATTATTATAAGGGATAAGAATCCAATACCAATGTCTTTTGCATTAAACTTATTTTTTTACTTTTGTGATGTTTACATTAATCCATGTCTACGAGCTATGCAAAGATAATGGAACAACATTATTAAGAAATTTAAAATATTGTAGGCCTCATAAAAATAAAAATAATTCAATCCTCAGGGCGGCTTAAACATCGTTATCACAATAATGGCCTACGTCATGGCCGGAAACAATATAAAAAATAATAATAATAATAATAATAATAATAATTAAAGCAGATTTTGCTCTCAAGGACAAGTCAAAGCGTAGCTTTTAACCAAAGTGGGAAATGTTCTTTCGTTCGTGAAAGGGGCAACTTTATTCCTAAACTAGTGCTAATTGAAAATATATTTATTGAGATTAAATTTAATTGGATTAATATATAAATAGTAATAATGATATAATTAAATAAGAGGATTATAATATTTAGTTGTAGAATAGATGATAAATTAATATGATAATATTACATAAAATTAATTTAGTATTATTTTGAAATTTTATATCATTAGTATGATAGCTATCTTAGAATTATAATTAAAATTATCTTCTTCTTTTTTGGATATTGTGGAATTGATTCTAATTGTAATGGATTTCAATTTTAATATGTGTATCTAAACTAATAAAATATAGATTTTTAAAATATATTTGTTCTAATTGCTTATGTCTAATGTATTTTTAGGAATTGTGGTGTTTATTAACATCTTAGAGGAATCTAATAGATCACTAAGGTTCAACTTTTCTTAGGTTAGACCTCTCGACAGGTCAACTTTATAGCTTGACATGAAGTATTAGAAACAACATTCACTAGTATGCAAGTGACCCTATGCAAATGTGATTCTTTTAGCTTCTAGAAAATTGAAGTATGATTTAGATGTTCTCTTTATTCTTGAAAGGAAGCACAAATGTGGAATACACTTCCTAAACTAATCTACAAGAGGAGGTATATGCAAAAATTTAAATTAATCATATTGTTACAAGGAAACAAACACAAGAGAAAATACTATAACACAATGGCTTTCATGGGGAAAACCCTTTTAGAGGAAAAATCCCACAATCCAAAACAACTAAATTAATTATTCACTAATTAATGGTTACAATACCCTTGCAAAGTCTAAGCCTTTATAGGAGTATTACCAACAAGAGATCTAGAGCAATTATGAAAGTATGACAACACTTACAAAACTCAGTACCTAGAACCTTCATCTCAAGCACCCAATAAATAGGAGAAGCAATTCACGAAACCATCAAGTAATTAGGAAACTATAAGCTAAAACCACAAAAAATGTAATGCCAAAATTTCTAGTTAAAAATTCAATGTCCAAATCTTTAGATGAGTCCACAAGTTAAAATGATATATTTCTTCCATTTGCCATAAGTTTGTCATAATTCACTCACCAACTTAGGTGCTCCATTATCTCCATTCAATGATGTCTTATGATGTTTCATAATACATGTTATAAGTTATTCAACAAGTGTAATTCCCTAGATTATAACTCTCTTATGTAAGATAGGTTGTCTCACATTTTCGATGTGGTAGGCCCAACTTCTAAATGCCATAACTTTTGATCCATGAATTCGATTGAGCATCGTTTTTTTAGAACTTGAAAAGGCTCATGTTTTCATAATTAGCTCGCTCTAATTAATGCCTCATTTTGCCATTTTTTTAAAGGAAAAATTTAATCTCTAGAGCAAATCAAAATTATATTTTTTATCCCCAACATTATGATGCAAGGTTGAGACCCTTCCAAACAATTCTCCATTATGAAATTTAGTGCACATTGAATATTTTCAAATATAATGATATACAATATGTCACACAAAAGTGTGTTAAGTCGACTTCATAATGACTCATAGAAAGGGGTGAAAATTTTAGAATTTAAATTTAAAAGTTAAAATTTAAGGTTCATTCACATGTTGTGGATTGATGTTGAGTAACATGGAAATTAACTTGGCCAAGGAAATACTAATAGCAAGGCAGTGACAAATGTTGGGAATTAAGTTGTCTCAACCTTGACAATTCTTAAGTTAATCATTTATTATTATTTTACATTTTTTCATGGTCATTTGGTATTTATATTATTAAATATTTGTTCTCCATGAAAAGGGATGTGAGATTTTGAGTTAGCACTTTTGTCACATATTGGTGCCTTGAAAAATAAGTTGATAGTTGTCAAAGGATTCTCATTTAGTGGTCTAACATGAAAACCCTATTTTTAAGGATATTATGATAGTTTTATGGAAATTGTAACGGCTAAAAATAAACAAGATCATTTTGAACATGAGAATATTTCCATAAGCTATTGATAGTCTTTGATGCATGTAAGAGCATCTCCTATTTTATAGCGATTTTTATGACAACTTGTAAGGAGTATAAGTCATGTAAGAGACTATGTTTAGCATGTAAGAGTCTTATGGATTTTTACCATGGTATTTTGGAACCTTGTTTTGACCCATGGCAATGTTTTATGACGGTATTTTCAGCCTACATAAATCTATATGTTGAGGGCTTAAGATGGAGGCATTATGGAAGTTGTAGGTACATAGATGCTATCAAATTGGATGCAAGATTGAGAAAAATTTATGTATTGTAATTTGTTTGAAGAATAATATAGATTTTTCCTCTTTTCCTAGTGTAATTTTTTACTCGAAAGGGTTTTCTCCACATAAATATTTTTGTTATATAATGTCTCTTGTGTGTTGATTTCTTTGTTGTTAGATCATTTCTCCATTTATTTTTTACATATTAAATTTCAGATTTGCAAGTTTAAATTAGATTTACATATTGTAGTGGTTGCCTTCATTTCTAACAATAAATGCATGTGAATGTGTGGGAATGTAAGTGTAATAATGAGAGGTAAATGGTGAATAAATAGAATTTGATGTAAATGAAAGTAGATGGAGATAGATAGAGTTATGGGTATGAGTCAAACTTAACACAAGAGTGTCCTACTTATAATTAGATAACTATATTAATTCATTTCCATCAAAATAGACCCACAACTAAATGAGAAACATCATGAATATACTAATTTCAATGTTATAATATATTAGTTTTAATTAGAACATTAAAATTTAACTTTGTATGAATTAGAAATTATATTATTTTAATAAGATATAAGACTAAATGCTTCAAAATTACCTTCAATTTAATTAGATTAAATTTGATGACCATATAATCATATTTGCATATTTTTATAGTATAATATATGATTTTCATAATAAATAAAAATAAATATTATGTATACACTTCAAAAAAATTTAAGTTATAATAAATATATTTATTTAATTTTTAATGTATATATTTTTGCTTATGAACCATTCTAACCTAAGAAATGACAATAACAAATAATTATTTATCCTTTAAAAAATTATTCAATGGATAGGATCATAAGTTAAATTTAACCATTGTGTTAGTTGGACTTAACCTTAAGATGACTTACTACTAGCTTGTGGAACACACCTAAGATAAGAGTTCTTACCTAGGGAGCATTAATTGAGAAGTCGACCATGGGAATGTAGTTCTTATCTAGGGAATAAAAGTAGAAGAAAAGAATGTATTCTTCACATGAATTTGTTTGTACTAAGCTTACATTCTCTTAAAAATGATAATTGTTAGCTGCCTTCTTTAAGAGGAATAGGTGAAGTTAACTCTTCTAAATTATGATATTATAAATAAAGAATTGTATAGTGTTAGAGATCGATAAGAGTTAATGAGTAATTTTTTTATGAATACATGTTTGTTATTTTTTTTAGATTGCAAGAATCAAGTAGACCCCCTATAAACTGCAATGAGCTTGGTAATTTTTTTTTATGTGACTAGTGATGTTGGCGCAACACGTCCTTCAGTACCAGGGGGATGAAGAGGAGACTAGCCCTCATGACCTCTTGCCTGCAACAAGATGCTTTAGCCAATCGATCTAGGCCCTCCACCCCTACATGTTAGTTTTAATATTGGAGAAATGTGTAAATATTTTTGTTTTTAATATTGATAATATGTTGTATGTTTTATTTTTTCAGTTGTATTTTTATAATATGTTAATGTTTTTTTAAGTGTAAAGTGAAAATAAATTATACAATTTAGTTTGATAGATAGTTATTGAGTATATTATATACATTTTTCACATTCTTTTATCCTATTTTATTTATGTATTTGGTATAGTTATTGGAGTTAATTTTTAATATGTAAGAATATGGTATTTTTTGGAGATTAATTTGTAGGAATAAAGGTTTTTTTGCATCACTTTCAAATTAAATCATCTAAAGATGTTATGAGTACACAATTCATAGGATATCTTAGCTACTATTGATGAAACATCATAAAAATGAATGGGGGGAGAAATAAAGGGTTCACCAAAATGATAGTGATGACTTAACACCCCCTTACTTTTCCTAGTTTCATATGGGGATGGGGGATCTCTAGTTTTTTCTTGATGACATAAAATTACTGAAATGAAATTTTGGGAGATAAATAAAATTCCTTTAAATGAACTCAATTATGTGATGTAAAACTTGAAATGTTGAAATAAAGGATAGCATAAATAGAAATAGTAATTTTCTAGAAATAGTAATTTTCTGGAAAATCTTAAAAGGGAAAATTGATGTGTACCTATCAAAAGTGGTTATTGAGTGTCATGACTAGACAAATTCTCCCTAGGGAAAATGGGTCTCTATATAGAGGTCCAAAATTTGATTTCACAGTCCTCTGATCCTAGATTTGCACTCTCGATTCCCTTGGATTCCACTATCAAAAAGTCAGAAATAAATTCTGCAGGTGAGTTTTCGTAGCTTGACAAATTTGATGACAAATTTGAAAACTTTACAAAATTGCACTTTTGATCCAATCTTCAATCCTTCTTCACCTACAAATATGCACACAAAGAGAGGGAAAAACTGTTTGTTTTTGGTGAATAGGGGTTTTCCTTGGTCAAACCCCATTTTGGTAATTAAATCTTGATGATAAAAGATAATGGAAAATGACAAGGATTGATGAATGAACGAATCTATGTCACAACTCACCAAACCTTTAATGGCTTCCCTTAGAGGACTAAAGTCTAACACATCACTCTCTAAGGATTGGATCTTGCATGAATTGGCTTGAATGATTGCTTGATTTAATGCTTGAATGCTTGAAACCTACATCACAATGTTATCTCCAAAACATAATATGAACACACGTAACTTTGACATGATGATATAATATTGATTGATGTTGTAGATGCTTGCTAAATTTTCTCTTCAATGCTCTTGACAATAATTTTTTCTCTTGTGAAATTTGAATTATGTGTTTTCTTGCTTCTAGGTTCAAATTGATAAAATAACTATATTTAGAGGTGTTTATCTAATTTCTCAAAAAATAGATTCCATAAATTTACATTTGAAACTTGAATTTCAATCATTAAAATGCTATCAAAATTGGATCCTAGGACTTAAGGAGAACCCATTTTCCCTTGGGCAAACAACTCCTGAGACCTAAATCTAGGACCCACAACTTTCAAGGAAATTAATTTGATGTTGGCAATTTTTTAATGTCAGTTTCCCTCTCGAAGGCTTAGGATTACATAATTGATGTAATTGAAAGCTTAATTAAGTCCAATTAATTAAAGGATGCAAACATAGTGTGAAAATGTAAAGGAGTACATTTTCCAACACTATATTTTTCCCTCACTTTAGTGAGAGTATGATCCCTATGCTCAAACTCACACTAAAGTAGACAAATCAGTCAAGAGAGGTCTAATTGTACAATTGTTAGAAAGATGAGATAACAAAAATTAAAGAGGATGATCAAGCCCCTAGGATCAAATATCCCATGAAAAACCAAAAAGGCACAAAGAGACACACAAATGCAGTAGCGACATAAGATAAAACATCATATAATGTCAAAATTAATGCAAGAAAAGATGACTAGCAAGTTGTGTTACGCCAAGTCCATGAAACACGCTCACATGGCACCGTAGGAAAGCAAGTTGTGTTATGCAAGGTGGCCATGAAAAAAATGCTCACAAGTATAGTCTGATACACTTGGTGAGCCCAAACAAGTGAGAAACACACAAGGTCTAGTGTAGTCCAATATACACTAGGTGTGTACCTAGAAAACAAGTGGCAATGGGAAAGTCATGCCAGGTCTACAAGCTCCCATACGTCAACAATACCAAAAGTTATACTCCCTGATAAATTTGATAAAGCGCCACATATGATGTTCATGAGGCTAGAAAGAGGTGTTATACTAGACACTCATGAAACAAAGGCATCACCAAGCAAGTTGTGTTATGCTTGGTGGACAAGAGTTTTGGTTTAAGATAGTCAAAGAGGTTTTGCTTAGTTCATGAAAGGTATTACTTTAGGGAACATCACGCTTGATATCACCATCAAGAGAGGAATAGTTGAGAGATAAAAGATTCACACCTTAGGGAATGCAATCCATAGCATTACCACTAAGAGGAATGCCATATTCCAAGAAAGGTCACACTCGTGAAGGACAACAATCCCAATGTAACCAACAAGAAGACACATCACGTGAAATAAGAAGGCCATACTTTGAACAACAGGTCATGAAATCAAGCAAGAAACAAGTGAGAGGCATAATTCCCCCCACTTTAAAGAAATTTCTAAACACCATACTGTGAGGAATTACTTTAAAGTAGAATACGATAAAATCCAATAGATAAAAGAGACATGAGAGCTTATTTGGAAAGCCCTATGCCAAACATATTTTTCCAAATAAAGCTACACCATGAAAAGGAGGTTTCCCCCCAAATGTAATCCTAAGATAACACATAAGGGATCCATGGATTTGGTCAGCGTATGTCTTCACTACAGTGATATAATTAATCTCAGAATTGTCATCATTCCCCAAATAACTCATGGAACAATGAGCACAAAGGAAGAATGACACATAGAGAGTAAAAAAAAAGAAGCCTTTTGGGTCAACATAGAAGAGACCTAAATGTATTGACAGTTTGCATTGTCCCCAAAAGGAAACAAAAGACAAATGAAAAAGACAATGGTTACAATATATATAAGAAAGTAGATAAGAAGAATTTCATGATAGATTCGCTCCCTTTGTATCCTTGCACGAATGAAGTGACAAGGGTCATATAAAGTAGGCTCACAAATATAAGGACACACCAAGCAACACAGTATGGGGGATCACATTACACACATGCAATCACACAAAGAACATGAAAATAAGACATAAAGCTAGTGTGAAACATGCGAGCTTACCTAAAGAATGTTGTTCACATCCCAATCTTGTTCATCATATATGGAAGGAAGATGACTAGTCAAAGGGGAAACAATGAGTGGAAAAATAGGACAAGGCTATCTAGCCCCTTTCCCCTTAAATGTCGGACAAGGATGAGTCGAGATAGGTGATGAGAATGTGCTCCTTGCAATATGGAAATGATTTGCGTTAAACACAATACATGTAATAGTGAGCATGATATGATTCTACAACTATCACATGGCAAGGAGAAAAGTGCATGCATGCTAAGGAACTATATCAATGATATGAAATTCATCAAGGATCATCTTCAAAGCATGAAACTCATCAATAAAATGGCCAAAATTTCTATGATATTGACAATGAAATATATTTGTACTTTTTCCTTTATGATCTTCTTTAATAGGTGGTAATGTTATGAGTCCTTGATTAAGGAGCGCATGTAAGGATCTTTCATTTTTAGACATTGGACAAGGAAATTTTAGCTTCTTAAGTTTTTAGGGCTTGGGTTTCTTACTTGATTGGGCGACTTGTTGAGGTGGAGGATCTAAGGTTACTTGATCATGCTCACGAGGCCTTAATTGGTTTTGTGAAACAATCTTGTGAAAGAGAATGCATTTCCCATTAGGAGAGGTAGCAAGAGGAGGAGATCCTTGATATCCTAGTCCCTTGGTATTTTTTGATGAATGTTGTTCTAACAATCGATGAATTCCATGCTCATTAGTTATGTCACATCCTTGTTTACTTAAGATTTTGAAGCCTTGACCATAACTCTCTTCTAAGTTGATGGGTGTATTAGTAACTCGATGAGCATATGATATAAGAGTATCACTATTGTCCTTTTTAACAAGTTCTTTCATGATTTATGGTTGAGGCTTGTTTTGTGTTTTAATTTCAGGATGAAAAAGGTTGAACATATCAAGTGATGGGATTATAGGAGATGTTGGTTGTTGCATGGATGTATAAAAGGATGCATTGTTCTCAAGGTTGCGTAGGGAGTCTTGTATGAATCGTTGCATGCTATCTTCATCTTGGCCTAAGATGTCCACCTCACAAGGACATTCATTAGTAGGTCAAGATTCATGATTTTTATCAATTGCATTAGGATCATCTCCAAATATACAATTTGAAACATCAATCAAGTATCTTAAGGTCATCCATATGTTACCAAAGCATATCTCCATAATGAAGTTTAATGTAAAGTTTTTAGATCTAAAATGATAATTGACTGATTGTAAATTGCAAGAACTTGAAAGTTATGCAAATTTATGTTTGAAACATGCACTTGTTTTGACCAATTAAATTGAATGCAAATAGTTTCAAAAAACTATAATTCTAGAAACTGAAATCGAGATCTACCAAAAACAAGATGTAAAGCGGACAAAGATAAGTTATTTCCCAAAAATTTAGAAAATGAACCGTATAAGGACATATTCGCCCTAGGGAAAATGGGTCCTTGCACATGGGTTGAAAAAATTAAAATTTTGGTTTTTGAGTTGATATTTAAGGTATTTGATTCAAGTTTTAAACAAACGCTTTTAATTACAAACTTTTAGAAATTTATGATGAAATGCAAGTGCAATTTTATGACAAACAACAAGCAAAATGACAACTTTCTAGATGCAATTTTATTTGAATTTTGTAATGTAAACGATTGAAAACACTAATATGCAAACTATTGTGCAAAATGAATGCAATATGTAGGAAATTTTTTGAGTTGTTGAGATTTAAATGATGCAACATGCACTTTTAAAACCCTAAATGAAATGCAAACTAATGTGATTTTGAAAACCCTAAATGAGATGCAATGCAAAATAATACAAATTCTAGATCTAGGGTTTGAAGGATCTCCAAATCAAACATCTTATAGTGTGAGAATATCAGGTTCACCAATATGAAACATCCAAAAAAAAGATGAGGGGGAAATAAAGGGTTCACCAAAAAGATAGTGATGACCTGACACCCCCTTACTTTTCCTAGTTTCATATGGAAAAAGGAGAGATATCTCTCAAGGATAGAATTGAATTTCAACCTTGAGGTGACTCAACTCTATGGGGATGGGGGATCACTAATTTTTTCCTTGTGAAAAAAATGACTGAAATGCACTTTTGGGAGATAAAAATAAAATGCCTAATGAGCTCAATTATGTGATTAAAACTTGAAATCCTGAAATAAAGGATAGAACAAACAAAAATAGTAATTATTCGACATATTTGAGAATGGAAAATTGATATGTACCTGTCACCAAAAGTGGTTGTTGGGTGTCCTGCTTGGACAGATTCACCCTAGGGTGAACAAGTCTCTGTACAGGGGTCCAAGGTTTAATTTCTCAGTCCTTTGATCTCAGATTGAAACTCATAATTCCTTCAGATTCCACTATCGAAAAGTGTAAATAAATTTTGTACGTGAGTTTCTATAGCTTGACAACTTTGAAAACTTTGCAAAATTACGCTTTTGATCCAATCTTTTATCCTTCTTCACCTATAAATCTGCACACACAAAGAGAGGGAAAAAAATGTTTTTTTTGGTGAATAGGAGTTTTCCTTGGTCAAACCTTGTTTTGGTAACTAAACCTTGATGATAATAGATAATGAAAAATGACAAGGATCGATGAATGAAAATATCTATGTCACAACTCACCAAACCCTTAATGGTTTCCCTTAGAGGACTGAAGTCTAACACATTCTAAGGATTGGATCTTGAATGAATTGGATTGAATGATTGCTTGATTTAAAGTTTGAATGCTTGAAACCTACATCACAATGTTAGCTCCATAACATAATATGAACACACATAACTTTGACATGATGATATGATTTTGATTGATGTTGTAGATGCTTGATAAATCTGATCTTCAATGCTCTTGACAATATTTTTTCTCTTGTGAAATTTGAATTATGTATGTTCCTTCTTCTAGATTTGAATTGATAAAATAACTGTATTTATGGGTGTTTATCTAATTTCTTGAAAATTAGATGCCATAAGCTAACATTTGAAACTTGAATTTGAATCATTAAAATACCACAAAAAACATATTAAAAATTGGGTCCTAGGGCTTAAGGAGGACCAATTCACCCTTGGGTGAATGGGTCCTGGGACCTAAATCTAGGACACAAATTTCAAGGCAATTAATTTAATGTTGGAAATTGTGTGATGTCGGTTTCCATTATTAAAATGCTAACAACACAGTCGACAAACAATAAATGTGAGGAAAACAAAAAATAGTTAGTAGATAATAACTGTAGATGTCGACAACTCCCCGACAGAGTAAAGGAGTTGTCAAAGGGTCGACCGGTGTAAGGAGAAACTAGTAGCGACAGAGAAATGACAGTCTAACTGGAAAATTCTACAACATTGGTAGTATGAACTACCAAAGATAAAAGTCTCCGCCCAAAAATTTTGTGCACAATTAATAATATTTAAACCGCCAGAATATTTTAACAGGTCTCCACAATTAATATGTTCCAAGTAAAAATAAGCCTCAATCAAAACAAATTAATCACAGTCCGCAAACTTTAACAAACCCACAATAATATTATAATATGACCCCAAAAAATTTAATAAATGCCCGATACAATAGCAAATAAGCAAAACATATGATTTTTTAATTTTATTTTTTATTCCACAAAATTGTCCCCTATACTCCGGGGGTCGTACGACCTTTTGAGTATTTTTTTTTCCTCACAAACAACTGAAGCCAAAATAGGGCATGTTTTATATCGATTTTCATCTCTCGAGCTCTTTGAAGATCATGGCGAGGTCAAATCAAGGTGAAAATGCACTAGAAGCTCTGCTAGTCCCAGATCTTGTAAATGTTCAAACCCTCATAACTTTGGCTAGAAATGTCAGATTTAGGAAAAATAAAAGTCAATATTTACTTTCTCAGCTACCCTGAACTCGAATTTGAGCTTAGATTTCCTCCAACACGAGCCAAAAGGGACTTTCCATGAAAGCACACATATAGAGACAACATCAAATCATGTATTTTTTAAAAGTTTTTTTTATTCCTAGGTTCACCATATGGTGCAGGGAAGTGTTCTCATACTCAACTTTACTAAAAATAACCTAGATCTCTCACTAGCAATAGCTCAACCCTCATGTCTGAGAAAGGTTTTTCAAGGCTTGGCTCTGATACCATGTAAGAGCTGAAGATTAGCTCAACACCCAAGACCACCTACAAAAACAATGAAAACCTTCTACAAGAGAGGATGCAAGAATATGAGCTTGCTTGATATTAAGACCTATCAAAATGATGATGAGGTATGAAGTATGTTACAAAGTGTACAATGACCTTCCTTATATAGGGAAGGTGAGGAATAGGATTGAACATGATTGTGACATGTGTCTTAATCTTATGACATGAGATAACTAACAAACTAACTACCTAGGAAATGATGCATAAAGCTAGATAAGATAAGTTCTAAAAAAGCCAACTAATACTTCTAGAAAGAATCTTATATCCTAAGTAAACTTAATCATGTGAATAATTCTCCTAATTACCTAGGGAGATAAATTACTAGGTACAAGACCTAATATTCACACTAACAATAATAAGGCTTAGGAATGCATAATTTAGGTAATTAGAAGCTTAATTAAGTCATGTTAATTAAGGGGATGCAAACATAGTGTGAAAATGTAAAGGAGTACATTTTCCAACACTACAATTGAGCAAAGTTATAAGTAGTTCAAAGGATAGCTATGATTATGGATATGGATACAAAGATGGAGTTGATACATGATGTGACAAAGAGGATAAGCAAGTTAGAAGAATAAATAAGGAAGAGGCAAAAGCAAATAAAATGCTAGCAAAAGAAGTTATAAAAAATAAAATTTGAATTGGAGAAATTTTAGTGGATGTTAAAGTAGTATAAGACAAAAAATAATGGAAAGCAAAGAAGAAGAAGAAAGCTAAAGAAAATACATTCAAAGGTTGCGAGAAGGTGAAAAGGATTGGTTTGAATAAATACCCACTTTTGTGAGAAATAATGGTTTTCAAAGAGTAAATTCATAGATTCTAGGATTGCCCAAGGGATTTATGTCATCATGTTCGAAGTATTATGTCATCATTGTTAGGATATGATGTTGAATAAACCTATGTTGGTAGTTTATCCTTGAGTGGAGAACCTAAGTTCTCGATGACTCATATTTCCTTGAAATTAGGAAGTCAGTTATTCCTTGGGATAGGATAAACCAGAGGTTGGAATTAACCTATTTGGTCAATTATATCAACTTAATGGTGTCGTCACTTTTTAGAATGGAATCTTGTTATGTTATATTGAGGTCAACTTAGTCAAGAGTTATTTATGGTCAATAGAGTTTCCAAGTAGAGTGAGGGGGTGGGTGAACATACAACACTACTTCATAAAAAAGTGAATTTGATTTATTATATATCAGAACTTTGGATAAAGTAAGTGTAGATGCCACTGCATACACTTTGTCAGTTCACTGTGAGCTAGGATTGCATAGCTACTAAGGAGTGTCATTCATGTTAGGCGAAAATCCAGTGTATGGAAGCTCTAATTATGTAGGACACAACGCCATGCTTAGGTAGGAATTATATTAGAGGGATTTCATACCAAAATCTTCATTGAAGGGTAGGGCCATCTTACCGGTTAGGAAGATGTGTGGGGGACTGCATTAAGTCCGTGGTTGGCAAAAAAGAACTTGGGTGTGCTCTCCCTCGTGCAGTTGGTAGTTGAAGCTTGAGAAACAAAATAAGATGAAGATATATGTTCCAATTGTGGACAACTTGACCAATATATTCTTGTACCATTAAGCTCTTGTAAGCTATGATTTGTAATTATGATCTTGCATCTATTTGTAAATGTATATAAAAGATGAAATCAATTACTTGGGATTATGTAATGTTATTCTATTCATGCAATATAATATGAAATGAGTTTATTTCAAATGTAAAGATATGTTATTAAAAATGAAAATTCTATTTCTATGTATTTGTGAACTTGAGTCTTTTCACATTTTGAGTTAAAAATTAGGTGAAATCAATAGGGTAAAATTTGGGCATGTTACACAAAGATTCACCTTGTACTTTACAAGTTGAGCAACGCATGATGAATTATCCTTTTTTAGATCAAGATCATCCATGTAGCAGGGGTTATTAACCTATTCCTTGGTGCTCTCTATGAACTCCTTAGTCTATTTTTCAATTGAAAAGTCCTTGGATATTGACCAATCTACTTTGTCAACAATTTGGTTATAAATATTGTTTTGTCTATAAAAAGAATCCAACACCTTTCCATATTTTTGCATGCTTTTGGGTACCTTCTCCAATACACAACCCTTGACTAGTGGGAGAGTCATTCTATAGTGGTCCCTTATCCTAACCTCATGCTCGTCAAGGCAGTCTACCCCAAAATGTTCAATATTAGGTACATACACAAAGAAGGACCCAACCAATAGGTCAATCTTTCCAATGGGATCAAATTTCCCCTTGGACTCACATAGGCACATCATGAAATGGACCATTTCCAACTCTGTATTATTTTATTTTTGAATGCTTGAATGGGAGTAGTCCCCAACCTTGATGGGGAAAGATATTCCATATTTATGTTTTTTTTGCAATCAATCTATGGATCTCCACCACCTACATACAAACCTCTAAGAGAATGATATTATCACTCAAATACCTTGGGAGTCTGTGAGGGGCCTTGGGGAATCCACAAAATCAGTCATGACTTCAGTAGCCTCAAAAGATATTCTTTGTCCATAGTCATTATCCAAGCATCTTATTATGACATAAACAAAGGTGTCATTAGCCCAATCATAGTGTTTCTAGTGCTCTTTTAGCTCTAGTTGTGGGTAATATTAATATACCCTTTTCTCTCCTTTTGCATGGTTCCCACTTTGTTGAGTCCAAGGAAATTAACTCAATGGGCCAATAGATACACTAAGTATAAAGTCATGAGAAACTTAATAGTTTCTCCTACCTTTGATAACTATTCATGCAATGTTTCACTAATCAAGGTGGTCCAATCAATTCTTATTTCATCACACATGTAAGATGAAGGATAACATCTAACGATAGAAGCCATTTTTATTAGGAAACTCAAAGAATCTTCTTTGACGAATGATCATGTCTTTCAAGTCCTCTTGGAACCCACTATTATAAATGACCTTAGTCATTTCACCTGTTGATTTTCTTCTTTGTTGCAACATGTTGTCATTTTCAAAGTTGGCTACCTATGTAATATGGATTTCATAGTACCTTAGTGACTATTTCATGTTGATTTTAGCATATCGAGCATAGGTGGGGAGTCCAAATACCATTTAAATAGGACCAAAAACCTTCCTTTGCCACCTATAATTGTAGGATTTTTCACATGCCAAGACAAGCTCTAGAGATTGAAGTGAGAATGGGAAGGAAAAATCTTAGATTAATTATAACTTTACTAAACACTAAGACATGAACATTATATCTCTTTCAGTACTAACCCTTGTATAAATTCTTGATATTTACATGTCTGAGGTCAATATCTCCAATTTCTTTTTCTATGGTGAGAACATCTTTTATGTAGGGAGGTAGCCTTTGTACTCATACTTCATCTCTTTAGGTTAATATTTCTCTCCTTGCATAAGTACTTCCAATAACACATAAGATCCATTACTAGCCTAATTAAGTAATTTTTTCTACAATTAGATCCAATATTTAGCATATACCACTTGATATCATTATATTCAAGCATTCTTTCCAAAATGACATAAAAAGCAACTAAGGCTAATGAGAATATAGTCATTAAAGAGTTTCAAGGAGTAAGCCTTTTAGGGATTGTCAGGGTTCATGAATTGAAGATACCTACCAATGAATACTTTGGGGAAAGGAAGCTTGATATCCATATGACATAGCCTAGCCACTTAAAACACATCAGGATCAGACTTTGAGGTGACCACTAACTTGGTGCTTGGATAAGGAAAATTTGAAACTTTGACTCCAAAAAGGAAACTACACTAAAGAATGTTAAGGTTGGATTTTAGAAGGAGCATTAACCAAGTAAATGAAGGAAGCTTTGAAACTTCAAATCTAAAAGGAATTAGCTTTAGAGAACATCGAGGTCAAACTTTGGGATGGCCATTAACCAAGAAATGGAATAAGATGATTCTAAAATTCTGACTCTAACAATGCATAATTTTTCCTAAGAGTAGAAACATGTTAAGCCCATATATACTTTGAGAGGACATCAAAATTGAGGTTTCAAGGATTTGAATATGAGTAGACCAGGATAACAAACTTCAAAGTTTGTCAAAATGATGACTTCACCAAAATGTTATTAGGGAAAATGGTTCCTAACTATAAAAATGGATCTGTCAAAGGGAAATGATGAGAAAACACAAGGGAATGTGATGGATAACCCACAACACAAAACACAAATGCGGACACAAAAACAAACAACAAACACATAAAACTAGAAAAATTAGGGAAAAAACCAAGAAAGGGAAAAACCTACTTGGTTAAAACTGAAGGGGACACCATGAGAAATATGAATCCAATGAAACATTATCATGGACATCATGCATGTACAAACAACCACATTGTAACTCACCAGTCATGCTACTAGAAAATTCGTCAATTAAGGTCATAAACAATCACATAAGGTTTCTAAATCACTAGAGCATAAGAGCAAGTAGAAAAAATGAAGAAGGCACACAACTGGGTAGGTTTCAATTAATGTAGATAGAAAGGGGTAGGCCAAGATAATGTCATACCATCCACATTGTGGTTTCAAAGATGGTCCTATGAGCATGCCATAATGAGAAACTTTGATAGTCTGACCAAAAGGAATTTTGGGGTCTTAGGGTATCTTGGGAAGTAGTCCTAAACAACCAACTTTGAAAGTCTAACAAAATTTTAATATAACCAACAAACCAAGGGAACAGATAGAAAAGGAAAGGAAAAAGCCAAGAAAAATGGGAACACAAAAGAGACATAGGAGAAGAAAAGAAAGGGGGCCCGCACCTTTTCCCTAAGAAAAATGGGGCATGTCATGATTAAGGAACAATAGACCCAACCCATAAATTATTCTATGCATACCAATGAGAATGACTATGGTGGTGGCCCATATTGGTGTTGAAAACCCTAATGTATTATGCATGTAGCACCATGCCTCCCTCTCATTAGTTTTCCAACACATAGGAAAAGTCCCATATTTATTATATGTCATCTTTACCGTATTAAATTCTTTGCACATGACCCAAGTTGTAATAGGCAATGAATAAAAAATCTACCACTAGAATAAAGATCTCCCCACAATATCATTGAAGGCATAAATATTTATAATACTAAAGGAATCATTTTCAACATTCAAGAGGATCTAGACCACCCTATTGGTAGGGTTAGAACCTCAATCTACCACATGTTAAAGCTACCTGGGAGAGAGAAATGTGATAACCCCTTAATGTCCAGCATTGTGATTGCTAAAAAAAGAATGGCTGATAGATGACATGATGAGTAGCAAAAAGAAAAAAACCAGTGATCTTTACCTCAAATAAGTATAGAACATCCAAAAACTTTTTTTTTATGAACATCTCCCATTACATATTTCCTCAAGAGGTCAATGAGACATCGAAAAATCTAGGAGATAAAATCATTGACAAGAATCTAAAGGCATGTCATCACTATCCTTCATGTTAGGGATTGACATCCTTCATTTTTTGCAATATACTCTCCCTTCTCAAAGTTCTCTAATAGACTATGAGAGTGACACAAACCCACAAAAGAAGGGGGAGAGTGAATATTAGAGTAAGCATGCATTAGCTAATAATTAATTAATCTTTAATTGATTATTAGTCTAATTCATTTCATGCACTTAAGAAACTTAGGAGTGTTTTTTTTTAAAACTAAAGTGAGCTATTATTAGATCATTTTGTCTCATCACATAAAATGTTGACAGTTGTCATGATTTAATCCCTTTATGATTTAGGGTTGCTCCTATAAAGCACTCACCCTCATTGTATTATCTTAGGATCTCCTTGAAGGATTTTTCAAGGTTTATTCTATAAGTTTTTCTTGTTGATGATATATTAAATCATTATTTGCAACTCTTTGTGTGGAAGGTGTGTTCTTTCATTGTTTGATCTTGTGTCTCGTGTTTATTCACAATTCTAACATGGTATCAAAGCATGGTTTTGACGAACCCCTTCTCGATTTTTGAGTTTTTTTTCTCAACTAGGATTACAAGAGCAAATATGAATTTTTTTATTTTTATTTTTTGTTTTTTGAAGAAATAAAAAACAACCACCCTAGGGTCATATGAATGACCAACACCCAACCCTTAGAAGGCTAATTGTTTTTCTTTTCTTGCAAATTTTAGCAAGATTGGGAAAATCATGATAACTTTTCACTTAGTTATCAAAATTGGGCAAACAAGACATCATCAGAAAGCTCATTCCGAGCACTATTCAATCATGCTAGTTTTTTCTTAGATTTTGTTGTTGGTATATTTTATTGCCTGTCAAAGTCAGATGTACTATTTTCACTCTTGAGCTCACAAATTTTGACTTGTTTCTCCATTTTTTATGATTCCAACAGTGTTGGAAAGGTTTTTTAGAGCTCTTCATAGTCATCCATGCAATTTTTTCTATTTTTTTTTCTCTAGGTACATTTTATTTAGTTTTTTGTGTTTTCACATTCTAGTGAATTACTTGAATGTTTTTAGCTCCTAGAATTTTTTTGTTTGCGTGGGATGACTTGTTTTAGGCCGTTCTATATGCATTTCTAGCATTTTGTCCTATTTGGGAATTATATACATATTTTGCATGCAATTATCTTTTGAAAATGTACGGAGATAAAGTGTTATAGTGGTGCATGTTTTTTTGGAGATTTCACACATCTTGTTGTGCCTTTGTACTCGCACTATGATATAAAGTGACATGGGTGGGTTGTGAATGCCTTTTTTTTTTACATCACACCTTTGTCAAGTGCTCGTGTTCCTTCCACAATATCAATGAATCCTGGTGATTCTTGCCTCATGCGTGTGTGCCCAAGTTTGCACTCCTTTTTTTATCTGCAGGTACTTTTAGTTGCATGTTTAGATGTTCTTTTTTCTCCTACATGCACTTCTTAGTGATGCACAATTTCAGTGGACCTATCTTGGCTCTCCCTTTCCGCATTATGGGGGGGTTGTACTTTTGGTGCTAATGCTTCCTTGGTTTCATTTTTGGAGTGATCTATGTATCTAGTTTTTGTTCCTATACATTACTAGGTGGATGAAATAGTTGGTTACCCATCCATTTTAATGAGATGGAGCATTTACCATATGGAAACTTTTGCATTCTTGTTTATAGAGTTGACCTTCCATTTTTATTTGATCAGTTTTCTTCAAAATATTGGTATATATCTCATTTGTATCTTTTGGTTCCAAATTTTTTCCTTTGTTTGCCATCTAATTCGAGTAATGTCATTGGGGGCACTCATGCAAATTCTTGTCTTCTTGATCTTGATCATCATTTGTTTCAAAGGAGGTTCTTCATTTGAACACTATAACAATCATCATTCGACAATTGTCTACAAATTCTTTGTGCTTGTATGATGCTCTTCAAGTTCCTATTCTTTTTGGGATATTGTTTTGAAGGATTTTCATTCCTTCATTCACCTTTCTGTCTTTGGAGGGGAGTTTTTTCCATGAGGCTTTTTTATTTTTTTCTCCAGTTGTGAGAGATTAGATTATTTGTACATGGGTACCTCATCAAGCCTTGTTTGTTGGGACCCATCATTCATTCTTTGTTTTTTATGCATTAGCTTTTGAGGGTTTTTAACTACTCCCTAAGTTCATCTTAAGTGGGGTGTTAGAGTAATCATGCATTAGCTAATTATTGGTCTAATTCATTTCATGCACTTAAGCTAAACTTAGGAGTGTTTTTTGTTAGCTGAAGTGAGCTATTATTTTCTATCATTTTGTCTCATCACATAGGATGTTGACAATTGTCATGATCTAATCCCTTTATCATTTAGGGTTGCTCCTATAAAGCACTCACCCTCATTGTATTATCTCAAGATCTCCTTGAAGAATATTGAGGCTCATTCTATAAGTTTTTCTTGTTGAGGATATAAAAAATCATTATTTGTAACTCTCTTTGCATGGAAGGAATTTTTGTTCGTTGTTTGATTTTGGCTATTGTGATTATTCACAATTCTAATAGTGAATAGTTCTCTTTAATTGCGACAATAAAATAGACATTGATTGTGGCATTTTGGAGATTCAAGGTCTAGTGGAAGGCTTCCTATTAGAGGGAACACCCTCTTTCCCTTTCTTAGATGGGTTGGAAGACACCCCAGTTGCACTTGAGTAGTTGGATGGTCAAGCTTGGGTAGATTTTTGGTTTGAGAACCACTAGTATTTGCACCTCTATTTTTACAGTTCCTAATTGTAGTCCACCCTTCACTAGATTTTAAAGGTAAAGCCTCAATAGGTTGGGAGGAGGGCTTGTTATGAGGAATGGTGAGAGGATAGTCTTTAGTCTTATGAACACCTAAAATAAGTATTGGACAATTTAAGGTAATGACACACTAGGTGTGACAAACATGTCCAATTTAGATATCCATAAACTCTTTTAGATCTTTAGAAAGATCAATCTCAAAAACACATGCTTTTGTGAGCAAGCTTAATAGAACTTATTATGGTCAACACAAATGACTTTGTCAAGAGAGACAACAATAGAAGTCAAAAATTTCCAAAAAGACAAAGACAACCTTGGGAATTCAAGCCAAATAGACACACAAATTATCTTTTCATCAAAGATGGCAAAGTCATGCATCCACAATTAAGAAACTAAGAGAGATGCATGAACATACCATGGGCGATGTTGAAGGATAGCCTCGATATGACTAGCCTCAACAAAATAGAAAAAAAAACCTTTGGCAAGGTTTTGGACAAAATCAAGTTGGACCCTATGTGAGGCCCAATTCTTGTTAACCCATTCATGAATCATGCTTTTGGGAGGAGTTCCCCCAACAAAATATCTAATCAAAATAAAATATTTCAACTATTTGCATGCATTATATTAAATTCATGGATGGGTAACACGAGATCCATTAGATGATTATAAGGCCTACTTTGTGGAATACTTTGGGAACAAGCTTTTGAAGATGCTTGTTCAATGGTGTTATTGCTCAAAGCCGCCAAACCTTCAACATATAATTTTTTTTTTGGATTGACATAGTTTGAGGCCACATAAAGGACTACAAAAAAAAATCACAATAAACGTGGAAGGGCAAAAGATTTCCTAGGCTAAAGGGGTGGTGTGGCATAAGGGTGTGATAGAATTTTAAAAAAGACACAAACCCTAACAAAGCTCTCCCCTATCTAAACTCAAGGCTTTCAAATTGCCTCTTTAATTGAAATATATCTAAAATATTTAGAATACTAATTCTACTACAAAATAAATGTACAAAATATAAGTATCCACTTTTAGTTCTAATGGCTTAGTAATCTTGTTTCTATTTTTCTCTTTCAAATTCTTATTTATTCTTATTTTTTTTTAGCATTTGAGCTTATTTACTAGGTGAATTGGATGATCTAGGATCCACCTCTTCCTCCTATTGCTCTTGCTCTTGCTCTTGGTATCTATAACAAGTTCTAGTTCTATTTTGTTATGAGTTGTTGTCTCGTTTGGACTTTTGAAGTGTTAGTCTTTCTACCCTTGTTTTTTAATATATATAAATCAATTTTATAAATAATAATACACTTATTCATAACAAGAAAAATGTATAATATAAATCTCTATACAAAATATTATAAAACACTTATTTATTAAAAAAGATTCTAAAAATGGGTTGGGGTCCTAGCTCGGTTAGCTACCCGATTCCTGCAGTCTAGAAAAAAAAAAAAAAAAAGATTCTAAAAATAACTCTTACACATCAAATAAAAAAATAGCTCTGATTGACTAAAATCAGAGATCACGAGGTCTAGACTCACCGGTCCGTGAAAAAAGTTTACCAAGCATGGTACTGGAGGGCGTGCCATGCCAGTGTCCGGTCACGTCAAAAAAGTTTACCAGACATTCCTGCAATCTAAAAAAAATTGTGACCATGTAACATTTTTGTCAATATGTAGTTGTGCCTATTTCCAACCTATTTTTTTCCACAACTTAATTTCAATTGTCTAGTTGCTCTAATGAATAAGAAAAGATTCCAAATTATCCTTTTCTCATACATTAAAATAGTCTAATGCTCAAATTTAAACAGGAAAATACTAAAACAGCTATATGGAGACATAAGATTTCTTTCTCCAATAAAGAAAACTTGAATTATATCATGGGGTGTTACGTCAGAAGCTTTTGTCACAGGACACCTTCACCATAATTTTGCTGTATTTTTAATGGGTAATTATACTAAAAACTTATCTTTCAGACAAAGTAGGAAGCACAAACAAAGGAGTAAATCAGATATCTACGCATCTATGTTTTGTTCTATGTTGTTGATTTTATTCTGATTTGATGCATGCTGTTACACTGCTGAGAGAAAATTTGTCCTTTGTTTTCCAGTAAATATTGTATTTAATTTGTGAATTGAGATTGAAAAGAACAACAATGGTCAAGAATAACATTATTCGCTCGCCTGTTCATATATTTTAATCAATGCATGTTGTGGAGTTTGTTGGACAAACTTTGTGATCTCATGATGAGAATCCTCTTATACTGTGATTTAGAACCTTGAACGATCTAAAATTTAAGCCTCGGGTAAGGTTAAGTCATATTTCTTTACTTATCTCCCATTAACATAGCCATGACACATGACATGCCCCCAACTGTTCACCAGCCACCAAAGATTATATATTCTGCACATTAGTGGAGTGTACTACAACAGAGAAGCTAACAGAAATCTATCAGAATTTCATTGTTAGCCATGGAGCAACAATCCTCTCCCTCTAAATCCTCCCTCACCAGAACACCCAATAACAGCAACAATGTTGTTGAGGATGGATCCACAGATCTCAAAGGCAGGCCTGTTCGCAGAGATCTAACAGGAGGATGGAAAGCATCCCTTCTCATAATTGGTGTTGAAATTGCAGAGAGACTGGCCTACCATGGCATTAACTCTAACTTGGTAACATACCTTACGACTGTTATGCACGAGAACACTGCTACTGCTGCAAAAAATGTCAATATCTGGTCAGGTGCTACAACCATGCTTCCCCTGCTTGGAGCCTTTGTTGCAGATTCCTATTTGGGCCGGTACTGGACCATTCTTCTGTCATCTGTCGTATATCTGCTGGTCAGTATAGCCACAACCTCTTTTTCTTTAATGAATATGTTGTATTCAAAGTAAATTCCTAGCTTTTACTTGGAATTAGATATTATTTTCCAGGTTTTAACAGTGTAGAGTGTTTATGATGAGACATTCTTTCAAAGATCCATCTTTCTCAGAGAGCCGATCTCTCATGAGCTTGATGAATGATCCAGCTACTTGGAATATTTTAGTGCACAATCAAGCTTAGATTGCCATTAGGCCTCTAAAACATATGTTTGAAGTTTGAACGCATCTCCATTTTATGCATATTTTGTTACAGTTAGTTAAGTATGACAAGAACCCAATTTAGAGTGCATATCACTCACATGTCATAATTCAATACTCTGGGAAGACACCAAGTTTAAATTATCATTAAGCTATTATACGTAGGTTTGAGCCCATTTCATTCTTATACATATTTCATAAATATTTGTTACAGAAGGTTAAAACTCATGTCAACCCAATTCAGAGTGTAAGGGAAATGAATCCCTGTAAACTGAAATCTTTGGCTTTGAATATGCAGAAATATTGGCAAATGATGTCAATCTCATGAAATTGGTGAAAATCGTGTGTTTAGTACTTCGTATGGTTTCCTTATATCTTCGAAAAACATTAGAATTCTGCCTGTGTAGAAATTGAGGTTAGTTTTCACTTTGATTATTAGCCACTAAAAGATTCCCTGTTTGCAGGGGCTATGTTCATTAACTCTGGCAACATCTATCACATTATTTAGGCCCCCTCCATGTGATAGCACATCATTTTTGTGTTCCAAATCCTCACCTTTCCAAGTGGGATTCTTTTTCTTCTCCCTCTATTTGGTTGCTCTGGGTCAAGGAGGTCACAAACCTTGTTTGGAAGCATTTGGTGCGGACCAGTTCAGTGACAGAGATCAGGATGAGAAGAAGTATAAGGCTTCGTTCTTCAATTGGTGGTATTTTGGTATCTGCAGTGGTGTGGTCTTATCTGCTTTTGTGCTCAGTTATATTCTAGAAAATGTTGGTTGGGGTCTAGGATTTGGTATTCCAACAGTAACCATGGCAGTAGCTCTCTGCATTTTCATTTGGGGAACAAAGTCTTACCGTCATAAACTGTCTGGTGCTAGTCCACTGACTCAGATTCTCAGAGTCTTCATTGCTATGATTCATAAGTGGAATGTCTCTGTCCCTTTAAAGGAAGATAAACTCTGTGCAGTTCGAGAAGATGGTTTGAAGGTTTCAGTGAGAAGACAGCTGTTGCCTACAAAGCAGTTGAGGCAAGGCCCTCTCTACCTCTTCATATGATCCTAATTTTGTAGTTCAAACCAAATGTTTGCGTAAGAGGATGGTTTTAGTCCTGCAGATATTTGATTAATTGTATAGTTTCATGCCAATTGCTTTTCAGTCCCTATTTTATTTCATTTCAGCTTCCACATTGTTTTAGCCCTTTTTAGCACTACTTATTAACAACTAGTACTTTTGAGCCCCACTGGTCTACTTTGGCCATTCAAGTCATTAAATATAATTATTTTCTTTCTTCTGAAACTGCCACTCATGAACCCATAAATTTGGTCAGTCATTTATAACCTTTTGTTTCTCAGGTTTCTAGACAAAGCAGCAGTGACGACTGAATCAGACTATGATCACAAATCAGGAATCAACTGGAGACTCTGCAGAGTCACAGAAGTTGAAGAAGTAAAATTTGTTCTAAGGTTGTTTCCCATTTGGCTGGCTTGTTTGATGTATGGAGTAATCTTTGCACAATCACCGACATTTTTCATAAAGCAGGGAAGCACGATGTATAGGAAGATTGGCTCAAGCTTTGAAATCCCTGCAGCAAGCTTGCAAGGATTTATTGGCTTGTCCATTATTTTCTTGATCCCAGTATATGATCGCATTTTTGTTCCACTTGCCAAACAAATAACTGGTATTGAGCGTGGTATAACCTTGCTCCAGAGAATAGGTATTGGTATCTTTACTTCCCTTCTGTCCATGGTTGTTGCAGCATTGATAGAAATGAAAAGGCTTCAGGTGGCAAAGGATTATATGGTAGGAGACGTGCCCAATGAAACAATTCCATTGAGCATTTTTTGGTTGCTACCACAATGCATTCTCTTTGGCATATCAGACGTATTTGCACAGGTAGGATTGCAAGAGTTCTTTTATGACCAGATACCTGATACGATGAAGAGCTTGGGTATTGCTTTGTACTTGAGCATTTTAGGAGTTGGTAGTTTCCTAAGTAGTATCTTGATTTCCATTGTTGACGATATCACTAACAGAGGCAAGGAACAGAGCTGGTTTGCAGACAACATCAACAAAGCTCATTTGGACTACTATTATTGGCTACTTGCTGCATTAAGTGCACTGTTCCTCTGCATCTATATCTCCCTCGCTCGTTGCTTCGTTTATAAAGAAACAGAATGCAATGATTTCTATACTGAGGAGACAGCGTGATTGGCAATGGCTGCTCTTAAGATATGGGTATTTCGGATGCAGAAGATCACTACATGAGAGGAAATCAGCTACTCCAACTACCTTGCAGCCACTCCTCCCCCTCTGCCTCCCCCTCCCTCACTGGTCTTTTGCAAACTGAATAGTCACCTCACATTTCATCGTGTATAAATCTATGAGAAGTTATTCAACACCAGTTACAGAGTGGTAATCATGTTACTGGTTATTAACATAAATATCTTAGTGTTAGAAGAGGCTTATTTCAATGGTTCCATGAAGCTTCTGTTATTAGTGAAGAATATATAACGTAATGTAATTTTCAAATATCTTTCAGAACTGTAACTGGTACATAAGAAATACTTTCAGTAGGTGGAGCCTATACCTAAATCCAAAGGAAAAGTTCAACATATGATTCAGACAACGTTCATATCTTTACCAACTTTTCCACTTTTCATTGCTTTCTGGTTTTTTACTATTTGTTGAGAAAAAAAAATCCTGATAAATCTATACAATATAAGTAGTGTATATATACTTTCAAACATAGACTACACAATAAACTTTTTGGATAGCACAGTAATTTTTTTCACTATCACAAAAATTCAACCATTCTTCAATATATTAATGAATCTCTCTTACTTCACTCTTAAACATGTAAGGATATAAATAGGCACATTGAAAGCAGTTTTATACATTGCATGAAAATATGCAAAAGATAAACATGAGCACAACCTATCACTTATTCATCCCACTAATAGCACCACCAAATAAATTAAACACATATCTACTAATGGATCTTCTACTGTCGATGTCTCTTACACAATCTAAATTCAAAAACCCATGAATATTCATTTAGTGTTGTTCCCCTCTAGAATCACTATGATAATAAATAGGGTAATCGAAGGCACCTCACAAATATATTAAGACTCTCTTAACTACATCCCAACTATTGTGTCCAAGATAAGCCATAAAATAGCTCAATACCTTCATTGGTTGGACAATGTCTAGTCTAATACAAACCATAGCACACATTGAGCTCTCAACAACACTATGCTTGATCTATTTCCTCCATCTTGTTGGGTGAAGTTGGACATTGTTTTATAAATAATTTAGTTCCCACCAAGAGATATGAACACATAATGGTCTACAACTTGTCATAATGGATCTCTCCAACACTAATTTTAGATACTTGCTCTAGTGTAACCAAAGCTTTTTGTTCTCTTTATCTCTTTTGATATCCATACCAAAAATATATTTGGTGACCCCTAAGCCTTCATCTCAACAATGCTTCTTCCATGTAGTGCTTTGGCTATGTCATGCAAATCTCTTCCTCCAAATCACCACGAAGAAAATATGTCTCCACATCCATTTGTTTGATCTCAAAATCATAGGCTACTACAATATATAATTAAAACCAAATAGATGTCATCTTGGCAATTAAGAAGAAATCTCACCATAATCAATTTGCTCAACCTAGGAATATCCCTTCACAACCAATTTAGCCTTTTACTTTTCAACACTACAATTAGAACTAATCTTCCAATTAAACCCCCATTTACAACCAATTGATTTTTGACCATTAGGTAAAGGTACTAATTCTCATGTGTGATTTTTCTTGAGTGCAACTATCTCCTCATCCATAGCTGCTTTCTAGGACTCAAAATCATCCATAGCCAATGTCTTCATAGTTTAAGGCTCATCAATGTTAGTAATTATAGTAAAACGTACATCTCTAATCAAGAAGAGTATAAATATCTAGTTGTTGTTTATATTGAATGTACTTCCTCAAGAATTGAGGTTGAGGTTATACCTCCTCTTCAAAACTATTTGAAATTTATCTAAATTGTCCTCCTCTTTAGGTCCTTCACAAACTTCTAGTTCAACTTCTCAATCCTAGGGGGTAATTGAACCGTATCTTTCTTCTTATCCTCTTTTGGCTACAAAGTTATTGGAGAATTCTTAATCTCTAAAAATAACACGTATGTTGTATAGAACTCCCTCATCCATAAGATCCCAAAATTTATACTCTTTCACCCCAACACCATAGTTGATGAAGATATATTTAACTATATTTTTCTCTAATTTTGACTACCTCTCCTTAAGCATATGAGCATATGCTTCACAACAAAAAATGTAAAGATATTATAATAAGAGTTTTTTTCCAACCAAGCTGCCATAGGAGTCTTACCCAAAGGAGTTGATGTAGGAGACCTATTAATTGAGTAGCAAGCTATAGCAACCACTTTTTCCTAGAATTTTTGTTTCAAATCAACTCCACTACGCATGCTCTTAGCCCTCTTCATCACCATCATGTTCATTCTCTCTACAAAACTATTTTACTAAGGGATATATGGAGTTGTCATATGTCTCTTTATCCCACGCTCCTTATAAATATGTCGAAATCTACAAAACAAAAGTCATAATGTCATTGCTAGTTCTCACAACTTTAATTTTCCAACCAATCTATTTTTTTACAATAGCCTTAAACTCTTTAAAATAACTAAATACTTCAAATTTACATATAAGAAAATACACCCATGTCCTTCTAGAGTATTAATCAATGAAAGATAAATACTACAAATATGTTGGACTTGAAGGAACATTAATATGACCAAAAATATTAGAATGAATTAGATCCAATACCCCTAATATTTGTGATAACTTTAATAAAACTAAACATGATTTTATTTTCTACATATGTAATATTCATTAAAATAAAACACAAGAGCACAATCATTCAAACCCTCTACAATATTTTTATTTTTTATGGTCCTTAAACAATTTTCACCTATGTGGCCCATTCTCTAGTGCCATAACATTGTCTTCTTTATAGGTAACTTGGTCTTTAAAGAAAGAGAACCCTTCGGTACAAAAAAAATGGCCATTATAAGTAGATGTAATACTCCTTTTTCTTGTTGGTTCTCATGGTAGATTACATAATCTATATATTTCTTCACTACAAGAATAGATGATTTATTACATGGAATTATACACGAGTCTTAGAGATGAAATAGAGTTCCCACATGAGCACTGTTAGCAAGCACTATAACTCATCACACCATTTTACAATCTCCATTAGAGAGAACAACTTACATGTTCACATCATTAATCTTAATAACTAAAAGTATGTTCCATGCCAAACTATATGTAGGACAACATTAACTCCCTTTGTATGTCCATTAGAGAATTGGACCAGAAATCTTTCATAGCCAATAAACTTTATGTGAGATTCACCTTGAAGGTACACCTTCTTTCTATCATATTATTCATACTTTGAGAGCCAACTCTAACATAAGGTTGTGTAGAAAGAAACTCTAGAGTCTACCAACCACTCACCTTTGATGCATGTGTTTCTAAGGTTGTGATAAAGGCATTAACATCATCCTAAGAATAATTTTTGGACTCACCATCAAAACAACGTTTTCTTCTTTCTCTCCTCCTTGTAACTTCTCTTTTAAAATGCCTAGGCTTTTCATAGTTTCAAATTTTAGCCTTTGTCTTTGTAAGAGGTTTGGATCTATATTTGTCTCTTTTCTTGTATCTTTTCTTTCCTTTCTCTTTTGGTCTTCCATGAATAGTAAGATCCTCCCAGACTAATTCAAAATTTTCCCTCCACATCTCCTCTAAAGGTAATTATGAAACTACCTCATTGATTTTGAGTTTAGAGGTAGTACTCCTAATTTTGGTAAAGAACATAACAATGCCATGCAATGGTCCTCCTTCTCCATCTTCACTCCAATGGAGTGTAAGTAGGCAACAATCATGTTGAAAGCATTTAGGTACTTAGGAAGAGAACCACCATCCTCCATCCTAAGGGTATACTTCTTTCTCAAGAAATTTTTATTTATCAAGGATTTAGCTTGATGTATCTCTCCAAATTCTTTCGAAGAGCTATTGTGGTGCTTTCTTTATGCACATTCAACAATATAGAGTTAAATTAATCATATATACCAATATACCATAAAAAAAATTACAAGGAAATAAACACAAAAACACTATACCATAACACACTAATTTATGTGGGGAAAAACCTTGGGAGAGAAAAACTCATACTCCAAAGAAACTCAATATATTGTTCTATATTCAATGGTTAGAATACACTTGCGATGTATAAGTCTTTATGGGAGTATCACCAACAAGAGACTTGGAGCAATTTTAACAGTATAACAGTACATACAAAAACTTGCTTTGAAACCTCCATCTCAAGCAACCAGAAATAGGAGAAGAAATATATAAAACCATCAAATGGTAATTAGGAAACCATGAGCTAAAACCACCCAAAATGTAGCACGAAAATATCCAATTAAAAACCCAACACCTAATTTTGAAGATGAGTTGACATGTTAAAAATAGCATATAGTGTCTTTGAATTGGAATTAAATGTAAAATATTTTTTTATACTCCTATAATGGGATAGGGACTCACTTGTTTGTTAAAGAGAACCAACACATAATTCCAAACAATAATGAATTTGCCATTGACCTACTAATTTGTTCTTTGACAAGACAAAGACCCAACTTGTCATTTCAAACAATCGCACTGTTAAAAAAGCATGTTTCAAAATTTGACATCAAAGATATTCTAGAACCTCATCCATCTAAAATCATTCTTCAATTATCAAACTAAATATCAGTGCCCTATTCACATTCAATTTTCTAACTTAACATATAATTATTCAATTGTCTCACCCATTACCAACTTTATTTAATCTAAAATAAATTATAATTAATAAATTACATTTACTTAATTAAACTAAATTAACAATAAAAAAATCTTTTTCAAAAATATGCTAGTCTTTTATTTTTCAAAACCATCATAATATTCCATTGAACAAAATATGAAAACACAAATGCACGTTACATTGACTTCAAATATGCCATTACTATAAGGGAGAAGAACCTAATAATAATCTGTCTTTTCCATTAAATATATTTACTTTTATGATGTTTACATTAATCCATGTTTGGAATAAAATTATGAAAAATGTGCACCTTATAAGAATAATAATTACTAGCAATCGCACCTTGGGGTGCAATAGGTACGCCGAAGAGATCATATAGAGAATTTGGTTGTAAATATTGTTTATTTGAAAATGGGAAAACCAATTGATAGGCATAAATGACAATCCAAGAATCCATCCACATTTTGAATGGCACATTCCATAATGGAATACCGAGAAAAAATTTAATAAAGGATAGTCTATAAATATATATACAGAAACTATGGAGATAAATATCGAACCTTAAACCTAGGACTTTCGCAATTAGCATGGCCTTTTTGAAACCTTGAGAGATTAATTAGCAATCATCCTGATGATGGATCATTGAGTATGATCCGAAACGTTGATGAAAAAACTCATACACAATCAAAAATCCAGAAATATAAAATTTAAAACCTTGAGAGATAGCAACTAAAATCTTTTGGGGAAAAAATCGGCAAACCAAAAGTATAAGATGTTTTGAAAAAATCGGATTTAAAAAAAAGGTAAAAAATTATAGAACAAGAGACAAAAACTATTTTTTTGAAATTGAAGGCATTTCCATAGCATAGAAATATAGAGAGCAAATAAAATAAAGAGTGTAAATAATGAATTGTAAAAAATAGATTTTTGTAGTTTATATTCATATCGTTGATTACATTGCATTGCACATTTTTCAAACTCAAAGTATTACTTCACATTGCATAACTAAGAACTAAATGCTGATTGATGGCAAAATTTCAATTACAATATAGTTTTTACAAAGTCAACCTAAACAGTTATGCAATTACTTCACATTGCATAACTAATAGCTAGGAGCACCTCCCAATTGCATTTTCTTGTCATGGCATTCTATGAGACCACATTTCTTTGAGGCATTTTTTCAAACAGTTCACTGCCTTGTCTATGCTACCACATTTTTCATACATGTCTACCAAAGCATTTTTGCCAAACAGTTCACTGCCTTGTTGCTATGGCTAAAAGCTTAAAACAAGTGTTTTCGAACAAGCTATGGATGCTATGGCAAAATGCTTTTGATTGTCATGGCATTCACCATGAGACCTCATTTCTTTGACGCATTTTTTCAAAAGAGTTCATTGCCTTGTCTATGCTACCACATTTTTCATACATGTCTATTAGAGAATTTTATCAAACAATTCATTGTCTTACTGCTATGGCTAAAAGCCTAAAACAAGTGCCTTCGAACAAGCTATGGATGCTTGGAAAAAATATATCAAAGAATAATAGCAAGCAATAGCATAGACAAGTTAATCAACTGTTTGAAAAAAATGCCTCAAAGAAATGTGTTATCAGGGTGATGGAATGCCATGACAAGCAAATTGCTATGGATTGTCATGACATTCCATCACCATGAGACCACATTTCTTTGAGGCATTTTTTCAAACAGTTCACTGCCTTGCTACTATGGCTAAAAACCTAAAACATGTGCTTCCAAACAAGCTATGGATGCTTGGAAAAAATCTATCAAAGCATAATAGTAAGCAACAAGGTATGGTCTCATGGTTTTTTTTCACGTGGAAATCAGCGTGATTTTTTATTCACATTTTTTTGCAGGTTATTAATGCATTTTTTTGGAATTTTTTTTTTGACATGTAACAAATTTCACTGTTTGAAATGGGAAAAAATCGTTGACCAAAAGGTCAAATTTTTTCGAAAAAATCGGGGAAAAAATCGTCCAGCCTGCAGATTTTTTAAAAATTGGGATTATTTGCAGATTTTCTGCTTCTATGCTTGAGAGCATAATAGAATATAAATGTTTGGGAGGGGCACTGGTGGTTTACCATTAGAAAGGAATTTCCTGATTGCGAAATTAAGGACATCATATAAGGTGCCCTTTTGTTTTAGTACAAATGCACTTAATTTCTATTATTCTTACCAAGACATATATAGAATAAAGTAGAGGAAAATGATGATAACGTGATTGCTGGTGAACTCACACGAGTGCTTTGTTAAGGGAAATTGGATATGGCTGAATGCTAGAGATACTATAAAGGTAACAAGATCCAGCTATTGCTAGAATGGCATCAATATTACTGCCTCTCCCTAGAGATCATGGAACACGGCTAACAAGCCCTGCTAATGCCCTGCCACCTGCATGCCCTCCGCTGCGAAGCAGCTCTAACTGCAAAGTGGCTCGAACCAGGTGCTCCCAGTTCCTCTCAACCCTTGCCATATCTCTAGCTCCAACTCAATTTAGGGCATGGCAATTCTCCTAGATTCAAAGCACATTTTAGACTCCAAGGATCAGAAATATATGAACTTAATCTGCTCATCTTCCTATGTTTTGAAATTTATAAATTCACGAAAGGAAATAAAAAGAGCAATGGAAAGTACTAATAAAGAGCAATTGTTTGAAGGAAAGAGATTACCAAATAAGTTGAAGTAGCCAAACCAAGCACCACCAAAGCAAGAGAGACACAAGAATTTGTTAAGGGGAAAAAACAAGAAAAAACCCCAATATTATGAATGGAGGCAAAATGCCTAAAGAATAATACAAAGAGAGAGAGAGAGCTTCAGCCTTAGCTTGCTTCCATGAATCTTGAAGAATGAGAGGAGAGGCACCTCAATAAGTAGAGGTGAGAAGAAGGAGTTAGAATGTAACTCCCAACTCAATGAATGCCACCATTCATCTATGTGTGTGCAAAGTGTCACCTCTTAAGGAGGTTATTGCAAATATTCCTTATTAAAGGAATTAAAATAGTTTCATCCTCACACATGTGAGATGACAAAAGACAAAAGACTTGTAGGGATTCCTTTGGAATATTCCTACAAGTTAATAAAAATTAATTAAAGAATAACCTTTACCAAGTAAAGATTAATCTTCTAACATCCCCCCTTAAGCTTTACTTGGGGAGGTTACATCAAACCCTTCAATGGGTTGTAATCCAAGATTTTTACAATGAAAGAGAAATTTATCTTTACAAAGAGCTTTGGTGAGAATATCTGCAACTTGATCTTCACCTTTACAATACAAAAGAGAAATTTGCTTGTCTTCAATTTGCTCTCTAATGAAGTGATGTTGAAGAGCAATGTGCTTGGTCCTTGCATGAAAAATTGGATTCTTTGCCAAAGCAATAGCACTTTGATTATCACAATACAAAGGAGTAGGATCCTTTTGAGGTAGACTCAAGCCTTCAAGTAATCTTCTTAACTATGATGCTTCTTTGGATGCATTAGTACAACCTTTATATTTAGCTTTTGTAGAACAAAGATAAGTAGATTGTTGTTTCTTACTATTCCATGAGATTTCACCTGATCCAACAAAGAAACAATAACCACAAGTGGATCTCCCATCATTGGGATTACCTCCTAAATCTGAATTAGTATAACAATATCATTTTCACTATGCTTAATATATAAATTTGGATAATTTTTACTTCTAATGAAACCTTGAGATAGAAAGAAAGCATAGCCCAAATTTAAAAATGTCAATATATAGACATAGCAATAATAGATCTAGGTTTCCTCTCACTACATCATTTGTTGTATTGTAAAGGGAAATTGTATCAAGATTAATAATAAAGGACTTTGAAATTAGTCCTAAAGATGGTTTTTAAAAAACCATAGTGCCTTAGTAAAAAAAAATTCAATATCAAAAGTCCTAATAATGGTATAAAAACCATATTGCCTTCAATAAAATAATGAAACATAAAAGTTTCAAGAACTTGATCCCCATCAATTAAGAAAATAGATCTAAGTTCATCATAAATAAGTAAGTGCATACCATCAAAGTGGATGGAAATATTTTCCATGGGTCCCAAAAAAAAACTCCAATGAGACTTGATAAAATATATGATTCATTATAGATAGGGCTCCCTATGCAACATTACTGCAAATGCGACTAGCGCATAAAATATATATGTAAAGGCTCCATTGAGACTTGATAAAGAGATTAATTTGCAAAACATATATAGATGGAATAAATCCATCAAGAAGGAAAATACTCCAATGAGCTTTTAATTTTCAAAAAAATATAGATGAAATAAATCCATCAAAAAACCAAAGTTACCAATAAGGCACAATATCAGATTAATGAGACACAATAAAATATCAAATTCCCTTTTTCAAAACAACATAACTGTAGTTGAGAAGGAAACACTAGCTTTGTTTTAAATATTGTAATAGATCAAAAACCACAAATCAAGCCACCTTAAGTTATGAAAATTAGTAAAAAAATTGTGATGGAATAATGGGAATTGCATATTATGAAGTGAAGTATTATTAAGTATAAATAATTCATTTAAGATGATATTCATGCATTCATGACTACATGAATATCCCCTTTTCATATTCAAAATATAATTGAGTAAAACAAGTACACTATTATTGGGTTGATCAAGTCCAATAATAAAGTACTTGTGAAGTTATTTAAAAGAAAAAAATTATGTGAAGCAACATGATGAGATGCACCTAAATCAATAACCCATTCAAAAAGGTTTAGAAACATTCAAACTACATGTAAAAGCACGTCTAGATTGATCACCATTGTTATGAAATTGTTGATTATTTTGATTCATAGGCTTTTTCTCAATTTTCTTTTTAAAACAAGTATTTTGCCAATGACCATCCTTATTACAATAAGTGCAATGTGGTCTCTTAGAAGAGTTAAACTCTCTAGGATCATTGCCATTATTATAATGAGGTTTGAAATTATAATGTTGTTGTTTAGAATGAGGTTTAAAATTTTGCTTGCTTAGACAAGAAAGCATGTTCATTAGACTTAAGAGTACCAAACTGAATTAACTTAGCCTCTTCTTGTCTTAATAAATCACGAAAAATATCATAAGTTAATTGAGTAGCTAAAGAAGGAATAGCTAATTGAGCATGAATATTAGTAATGAATTGTTGAAATTGTCTAGGAAGACACTTTTTAAGAATAAGATGAATTAATCTAAGATTATCTAATTTAACTCCTAAACCATCCAATTGACTATTTAAAGCATCAAATTTCAATAAAAATTCATCCATAGATTTAAAATCACAATACCTCAAATCTTCAAGTTGATCTTGAATTTGAATTTTTCTTGATTCATTTGTACTATCATAAATTGTTTTGAGTTTGTCCCATGCTTCATAGGCAGTTGTGCATGTCCCAATATGAACATAAAGTTCAGGTGACATGGAGATACCTATGAGACCAAGGGCTTCTTCATTTTGGAGATTCCATTTTTCAATTTCATCTTTGGATGCAGACGAACCTGGTTTAGATTTAGGATTTGTAGCTACATCTAAAATATGTTTAAACCGAAAAATAAAAGAGATATGAGTCTTCCAAGAATGATAGTTAGAAGAATTTAATTTAATTTCTGGAATTAAAGTAGACATTGCAAAGATATTGAAATGCACAAAAAAAAACTTTATTAAAAGAAATACTTTATAGCTTGAGAAAGGAAATAACTAATTAGGCTTAAAAGAAAAAATAAAATAAAAATAACCCTCTTTAAATAAATTTAAAATTTTGAAAGAAAATAAACTCCTTTTAAAGAATTAGTTTTTTTTTAGAAATAACCTCCTTACAAAAATGAAAATTTTGATAAAAGAAATTAAATGACTAATTTGAAGATATCAAGAACTTTGATTAAAAAACAAATAACAAATTAATTGATTAATATAATTATGAATATTATGTTAAATATTAAAATAAAATAATATTAATAAATAATATTAAATTTATAAATATTAAAAAAAAGTCAATTTAATATTAAAAGAAAATTAATTTAAATCTTTAAAACCTTTATTAAAAAACTTAATAAATAATAAGTATTTATTTAAAGATAAATACGTAAAAAAGAGAGATTTTTATAAAAAGTTTTATTGAAAGTTTTTATTTAAAATTAGAAATTCTTATTTCTTTTCTTAAAAAAGTAATCGGGCCTTTTGAAGAATTAGTTTTTTTAAACTTATAAGATATAAGAAATGGGCGGCACTTTTTAATTTATATTTAAAGATTTCAAAATGAAAAAAAAAGCGGCACAAATTTAGGGTTAAGATTTGATTTTAAAAAGAATCAATAATGATTTACGCACACCGGAGAAGGGCAGGTTGAAGGACATGCAAAGAGCTGCGCGGAAGGAGGCAACAGGGAGTGCTGATTTTAGGGTTTGAAAGAGGCACAGAGAAGCGGTAGGAAGAGGCCGCAGAGGGCTATGGGGAGAATGGGCGTGAGGGCCAGGCTGCGCACTTGCAGCCAAAAAAAAAGCAAAGGATACAAGACTGTGAGGCAGGGGCGACCCAAAGATTTGGGATTTTTTTTTTGAAATGATTTCTAATCAAAGGGCCAAAGCCCTAATAAGATTAGGGATTAAATTTTTTTTTAAAAGAATTGAAAAATAAAAGTTGAGATTATTTTTAAAATTTGAAAAGCCTTTTAACAAGAAAATTGATTTTTTGATTTTTTTTAAAAAACTCCTATAAACAAGGATATATTTTTTAAAGAAATATTAAATATTTTGGAAAAAGAAGTTTGAAACTAAAATATAATCTGATTTTTTTACTAAAATAGAGTTAAAGCTCTTAAAAAAATTTGAAATTTTTACAAAAGAGAAAATATAGAGAAATTTTCTTTTTATAGCTTTAACCTGATATTGATTTTTTTTACAAACTAATGATTTGTTCTAAAACATTAAAAAATAACCCTTTATTAGAGGGTTTTTAAAATTTTACAAAAAATAAACATGCATAGAAATTAGAATGGATTTTTTTTTACAGATCTAAAAAAAAGATTCGTTTTTTTTTAAAAGAATTTCTGAACTAGAGTTTGAGCCCCTAAAAAAAAATTTGAATTTTTTACAAAAAATTGAACATGCAAAAAATGGGTATTTAAAAATTTGAACTATAACCCTTTATTTGAGGGTTTCTAAAATTTGGCAAAAACTAAACATGCATGCAAACTAAAATACTTTGAAATTTGAAAACCAAAGAACTTAGAAATCTTTAGATAAAAAAAAATTCCTGCACAAGGGTTAGAAGACAAAAAAAACAAGATTAGGCACTAGCTCTTCTTCTCCTCTTGAGGGTGCTAAAAAAATCTGGTAAACCTTCAACAATATAGCTCACAAGATATTAGTAATACCAAGCTCTGATACCATGAAAGGAAATAAAAAAGAGCAATGGAAAGTACTAATAAAGAGCAATTGTTTGAAGGAAAGAGATTACCAAATAAGTTGAAGTAGCCAAACCAAGCACCACCAAAGCAAGAGAGACACAAGAATTTGTTAAGGGGAAAAAGCAAGAAAAAACCCCAATATTATGAATGGAGGCAAAATGCCTAAAGAATAATACAAAGAGAGAGAGAGAGCTTCAGCCTTAGCTTGCTTCCATGAATCTTGAAGAATGAGAGGAGAGGCACCTCAATAAGTAGAGGTGAGAAGAAGAGTTAGAATGTAACTCCCAACTCAATGAATGCCACCATTCATCTATGTGTGTGCAAAGTGTCACCTCTTAAGGAGGTGGTTATTGCAAATATTCCTTAATAAAGGAATTAAAAATAAGCCATCCTCACACATGTGTGAGATGACAAAAAGATAAAAGACTTGTAGGGATTCCTTTGGAATATTCCTACAAGTTAATAAAATTACAATTAAAGAATAACCTTTACCAAGTAAAGATTAATCTTCTAACAATTACAAAGAGAGGGATTGGATCGAGCGAGGTTGCTACACTTAGCACTAGGGTTTGAAAAAATTATCAAATTACAACATAGCAATCATCAAAAAAGAACTTCATGACGAGTGAGATAGAATGGAGCAAAAACTAAAGTGCGGGTTATCCAACAGAGCTTTGGAAAATATCTTCCTACGAAAACCTTTGATGCTCAACTCAGATTCCAAGAATCGAGTTAGCACTCACATAGATTTAGTAAGCTTGCTACAGTTTGAAGAATCGATCATTTAAGGATTTTGCTAGGATTTTAAAACTTGATCGGGAGAGGGCTTTTACAAGTCAGGAATCTTGAACGGAGTTATGATACACTTATTTCCATGATGATTAGATTGTGTTGGGGGCTCTGTATATGAATGGATCCACTGCAACAACTGCCCATCCAATTCGTTTTGTGACTCTCCTTGTGCTTTCATTTTGACAGAAGATGAAGAGGAAAGAGAGTGAAGACATATATGTGACCACAGATGTCTGCAACTTCAGCCACACGGTACAACAATTAACAGGATTGCAAAAGGAGGGTAACAAGAATCAAGTGATGTATCCACTCTGTTGGGGGCTTGCAGGGAACACCCTGCCATCCCCCACACAACCGTTGTTAAAAAGAAAGATTTAAAAAAGTTGTAACATGTAAGGAAAAAAAAGGGGGTCGTTTTCATACATTTATTTGATTTTGCATGATAATTGATAAATAACCAAGCAAATGTTCATATTCCAGTCACTTAATTTTGGATTTCAATTTCCAAGGATCAATGTTCAATGTCAAAGATGTTATTGTATTCGAATTCAGCTTTTTAGAGTGTGTAAAGATGTTTTAAGTTTTAATAGTTGAATCATATAATTGCAAAGCTACGATTGGATTACAGTTTGATGCATAAGATTACGTCAGTTTCTTTAAAGGATATATTTGCAATATATTATAAAGTTATCTGCATTTGTTTCCAACTATCTTTTAAAAGATCACACAAAAGCTACTTATTAGAATTTTTCTTGTGCTACAAGTTTCTTATCTCCTGATGACAGATAATGGAGTGTGATTCAAAATGTTGATTCAAAAACAAGCCTTTGAGCTAATTCATTGTTACTAAGCAGTACACACTATTGTACTTAATGAGAAAAATATACCTTGAGAAAGATCTTGCATGTTTGCCACTTCATTACCACCCAATATTCATAACAGAAAGAAAAATAAGCCATAAGAAGAATATGTAGGTGGAAAGACTAACCTGCCTCTCAGTTGAGGCGGTATCAAAATACCTCCTGAAGCATCACGGGGAAGCCTTGAAGGTGGCAAGCTCTGCATTGGGAGCTTTCTGTATGGTAATGGTCCAACAGAACCATTTGTCTCTGGCCTCTTCCTGGATGCACTTGCTGCCATTGCTGCAGCAACCCTAGAAGAAAGGTCATTACCTATCGAGTTAACTGGCCCTCCTAGAGACCCAAGCAACACTGAAGCATCTGGAAGTTCTGTTATGGTCCCTGTGGGAGAATTCCCTGCTGCTTCTGATAGTTGACCTTGTAATGAGCCTGTTTGATTACTAAATATGCCAACACCATCACTCAGTATCAGAACCATAGAGTGAATTTAAAACCATATGAGTAAGTACTCATTATGTAGAAATGACAAGCATGTGTGTAGCAGTCATTCTCACATTTTCTCAATGTAAAAAATCTTACAATAACATCATAATAGTCAATAAAGGGCTCAGGAAAAAAGATCTAAACAAGGTGTAGTGTGGAACAAGTCAAAATTTCTTGCATCAAAGTACATTTACAATTTAGAACATTACTATGCTCTTAAAATAATTATTACAAAAGACTTGATGAGTGATAACTGATAAGTAAAAGTCTATAAGCCATGGAAATACAATTAGAAATATGGGATAGTAAAAATCTACCAGTTGTTTTTGTAGTGTTGAACCAAATGTTCAATGGCATAAGTACCTGAACATCACTCTACATCAGCGATGTTCTAGAGTATTAATTCTTACTTTGTAGCCACAAAAATTAATAACCATAGGTAAACACATACATAATAGAAATTAGTATGGCAACTCTAGAGACAAGCATGATAAGCATATTTCTAATAATGTTAAGTTTCATAAGATTGGCACACAGAATTTCAACAGTCTACAGGTCATAACTACCACAGACCAAGGATTGTACAAGGCCACTGGATTAGAAGAAATGCACGCTGACTGATCACAACAGCATGGCTCTGCCCAAAGGATGCTCAAAACTTTTATGCTGAGTAAAGCTTTAAGATTCGAAATGAAAACTCCCTCCATTAAGATAGCTCTCTTTATGTAGGATATCAGAACTCATCAAGCCTATAACAGTCTATTTTCAGGTTTACGTTAGCTTTTGTCTATTTGGATGCATTGTTTACCTTATTGCAAATATAGACACAACAAGCTTTTTAGTTTTTATGCTAACCCCCCTTCATCTACCCATTCCTTGGGTGCTTTAACAGAAGGCCTAATTTGGATTAAAACATATTAAAAAATTCTAAATAAAGGAAAAAACAATTACATGAACTCTGCCCAAATTTACAAAGGCAACAATGACTTTGGGAAAGTTCTGGCAATGCTAATTTGACCAAAAAATTGAACTATGTAAAGAGAGATTTTCGTTTCAAGGATAACACTCAGTTCATCCAAATTGTTTGCTTTTTATGATAATAAGATACATTTCTCAAGGGAAAAAATATACAACAAAATGAGGTGATCTTGGTATGGGCATTATCCATGGCTTGTAGAAATTGGCAGTCAATTCTAATATACCCATATATTTCTACTGTCTACCCCACAAAATTTGAAATAACTCTTATGATTCATAGTTTTATATCTTTGGCGGAAATTTTGAGTAATATTTTTGAAATAATTCTGAAGATTCATAATTGTATATCTTTGGGAAATTTTAAGAAATATTTTAAATAACTTAAGAGTAAAATCGCATAAGATAAAAACAAGAAACGAAAAAAAAAAAATCAAAATACAAGCGTACCCACTTCTGCCCCTTCTTCCACAACACAGAACGAAACATCCTTATTTTTCTCTCTACAAATCTGCTTGAGTCAGATAGCCCAGTAGGGCCTGCACCCACTATGACCACATCATATTCTAAACTATCTCTGGGCCCTTCCAAATTGGCCTCTGCACTGAAACCTCTAATTGGGCATTGTGATTTAGGCCTCACAAAGGCTCGAGAATAATACAAAGAAATTGTTCCACCATTTCCACATGTGAGCTTTTGTGTGCCATAGGAATAGAGGCATTTTTCGTCAAGAGGGCTTCTGCAGCATTGAGAGATAGTATTCAATTTAAGTCTCTGCTAGAGAGAAGTTCTTGAAGAGATTGTTTCCAGTATGCTATAATAAAGCCTAGGCATTGCTCTTTTAATTTGGATTACAATTTCTCTCTTTGTATCAGGAGAAATTCAAAACATCCAACTAACTATATTATGCATTGTGCAAATGAATTGAATACAAAAAATATTTGTATATAAAGGCAATGGAATAAGTTGTATTAATGCATAGCATCTTTAGAAATAACAAAATTTATGTAAATCTTGTACAAATTGGATATGCCAACCTCATTATTTGGCACACCTATCTCATCTAATCCGATCTATTAGTCTTGTACAGTTTGGTTTCCAACTAATTTTTTTGTGCATAATTCCTTGAGACACTAATTTTGCCGCAATATAATGACTTTCTGAAAGCCTGTGACCACCTCTTCCTCTAGAAAATCTACTTTCACTTTAGCACCTAGTGGATTTTGGACAAGTAGCAAAGTCAGTCCACAATTAAGTTATCCATTAATTTTGATTTTCTTAGAGAAGTTGGATTGAATCTGAATGTAGAAATCTATTTGAAGACATATAAAAAATGAAAACTTTATCATGAAACATATAGAGTCATCTTTGCTGATGGAAAGAAATATAAATTATGGTTGTTTAGAAATGTAGAGAAATAGTTTTAACTAATTTTGAAATTTCACATTACAGTATATATCATGAGAGATCTGATCCTGACAATTTGTAATTTGATTTAGCATTGATTTCATTACAGAAGAAATGCTATTGTTTTGTATGGAATTTTGGATACCTATATTTGTAGGAAATGTATGTATATAACAGATGTTTCATTTAAATATATAACAAATGTGTGATATATATATTTAAGAGAAGAACAGGTAAATGTAGGAATCATCTTATTTCAGATGCAGGGTATTCTATTGCAGCAACTGTGAAGAGGTGTGGATGGTCAATTACTGGAAAATTTGATCTATTTTTTCGCATTCACTAGTGCATCATGACTGATATAGTGCAGCATGACTGATATCTGGGCTTGAGGCAGCCACACTCTATGCTATGATTAGCTGATCCATCAAGATTGTTATTGTCATCTCCCTCATTCCTTCCCCTTGTTCTTCTCCTTTCAACCAAATAAAAAATCCTCCAAGGGCATAAACCTAGTGTATGATGACAGCGAGAAAGCCACATAAATTGTTAACTTCACATATGCCACAAATAAACACTATCATTCAAACAATGCATGTTGCAGGCTCCTTAACAGCTGAATTAAATATCCTTTTATTAAATAAGGCCTCAAACAATCAATGATAAATCTTTTCATACACAAACCTACTAGATACCATTTATTTTTCAAGGAGAGGATATGACAGTGTACTTCCCAATGGGCATGCATATTGCAAAGAATAAAATTCAACAATGGATAATTACCTGGGTTCTTTTGCAAGCCTTCAGTTTCATTTGTCTCCCCATCTCAGTGGCAACTGCTCTGGGATCAATTCAGGTCTACAAATTTAAAATCGAATTTCCTCAAACTTGCGGTGACAAACATAGGATCTGATTCCCCACTTACAATCATATTTTTTTCCTTTATGTCCTAGCCATAGAATCCACCCCTGCAATTCAAATATTCATTCGTCAGATTATGTAGCAGTGAGATTAGGGATTGAGGGCGAAAAGGAAAAGGTAACAAGCCTTCCAGAATGGGAGGCCAATAGATACGACTTGAGAATTAGAACTTCAACAACAAACCTCTACTCAGTGAGGTCGTAATCATTGGCAGCATGGGAGGCCAATGGATACGACTTGAGAAACAGGGGAAATGAGGGTGATAGGGTTTGAAGGCAAGCCTTGCTTCATTAAAGACCATTTCTCATTGTGAACATATATGTGCAGGCCATTTGCAATGTTTGTATGGACAGGGAGAAGCTTGGCTATCGAGACCAGTAAATACACATTGTACCTCAATGTGTCCTACTTATACCAATATTCCTCTTTAGTATTTCCTCGCCCTGCACACTTGAACTGGGCTCTGCCCCTTTACTGCATCTCACAGATTGTGGTGGCTATATGCCAGTGTAGAAGTATCCAGATGATAACTATCCAGAACTATCCCTTGAAATCAAGTGATTGAGCTACGAGATTGAGCTGCATAGACGGACAACTCTTCCGATTTCAATAGCAACTCTTCTGATTTCAACGACAATGAAAATCCCCTAAGAAAGGATAGCGATGTATGATGGAAATATCTGATAGAAACGAATGAGGCGGTGAAAGGATCATACGCAGTTTAGGTGAGATTGAACAGGTAAAAAAGGTGGATCGAAAATGACAACTCCAACCGTGAGGATTGCTCACATTGTCTTGCATGCCCCCTCTCTAATTTGAGACCGTCCATAGACAAAAGAAGCCTGGGAAACCTCATTGAGGGCTGAAGTCCTGGCCTAAAATTATTTGTTCACATTATACATACATTGTATCAGGAGAAATAGAGAGGTCAAGAGAAATAGAGAGGGTTAGCCCTGCAATAGTTTTTCAAAATACAAACTGAAAAGGCTAAAGCTTAAATGTCATACGCGGGACTGACGTGACCTTCCATTTTAAGATAAATGTCAAGCTACTTCCTGGGAGCCTTCCCTCTGGTGGACTTACACGTAGTCTGCTTTGTATGAGCCATTCTGCCTTCCTCTCTTCACACACACAAACGCAAACATAGTCTGCAATTACCCAAATACAAACCCATTACAACAGCCAAAAAGTGCCAGAGAAATTAACAATGGGCTCCCATAGGCCACAAAGAGAAGAACCCCTGAATGCAGAATGAAAAACACTTAGATCCACTCAGGAAAGTGCCACACCAGGATTCCCGAAACCAAATTGTCCAGAATAAAGGCAACGCTTCTATCCAAAATTGTCACAAAATGCTCCAAGAAGAATATACGCCCAATTTGCAGCAAGAGAATAACTTATTTGACAATCACGGCCTTCTCATAAAGCTCAGGTTTTGAAAATGGGCAGAGTTTGCAGGAAACCCTACGAAAGCAGAAATTGCTTAATGTTTCAATCTATTCACAATAATCAAAAAGTAGAGTCTGCGTGAAAGCGATTTAGGGTTTGACGCAAAATGCATAAGGCGGCGAACAAAAGTAAATGTACCAACTCGCATTCACAGTAAATGCAGATATTTTGCTTCTAATACAAATTGGGGCATTTTGTTGTGCTGTGAAGGAGGCCGACTTCTACAATAAGTGTCGCCCTGATATTTTGCATCCGTCTTCTGCAATAAACTCTGTGCCATCTGAGGAAAACCATTGAACCGCCCAGATGCATTTGATCGCAGGTGATTTCCTGTGCACAAATCTAGACCGTTGGACGCAAAAAGGTTCCCAAATACTAAGCGTAGGGGCGTAAATTATAATAGCTATCCTCGAGGCGTCTTAAACGTCATCATCACAATAATGGCTCTGCAAGCCTACGTCATGGTAGAGACAATATACAAATATACCTATAACAGTACCATTAAATAAATTTTCATAATAATTAATTATTTTTCAAATAAAAGTAGTGAAAAATTAGTTAAATAACATAATTTTTATATATTCAATAAATAAAATAATTTTTATATATTCAATAAATAAAATAATTTTTAAGTAAAAATAGTTTTGTGTCTTTTTTTCATTTATTTAATATAAAAAATTGTAATTTATAATGAGAAGTATTTTATATTCTGATTGTAAAAGAAAAAGAATAATTGAAAGGAAAACTATTTACAATCAATACATATTTAAGAAAAATATATAAACATAAAATAAATTTTATAAAAGATAGTCTAATACAAACATCTTATGTCATGATTAAACATAAAACTAGAGTTGCCCTATGACCTTGGTAAGAGTGCCTCTCACCACCCCTGCCTCTTGAAATGCGTGGCGATGCACCGAGAGAATCCCCCAGATTGTGACCTCCAAAATCGTCCATGTCGCCCATGGTTCGAGGGCGATCTCTACGACCCCTGTCCCGGGGGTTGAAACCCCTATTACACTTGTGATTGGGTTTGTTTTCTTGGTTCCAGTGTCGTCCATTCCAACCATGCTTGCTACAGTTTCGCCTTTTGATCCTATTTGAATTTTGGTGTCATTCATTTGCCGCTTGCTCCTGCAAATTCCCTAGGGGATGGCTTGTTCAGTCTCCTTCGCCCATGCCACCCTACCTCCCGCGGCCTGCTCTTGGAAATCATCTTGTTGATTGCCTTGATCACCTTCCTTGGTCCGCTTTGCAACATCCTTCTGCCCTTCTGCCTTCTGCAAATTTCTGGCCTTGAGGCTTGCTGTCATCTCTCCCTATATTTTTAACAAATATTTTTAATTAAATGTCTAATAATATATTTATATAATATAATTTTATAAATCTAAAATGTATAATTATAAAATTAATATAATATCCACTCTCTAGATTAAGTTTGTAGAGTTTATTGGTCTCAAACTATTACTAACCGACCTTTAAATTGCTATGTCACTTAAATCGTCTATCAACTAAATGTCTCATAACAAATACTTTAATTTCAAATACATTTATCCAAAAAATGTTACCAAATATTAATCTTAAATATTTTTATAATACATATTAGATAAGTATCTCCAAATTAAAATATTTATGTTTAATATTTTTTTTCTATAAATATTAAATGTTAATATCTATTTAATTTTTTACAACTATATAAATAGATAAATTACTATAAATATCTTAAATACATCTATTTAAAAAATTCAATAAATCCAAAATTATTTTATTTTAGTATAAAATTATTTATTTAATTCATATATATAAACACATAAATTTTATTTACTCAAGAATTATTTTATCTTTATTTATTACATTCATAAATATATAGATTTTATATTATTATTATAGTAGCATTATTAGCATGCATTTTCTTTGATAAGCCAATAGGTTTTTATATGCATTTGAAAGAAACCCATATTTGTACACATATTTGATTGTTGTGAAATAAATAAAATAATAAGAAAATAAATGCTCAAAGTATTCATTTAGTTATTATTTGACGTTTAAATTAGATTTAAGGAAATCATATTTTGATGTAAACTTCAACATGTTGGGGAAACTTCAAATTTGAAATATAAATACAAATTATTATTTATTTTTGAATTAAAATATATCATCATGAGTTTTTTTAAATATTCATAAATGAAGAGTTATATTTTAATTATAGAGCAATTGGTCATCAAATGGATTAAAGATTGAGTGGTAGAGTATCTCAATAGTAAATGAGTGGTCCTAGTTGGTCCATAAAAAGTTTAACATAGTAATAGAGCCTAGAGTCACTTGTCAAACTAGGAGGCCTAAATACATATAGTGTGACTCAAGGGGTGTGTTGGAAAATGAGTCATACTTGAACTAAAGATGGATCAATCACCACATATGTTGGTAGCTCAATGGTAGAGCACCCAAGCAACAAATGAGTTCTCTTAGGTTCAACTCCTAGCTAGTCCATTAAAAAATTAATGCAATATCAAAGCTAGGTCAATAGAGCCAAGAAAAATTAGGAAACTCAAGCACCTATAGTGTGGCTCAAATCGGTGTTGGAAAATGAGTCATACACAAACCATTAATGGACCAATCACCAACTACATCAATAGCTCAATGGTAGAACACCCTGGTAATAAATGGGTGGTCCTACATTCAACTCCTAGTTAATCCATGAAAAAATTCAACAATTTTTTTTCGAATACATCATTCTTAATAATCAATCTCTCTAGTGGTACTTCCATATAAGGTGTATTACATTTTTCCTTGTATTGCTATGAATTATATATTTCATCCTTAAAAACACATTAAATGAAGATTAAAAAAGAAGAATAAAAATAATATATAACATGTACAAAAAGTAAAACCATACTAGGGAAAGGCCTACACCTAGCTGACATGAGGCATAAGGTGTTAGCTCCATGGCTAGTGGCACCTATGCAGGGTTGACCATAACTAAGAGCTACGATAATCCTACCATGGGCATGGCTCCTAAACCCCAATTTTCACCTTCTCTACAATGGCCTTGTTTCCTTAGCACCATCCCTCTTATAAAAACCTTAGCTTGCAGTTTGCATTTTGACAATTGATTTATTTGTTGCCCTACAAATAATAGAGAATAATAATTTTTTAATATAAACAAAATGTACGTCCTTTTTGTGTTTCCTTGTGAATAACTTGTTATGTTGAGAGGTGTTCTATAATGACAACAAGGCACAAGATGTCATGTCATGACTATGTACATAAAAATTAAAACACAACCGACATATATTTGACAAACTCTAAAACTATTAAAAACTCTTAAGTAAATAAAATAAAATAAAATGAAATGAAACAACCCTTCAATAAACAAAATAACTCTTCAATAAACAAACTCCTATGTAAATTAAAATAACTCTTCAAATAATAAAAATAAATAATTCTTAAATAGTTAAAAAAAACTCTTAATTAAATAAAGAAAGTTTAATATGGACAAATTCTTGTTGAAAGGTGATCTAGGCAGATTCCCATTCACTTTGGAGGGGCGAATTCTACCTGGTGCAGGATCATATCACTTCCTAGTCATGTTGGACATTGTGGGGGGAAAAATCACCAATCAAATGTCCCTTCAAGTTTGAGAATATGTGGTTTTGCGATCCATATGTTTTTTAACTTAATTCAGCAATGGTGGGAAGAACACAATCTGGGTGGCTCAAAGATGTTCAACCTTGTGGTGAGATTAAAGTCGATCAAGCAACACTTTAAGAAATAGAACAGGGAGAGCTTCAAAAACATCTTCAAAGAAAAAATGGGAGACTGAGGAGGCCCTGCGTTCTTTGAACGAAGAGGTAATTAGTCAGGGGATGGACGCTGCCAAGTTCTCCCAAGAAAAACTATTGTTAAATAAATTGAATGATCTGCTTGCCAAGGAAGAAATTTTTTGGCGAAAAAAATCCAAAGAAGTGTGGCTTCAAGGAGGCGAGAATAATACCAAATTCTTCCATAATTCTACAAAAACCAGAAGGGAAATCAGAAAAATAACCTGCATCAAAGGAAGTAATGGTAGAATTTTGGATAGTGTTGACGACATCAAAATTGCCACAGTAGAATAATTTTAGATCATTCTCAATGAGTAGAATGGGTCATGTCTACAGGAACAACAAGCTCTCATAAGAAATATCCCGCACCTCATATATGAATGATCATAATGCAATGCTGAAGAGTAAGTTTACCGATAAAGAGTTCAAGGAGGCACTTTCCCAACTTCACCCAGATAAGGCCCCAGGGCTGGACGATTTTCTGGCAGATTTCTTCCAAAACTGCTAGGATATACTTGGGAAGGATTCAGTGGAAGCCATTGAAGACTCCAGGAGCTCAGGCAAAGTTCTTAAAGAGGTTAAAAACACTTTCATTGCACTCATACCGAAAAAGGAAAAGCCTAACTCACTGGACGATTTTTGGCCCATCTCATTTTGCAACACAATTTATAAAGTTCTCGCCAAGACCATAGCCAATAGAATCAAAAGGATTCTGCCACAAATCATCTCAGAAGAACAAACAGGCTTTGTCCCGGGCAGGGCTATTTTTGACAGGGTCATTATTGCTCAAGAATCAATACACTCCATTCAAAAGATGAAGGAAACCTTGGATTCCTTCCAAATATATTATCATGAAACCTAATTAGGTGCAACACATATTCATGCATTTCAACCTATCTATAGCGAGGTTGTAAATGTAGTGCACTACCATTGGGAAACAGTGAAGGAAAAGCCATGTCTAAAAAGCCCTTAGTATTGTATTCATTAATTGGTGAGGTCTCAAGTGTTGGCCAATCAATAATGGTGTCATTTTGATCTCTAACTTGCAATGTTTCTTTTATGATTTCTAGTTCATGGCGTTTATTTGGTAACCTATCCATAAATGATAAGGAGCAAGTGAATTCATTGTCTACTGGGTTTGTGTAAAATTTTGATGCATTGTTTGGTGCAACCATATCGTCTTTGTCAACAATTATGTTATGAAGCATACTTGAAATATCTGTATTTGTAGCAGGGAGCTCTTCAAAAGATGCAAAATCCACCTCAGCGTCTTTGTAGTATGGGTCATATGAAACTTTATATTTTAGTGCAGCCCACACACGATGCCTACTTACGTAGCAGTCATAATCACCTTTTGTATTGGTTCTTCGAACCACCAACACATCCAAGTTTGCAATTTTATGCGGCAGGTATTTTTCTATGGTTTTGATATCTTGCGGGAAACAAATTGTGTGCCTGCTATATTTGTATTAGCCTCCACGGGCATGTGTTAATTGTATTATCGGATTGACTCGTGCTATAAGCATTTCTTCGACTTGCGTTAGTGTTTGTAGCTTGTGTGGTTGTACTCTTGGGTCCATAAAATTAGTTGATGAGAAACGATGTCTACCTTTCTCACGAAAGCATCTAAAACAAACTGGACCACTTTGTGTTGATTTGGTGTGCATTCTAGGGTAGCTTTCATGGAAAGCTATAAAAGTTGGCAAGTTTGATAGTTTATCTAGTCTTGAACGAAATTGTTTAGAAGCCTCTATAAAGTCTTTTTTTGTATGTGGTAAGCTTGTGGACTGATTTTGAAGAGTGTGCATTGTTTGGTGTGAACACATTGACAAACCTCGATCAAAAAGGTGTTCAATTTGGGGCGCACTTTCATATGGTTAAATGTTGTGTTGGTTTGACGTAAAGGAGGTTAGTGTGTTGGATTGTATTGTCTGTTTTCCTATGCGTTGCATATGATGACGAATGTTGATTTCTTCTTTATGTTGAATATAGTAGTTATAACTTCTTTTACGAGATTGTATGTTTTTTGGGTTGGAGGTCGCCATCTATAAAGGAAATATGAACTATAATCATCAAATGTACAATTATAAATACATACAGAATTAAAAAGCTAAACATTTATGGTACGAGTTCTTCGATCATTCTATTTTTTAAAAATTACTTGAGATACGATTTGTGCCCTATATACATAAGTAATTTGGTGGAAGAGATTAATCACATAATTTTCATAATACCAATATATTCAATAAACATGTGACTTTGAGATTCCATGTATGCAATCAAAAGTATAGAAAGTATACTATATAAGATACTTCAAAATTGTATATACATTACATAAGCACTTGAGCTAGTTCTAAACACTAGCAATATGACACATATCAGTGATTCCACCCAACATGAGCGAATTCTCTGCAACAAAATCTAGCTCATCCACCTTTGTGATTGTTGATTTTACCCATGGTTGAGCAACACTTGAATCATACGAATTTGTGATTGTGAAGATAAATTGCTTGAATAACACTCCTTTTACTATGGTCTCAACTTCAGTTTCTTTTCCAGGATTGAATTATAGCATGTACAAATTATCTACAGACATTCCAAGAATTTTGGTGGCTGGTTCTTCAAAAGCAACAACTTATAATATTCCTATATGATCTACAAACTTCAGCTAGAGTATGTATCTGTATGTACATGTAGCAGTTGTAGCTTTGCATTTGGAATAGTACCATGTTTGATCATCATTTTGTACAACTTTCTTTTTACATTATTTTCCATCTTACTCAAGGGGGCAAGATGGATAGCATAATGAATTTGTTTTTATGAATTGCACTGTTGCTTTTAAAGTGCATTGGACGGTTTGTTTCACATTGGTAGTTTTCTCTTCAATATCAGCAATCGTTTTCCTTGTCAACACAAGAGATGCATCCAATAGTTGTGTATTTGATGGAGTGGCATTAGTCCCATTCTGTACAAACCATGATGTGGGTTGTTCTGCCTCTTCTATTCTTGGGTTTTTTTATATAGGTGAGCACTTGCCAAAGTGCTTATGACCTTTCCATTATACTCAGTGACACGACCATTTTTTATTGCAAGTACAACATGTTTTAAGTGATACATCTCCTGCAATTGTTTGCCTTCCTTTTCAGTAGCTAGAACCCATAAAGTAATATTAATGGTAGATGAAGAGATATCTATCAATTTGATGCTCCTTCAAAGAACTTCAGTCCCATCCCTCCTTATGGTTGAGCTTGGTCCACACATATGACTATTCCAATAACATCAACAAGGATATTATTGTTCAGTTCTAAAATGTCCTTCAAGGGCATGAAAGAGAACCTATTGTTGGGAATTGCAAGGTCATCTTTTGAGAGAGAAATTTTGGAATCCTCGACTAAACAAATTTCAAGCTGGCTATTTAGTTTGTTGTACAACCTAGTAGTTGACTTAATAGTTCCACCAGATATTGTATATACTTCTCTAAAATGAACATTCATGTAATGAAGGTTTGCAACTTCATTAAAGCAAGTTACATGTATTTCAGTGTACTCACAATCAATAATATCAAATGAAAAGACTTGCCCTTGTCCCTTCTGTGTGTTGAAGCGGTGCATTTTTTTTATGGTAACACATCCCTTTATAAGCCACCTTGTCTAAAATAGATTCAAATTTCTAATAGGAGTAATATTGGAAGGTATTTCTTTTGTAGGGATGAGCATAATCCAAAAAGTGGCCTACAAGCAGGTGGCTTTGTTACCATACTATTGTTATTCATGCTTGTAGATGGAGTAGTTAAGCTTGTAGTATTTACTTGATGGGCTTGTTCTTCAAATAGGTAGGCAGGTTGACCAATGATATCATGCTACAAACATGTGATTTCTAATTTGGAGATGACAATCCACCTATAAAGGTAAAATGAGTAAGTATTTTGAGTAGGAAAAAATGTGACATAGTGGATAAAATATGCTAAGCTACAAGCTATTATTTGGAATTTTGTAGAAGAGCATGGAAATATGGTGGCTCACCTTGAGTTGCAAAGAACGGGGCAACTATATCCTATGAGTTTAAGTATTGATCCCTTCTGGAGTTCTTTAGAAGCTATTTATTGGTTGCACTTTTTTGGAAGTGTTGCCTTTTGCTTGTGCACCCCATCATAGAGCTCCACTCTATATTGATCACCCAGTTCGAGGCCATGGCCAAATAGTGCAAATTCCAATGCTTGTAGATGGGGTTGCAAGTCTAGGTTTCCATCATTCATCATCTTGATTGCATTCTCGATCAAGGAATATTTTTTCAGGAGAGGTATTTGTGGTACTATAACACCATCATCAAGGGTTGTAGATGTGGCATGTACTTGTTGGGTTTGTTGTTCAAAAAGGTAGGTGGGCTGGCCAATGATATCCTACTACAAACATATGATTTCTAATTTTGATATGACAATCCACCTATAAGTGTACAATAAATAAGTATTATCAGTAGGATGAGATGTGACATAATGGGATCAAGAATGATAATCTGTAAGTTGTCATTTGGCATATTGTAGAAGAGCACTCAAATATGGTGGCTCACCTTGAGTTGCAAAGAACAAGGCAACTATATTTAATGAGTTTAAGTATAGAGCCCTTCTGGAGTTCTTCAAAATCTATGTAGTGGTTGTATTGTTTTGGAAGTGTATCCTTTTGCTTATGCACCCCATCAAAGAGTTGTATTATATAGCGATTGGTTGGTTCAGGCCCATGGAAAAAAATTGAAATATCTATTGCTTGTAGATGGGGTTGCAAGTCTACGTTTCCATAATTGATCAACTTAATTGCATTCTCAGTCAAAGAATACATTGTGATGAGAGAGCGCACTAGTCCTTGCAAAAGTAAATTGTAGGTAGCAGCTATTACTTACTATAAATGATGTATAAAAGCATACTTTGTGAAGTAGGAAATGAATATCTTGTATAGCCAACAAAATATAGCTAACTAATTTGATAATAACTGAAAAAGCCACAATCTAGTTGAATGTGACCATGCAAGCACTAGTTTAAATTAAAGTGTGTAAAAAATTTACATAGTGTAAAAGTAATTTTAGAATAATACATGTAAATGTGATTCTGTATAGGTTTGTATATCAAAATAGTGGCCTTTAGAAGTTAGCTTGCTGCATTTGTAAGAACAAAAAAAGAGAAAGCGTAGTGAGTAAAAAAATTAGTTCACTCTATTAAGTTGTCTAAGTAAATTGCAAGCACTATAGATGTTTGAATATGCATTCAACGCTAACGTCACAAGAGGAAAGGTGCTTTGGAATAAATGAATATAACACCAGTGAACTATTAGCAAGGGATAAACATCAAAGGAACATACAATAAAATTAAAGAAAGCTACTTGGTTCACAAATGTGCTATTCATTTGAGGTGCAATGGAATTAGGAAATCTAACTATAGTTTATACTAATTGTGTTAAGTGAATGAGCCTAACATGTTTAACCTATTATTGGAGACCACAAATTTTATGTGGATTGTGCCCTAGTTGAGGAAGTAGACACTTTGTAAACCATCTTTGTAGCTATAAGGAAAATATAGGGTGGTGACTTATTTTATTTTGTGAACCTTCATATGGGAATATGTGTTGTATGGTGTATACGTTTATTATGTATGTTAATCTAATATACTAGAAATGTGGTATATTTTAGAAGAATGGAATTTTTTTAGAATAATACTTTATTGTAAGGAATTTAGGTGCAACAAAGAGACAACTACTGAGGGGGACATATAACATTTGTTGGCGATATATATTAAACAAGTGCTATAAATGAAATGTTTGTGAACACAATGGTTAGACTATAATTAGTTGAAGTGAAATGAGATAAGGATTACGATACATTATAGATAAACTACTATTATTAATTACATGTAATCAAAGATGTCATTTTTTTTTTTTGGAATTGAAACATATGGGTTAAGTAAAGAGATACAAAGCAAAAGCAAAAGGCAAGAATGAAGCTCCAATATTATAACAAGAGCACATAGTATGTGTATATATTTATGAAGCAAAAGCGTGTTACATTGTATTGTAGTTGGTGACATATTGTATTTTTTATTACGAGCCAAAGTGCCTTGTTCATAGTATATTGGAGCTTACATTTCTTTTAGGGATTTACAAAATATCCAACTATCCATAAGTTGGTAAAAGTTGTAGTTACATGGTGTAGACATCTAAATTTGGACACTTAATTTATCCAAATTCATCCCCTTTCGCCTTATTTTAATTAAGTAATATTGCTATTATTTAATTAATAACTTTAATTCTACCAAATCCCTAAGGTATTTAATCAATAATACCTTATCTCTTTAATCCTCCTTCCATCAAATGAATTAATAAAATAGGACATTTATTTAATTCCTCACATGTCACATCCTCCATCTTTTATTATCTAATCTTAATCCTTCTTCTAATCTCATCATTAGGATGTGCACATGCCTAATCCTTGATTAGGAGGTGTCACATCCTCCAACTTTTGCAAGTTGGCCTCTAATATTTCTTAGCCACCTAACCTTCCTCTAACCCCTCATCAACTTGTCTAATCACCCCCTTTAGTCAACTCTTCCCATCCCCCAAGGAATTTTTAATTCCTTTTGTCTTCCCAAAGTCCTTTGAGGAATTTTTAATTCCACTCTCATCTTTCAAGGAATATTAAATTCCTTTTCTCTTCCCCATGTCCTTTATGACATGTGTCCTTGGTCAACCTTATTAAAGGCTTTCTCCTTTTGGGCAAGGCACTCCACTTCCCCATGTGAATTTTTAATTCACTTTTTAATCCCCCAATGCACTCAAAAGGAATTTTTAATTCCTTCACTTCTTCCCACATGTCCTCTCTTTATTCTTTATTCTTTCCCCTCTCCCCATGAGGATATTTGAGGAATTTTTAATTCCTCACATGTCCTCTCACCCACATAGGGACAAGCACCTCCTTTATGAGGAGATCTTGTCCAATCCCAAGGTACTTTGTACCCCCTCCATGTCCTACCACCTCTCCACCTCATCTTTCTTAAGCCTCTCCCCATGCCACATGTCAAGATGTGAGGGCTTGTGAGTTCTCAACTCACCTTAGCCCTACATCTTGATATTTGGTGGCTCAATCTTGGCCATCCATCTCTTCTAGGAATTCTCAAAATCCTATAAATACCCCCTCTTCTCTCTCATTTTGGGAGAGATCATTTTGCTAGCCAAACTCTTGCAATTTTATTTCAATCTACACTTTAGCCATTTTCATGCTTTCATCCATTTCCATCCATCCTCACATCATCATCTAGTTTGCATATCTTGCCATCCAAGGAGCATACACATCAAGATCGAAGGGCCAACCAAAGGATCATTCGACACAAGGTATAAAGTTTCATTTGTTGTTTTATCTTGTGTTGATTCCAACTTAGGCTAATCTTGAGGTGTAGGTTGTTTTGGTGTTTATTTGCACTCTTTAGTTTGCTGCTCATTTTCTAACGCATATATTTGACCTATCACACATGGTTATATCATATACTATATACACAGTTATAGGGAGAAAGTGTATTAGACATCATTCAAATAGTTCTGAAATGCTTCTTTTATGTAGATAGCACCACCTTGTCCGTAGAACTCATCTACTTTCATTTCACGAAGGAAAGTGCATAAGGAACCCAACTTCTCATAAGTTGAGTGGAACTCATGTACTATTACTTCCATCGACTGAATGTCACATTCCTGCACACTTTGCATGTTTCAAAAAGTGGCCTTTGCTTGTTGTAGCAAGTCAAGGAAACTAACTGTAATGTCATTTGTAAAATCTTGTATGTGGCTTGTAGAAGTTCCATTGCAATTGATCGACGGTGTTCAGTTGGTCGACAAAATAGGGGCACTGGAACTACTCGAGATGTCAATAATCTCATTGGGTTGATGTGAGTTGTCCATTCCTGAATGAAATTACATTTTTAAAATGGTAGAGATTATACTGCATGTTTAATGATGTATAAGAATGTGTGGCTTCCCTTTTGGAATATGACAATTTTGATCCTAAAATAGAAAAGCTAGTTAAAATTATTTTACTTTAGAAATGAAAACCTTTAAATTGCAAATATGAAATTTTCTCTACCAATATCAAATAAACATTTCTTTAATTTAATATCCTAAACATGTGGTAAAACTTATACATAGAAGAATAAGTAAGAATTTATAAAAGAAGTTAAAAATGTTTATTTGCATGCTAATCTAAGATAATGTCTCAAAAATAAATAACTATTGGAAATGGATTCTAGTAGAGCATAAATGTTATTTGCATGCTAATCTAAGATAATGTCTTAGAAGTAAATAACTATTGGCAAGGGATGTTAGGTGGACCATAACTGTCATCCATCATTGAAAACTAAATTATTAATTAGCCGATAGACTCTTTATTGTGGGCTTGCCCACCGGAAAAGTCTCATAATTGTCTCAAGGCACCATAATTTTGCTGGAGAATTCCTGCAAAATTTTGCACTTCAGAACTACACTTCGCCACAGAATTTTGCACTTCATAACTGCACTTGAATCCACGGGAAGAAGTTGTTCTTGCTGCCGTAGACGTACCTGCATAGATCGAGACAACCTCACCAAAATTCTGCTGGAGAATTCCCGCAAAATTTTGCACTTCAGAACTGCACTTCACCACGAAATTTCGCACTTCAGAACTGCACTTGAATCCACGGGAAGAAGTTGTTCCTGCATGCCGTAGATGTACCTACACAAATCGAGATCGTTGCCAAAATTGAGCCGTTTGAGGCCAAGCCAAGCAAGGAGAAGAAGCCAAAGCCTGTCAAGGAAAGAAGCCCTGGGCTTCCCAAGGCCGCTTTGACTCATCCCCCTTATTTCTAGGTAGGGTGCACAATTTCAGTGGATTGGTTCTCAGTCTATACAATTCAATGAAGGTGTTTCTCATCCTAATGTTTATGATTCTGCCCAAACATGCACAAGGAAGTGGTGCTTTCTTTCAATCTAGCTCAGGTGATAAACCCTTAGTTGCAACAAAGCTTTCACATAATATGTTTTTTTCTCACAGGATCCTCATAAGAGGAATGAGAAGGGGAAGGCACCAAGGCATCCACGTGCACTGTCAAGCCAAACACATGCACAACAGTCCTAGCACCATCATCCAGATCAAAAGACACCTCCACTGTCGGCGCAATATGCTGAAGAGGAACCCCAAAGGATCGAATAGGATCATTCACCAATCTATTAGGGGTTGTAGACACCCCACTAGGAGAGGGCACAACAGACGCCCCAATAGATGACCCAACACCATTCACTCAAAGCGACCTCATGTGAAACCCTAGGCGTAAGATCCACAACCAGAACACAAACAGGGGACTGAAAGCCAACTTTCATTGCCCACGAGTGAATTCTTCTTTGGAAGCTGCATTACTTTTCACAATTTCATATGATCCAAAATAACAACAATAATCATTTTTGCAATAGCATTGAATAAAATATTCTTTATATTTTTGCAATAATCTGCCTCAACACGTTCGCATAATTTAATGTCAATGAAAAAATAAAATAGCCCACCATATCTTGTACCACACATCTAAGACATACTAAACCATAGAGAAAATAGATACAAGAAAAGGCTAAACAACATCCCTTTTTTTGTGAGATTGTAAGAACTATCTTGCAAGTATTTTCTTCCTAGATACAGTTGTCCTATTAGATATAGTAATCTAATCAACATAATATTTTTTATTTGCATCTGAAGGGGAGTGAAGTCAGGACAAAGATGCCTCCATGGAAAGTTGTTGCTACACTAAAACAACAAAGCCATCTCTGATATCCTTCATAGCTGCAGGAAACACAACATTCTCTAAAGACCAAAATTGGCTGCCAGATAGAATCAGGAGAAGCTGAGACAACAGGGAGATGTTTCACGTATAGCATTGGTTTTTTAAAGTTTGGGCATATCAATAAACATATTACACTTTTCCAAGGCAATCAAGCTTTCTTCAGACAAATGTTCATAGTCATACCTTAAACATCACATTTAATTGATATAAACAGATTGATTTAAAAAAGAGATTGCAAAGAAACTCAAACAACCTGCACCATAAATCTGCGAAACAAAATACGAAACTCAAACAACCTGCAAAAGCAACAATGGTTGAATAACCTACTCACTCTGGCAGCATAAACTCTACTAACACAGACAATACACTTTCTTGTCTGCTCCAAGATACATGGATGACAAATAAATCAGCATTATATCGAATATTCATTAGTATTAGTGTTCTCCAGTGCTCTTTTCTTCATTAGTATTAGTGGTGGAGTCTTTATTTTAGAGTTACTACAACATAAATCTCCAAAACAAAATAAGAAACTCAAACAACCTGCAAAAGCAACAATGGTTGAATAACCCACTCACTCTTGCAACATAAACTCTACTAACATAGACAATACCCTTTCTTTCCTGCTCCAAGATACCGTTTTTTGAATAAGCATTATTTTTTGTTTACCCTTTGCAAGCAAATCAGGGCATTATATTGAATCTCACTTTTATACAGGGCTTGGGCTTTGCAATGTTCTCCAATGCTCTTTTCTTCATTAGTATAGGTAACTTTACTTTCTTTAAATTTAATAGAGGGTTTAGAGGCATTGGTCTGACAACATATGTTTCAGTTTTTTTCTTGTTGAAGTTTCCCAATATCTGTGTGATTATCTCTTTCCAAAATCCTTTGTATTTTGTGGTAGTCTTTGAAAAATTGTCTCCTAATAATGGTTGGAAAAGGTGTATTTCTCTTGTTTTGACTTTAGAAACTCTATTAATTTTAATTCACACTTCAAATAAGATTTTTTTGTTATCATATAAAAGAGTACTTAGAAAATTAATATTTAGATTTTTCTATTTTTGTTGCCCTTACAGAACTTGAGTTTTGCAAATAAGTATCTAGAAGTTTGTAGAATAGATTTCCCAACAGATTTCTGTTTAGCTAGAAGTTAACTATAATCAGTGTACATGGTATTTCTCTCATTGAAGTTTGACTCCTATGATTTATCTGTTGAGGCAATCTCTTCTAGGAAGAACAAATCCATTACTAGGGGCCGGGCATCCCTCATGACTTGGTGATTACACCTTATTGCAGGAGCAACCACCCAACATGTGTGAATAGTTAACCCCAATAGTCCTAGTTCTGCATACTCGGCAGATGTCAAAAGCAATTTGATCCTGATGGATAGTGTGAAACTCTCTCACACTTGCCAATGAACCAACACCATATTAATCCTTCTATCGTGTTTCCTAAATTCATTGGGATTTGTCATTTCCTAAATTTTCTATATAAATCATGATAGTTGTTTCTGATTTGGACAAGTACTCATCTATATCTTCTACCCTATTAGTGACATCTGAATTTCATTCCCACCAATTCTTGGTGTGATTGTACTATGGCAAGTATGTGAATAAATAACAAGGAAAGTGGTTGTGCTATTGAATAACCCAAATAGCTCTCTTTAGGTTGAACACATACACACAAGTCCTAATGGGGAATTGGGTACCTCACTGAATAATCCAGTTTGGTCTTTTGGTTTAAGATTCACATCAACAAGCATTTAGTTTTGTAATGTCCCCTTTTTGTTGACATTAATTGTCAAAAGAGTTTAGCCTATAATTCTAACCCTTGTAGGCTACTGAGGATGGTTAGGGGGTCTTCTGGGGATTGTATCATCTCCAATGTTAAGTGGCATTCAGTTTTGGCTTTCATTTGGCATTCACAAGACTCTGTATGCTCAACTTACTATTTATAGTAAGTCAGGAATGGATAGAGAGGGACCCTTACTATTTTTAGTAAGGTGTGTGGTCGTATGCAGATCCATTAGCTCAGCTCCCAGTTCAGACGACACTCAAAAATAATGAGTATTCATGGAGATATTAATGTTTATTTGGCTTAAATAAACATTAATTATTTAAAAGATTATAATATTAAGTTATAACTTAACTTAATATTGAGGGTCAATTTATCATTAAAAGGGGGCCATATTATTATTTAATTGAGAGCACCAACTTTAGGGAAATATTAAAATATTTCCTAAGTGCAAATGATAATTTTATTTAAAATGATTTAAATGGTGTTTTTTTGGAGAAAATCGCACCTCCTCAAGAAAGCCTTTAAAATGCCCTCAAGAGTTGGATTTTATTCATGATGGATTGAGCATTGGTGTTGATGAGTTTTGTCTGAGAGAGGAAGCCAAGGGTTTCTGAATCAATTTTCCATTGGAGAACGTTCACTCTCCATTGTTGCAGTCATTTGAGGTGGTGAAATATCCACTTAATTTGGTATTTGGGGAGAGCTTCATATAGAGGTTCTATTTGTGCTTAAAAGTGAGGAATTTCATCTAGGGTTTGAAGGATTGAAAGGGATATCTACAACAGACCTAGGGATTCTTTCTTGGCAGCCATTTTATACAAGATTTTAAATGTTTAATTGCTGCTACAGTAACGCGTGAATAGTGACACGTGAATAGTAACGTGTGAATAGTGATGCTTGAATAGTGACACGTGAACAGTAACTCTACAGTGTTTGAGCTTATTGGTGTATTTTTGCAAGTTGAAAGGATGCTCCATTGTTGCAGCCATTTGAGGTGGTGAAATATCCATTGAATTTGGTATTTGGGGAGAGCTTCATACAGAGGTTCTATTTGTGCTTAAAAGTGAGGAATTTCATCTAGGGTTTGAAGGATTGAAAGGGATATCTACAACAGACCTAGGGATTCTTTCTTGGCAGCCATTCTATACAAGATTTTAAATGTTTAATTGTCACTACAGTAACGCGTAAATAGTAACGAGTGAACAGTGCGCATGAGCAGTAACGCATGAACAGTATGCGTGAACAGTAACTCAGGAATAGTAACTCTACAAGGTTTGAGCTTATTGGTGTATTTTATGCAAGTTTGGAAGGGTTTCATTGAAGATTGTTAGAGTATATCATCTACTATTCTAGTTTTCTATTGTATGCACACAGCTGGGCAGATTTGAGGTATGATTCAGCTTGCAATCTATTTATATTAGCTCATGTGATTATTCCCCAGCCTAGGCGTGTTCCTTCTTGGCCAAAGTGCTACCTTCTTGGGCTTCTTTCTTCATTAATCTAGCCATGAGAGGAGTTTGAAGCATTGTGAAGGGTTTTGAGAGTGGAGAACAAAGAATTTGCTGTAGATCAATTTCATTATCAAAATTTCATGTATTCAAGCTTTGGACCATTGGGTATGCTAAGCTGAAGAAATTAAGCATTGTATACCTTCTTATTTATGAATACAATCATTTGCAGCTCTCTATCATTTTGAGTTTGTTTTAGACTATTGTATTTTCTTGCATAGTATATTGCTTGCCTAGCATTTTGCTGAAAAAAACAAACAATATCATATATTGTTGAAAAACCCAAGGAAAAAGCATAAACCCTCAAAACACAAAATTGCAAAACAAGCAAAAACAATCAGTCCCCGCAATCGAGAGAAGATGAGTTCTTACATTGGTATTAGAGCGGTTTCCTACCAACTTGTTGGGTAAGTTTCAATTGCAGTTCAAAAGTTTCAGTTAAACAACATGGTTATTTCCTAGAGGCAGTGGGACAAGAATATGAAGAAGATGAAACAAAGTTTGAAAAAGTTGGATGAAAATCAAAAAAGGATAAATGAATTGATTTCAAACCCTGCAAAACTAGATAGAGTAGTGTGACATATGGCTTCCATTTTTAAGAGGTCTACATCATAGAATGAAGAGAAGAAGGAACAAGAGGTCACTACAGTATCTAGAAGCCTCTATGATGAATTCTCAACAGTTAATGACCAACATACAGCTGATCCTATGGAGAGCAAAAATCAGACCTTAGAAAATCTACTTGTTGATGATGAAGTTGAAATCTCTAAGGCAATTGCAGGGGAAAAGTACTCGAGTCCTTTTGAAGATGAAGAAGAGTTAGAACAAGAGGGTGATGGGCCTAAACAAAATGTTGAAAGTCACTTTCATGTTTTTGATAATCCACTTTTTGAGATAGAGGTTGAGATGTCCTATGTTAACCCACTTTACAAGTTAGAGTTGTAGGATAATCATGTTGAGGGACATGCACATGAAGAAAGGGCCCCATATGAAACCAACGAGGGTTTTGAGCTCCCTAAATTTTTTGTATCAACAATTGCTAATGAGACTTTTGATCATTTTGAAGATGCCAATTTAGTTCATGTGCAAGGATTATCAATTCATGAATCACATAGGTTTGATTTACAAGATCAAAGGCATGAGCCATCTTTAAATTCTTGTATTGTTAGAGATGAGCCATTGACAGAGGTTGGAGCATTTTACCGCAACTGCATTGTGAGGAGTACTCATCACTTCTCCTCTAGTCCACACACGGAGGATTTGTTGTTGCATCAGTTTGGTTTGACTCAGAGTGTATACCATCCATTTTGGTATGGAGAGTTACCATCTTCAGTAGATGGAACTAGTGGCTGCAAGTACTTGACTCAGTCGTTAGCAGGAGAGTGCTTGCAGGATCAGTATTCAGTTTTCCATCATGCTGATGTGTATCCAGCAAGGTTTGTTGCTTCTTTATCTCAAAGACTACCTATGGATACATGGTTAGAAAGGGATTATGATGTCAGCAGGCATGATGACACAGGTGGATATCACATCCATGAGAGTTTAGCAGAGGTTATGGAGAAATATTGTGTAGTAGATGCATCTAGATATTCTTACCTCCTCATGATGGATGGATGTGAGTCCCATTTATATTGGGATCCAGGTGGTGACAGAGTTAGCACTGCAGTTTGGATGGGTCCCAGTGCATTGCTTCACCACTTCTGGTATGGTGGAGTTGGGATTAGTATTGAGCAGCAAAAGTTTGAGAATGTTCTTCCTAGCAGTTTTCTATTCTAGATTTGGGATCCAGGTATATTTGGGTGGACACTCTTCAATGTACTGTGGGTTCCCTGGTGTGCATCAGGGTTCTAGTTAGAGTTCATTGGTGAGTATTGCAGCATGTACATGGTGAGGATTACTTGTAGTTTTACCTTTGGTTCTCATCTACGTGATTCATTTGAGATGCACAGTTCAGTGGTGCATGGGTTGGACAGTTTGTATGACAACTTGCCTTGCGCAAAGTTAGGAAGCAAGTGTTGTCAGTCTTTTGAGTTGCTTCCTTTTGAGACTTATATTCCTATGACACAATATGGCAAGCTTGAATGGGGACAACAGGTTCAATCAATTATTTTGGTGTTAGTGTTACAGGAGTTGTTTAAGGATATCAGGGATAGTGCACAGTTCTACCCATGGGATCCAAGCGGAGTGACCTTACAGAGGAGTCTTTGTTGGCAGTTGAGATTGCTTGGGGACAAGCAATTTCAGGGAGGGAGGACTGTAATGTCCCCTTTTTGTTGACATCAATTGTTAGAAGAGTTTAGCCTATAATTCTGACCCTTGTAAGCTACTAAGGATGGTTAGGGGGTCTTCTAGGGATTGTATCATCTCCAATGTTCAGTGGCATTCAGTTTTGTCTTTCGTTTGGAGTTCAGAGGACTTCGTATGCTCAAATTACTATTTATAGTAAGTCAGGAATGGATATAGAGGGACCCTTACTATTTTTAGTAAGGTGTGTGGTCGTATGCAGATCCATCAGCTCAGCTCCTAGTTCAGACAACACTCAAAAATAATGAGTATTTATGGAGATATTAATGTTTAATACAGAAGTGGTGAAATAATGAGTATTCACTCTCCATTGTTGCAACCATTTGAGGTGGTGAAATATCCACTAAATTTGGTATTTGGGGAGAGCTTCATACAGAGGTTCTATTTTTGCTTAAAAGTGAGGAATTTCATCTAGGGTTTGAAGGATTGAAAGGGATATCTACAACAGACCTAGGGATTCTTTCTTGGCAGCCATTCTATACAAGATTTTAAATGTTTAATTGTCGCTACAGTAACGCGTGAACAGTAACGAGTGAACAGTGCGCATGAACAGTAATGCATGAACAGTACGCGTGAACAGTAACTCAGGAATAGTAACTCTACAGGGTTTGAGCTTATTGGTGTATTTTATGCAAGTTTGGAAGGGTTTCATTGAAGATTGTTAGAGTATATCATCTGATGTTCTAGTTTTCTGTTGTATGCACACAACTGGGCAGATTTGAGGCACGATTCAACTTGTAATTTGTTTATATTAGCTCATGTGATTATTCCCTAGCCTAGGCGTGTTCCTTCTTGGCCAAAGTGCTACCTTCTTTGGGCTTCTTTCTTCATTAATCTAGCCATGAGAGGAGTTTGAAGCATTGTGAAGGGTTTTGAGAGTGGAGAACAAAGAATTTGCTGCAGATCAATTTCATTATCAGAATTTCATGTATTCAATCTTTGGACCATCGGGTATGCTAAGCTAAAGAAATTAAGCATTGTATACCTTCTTATTTATGAATACAATCATTTGCAACTCTCTATCATTTTGAGTTTGTTTCAAACTATTGTATTTTCTTGCCTAGCATTTTGCTGAAACAAAAAAACAATATCATATATTGTTGAAAAACCCAAGGAAAAAACATAAACCCTCAAAACACAAAATTGCAAAACAAGCAAAAACAATAAGTCCCGCAATCGAGAGAAGACGAGTTCTTACAAGTTCCAGTAGTGTCAATTAGTAAAGAATGTTTTGAAAAGTTTCTTTTTCTTTTTACATGCATTTAGTTAAAGGTAGATTGTCAGAATACCCTTTAGTTAAAGGAATATGTGAAGAAGTGTTCTGAGATTTAACCCTTAACATTTGAAATAAACTCAATCATCCACAACCAGTCATCCAACCTCTACAATCTCATTTCAATCATTTGTCCCAATATGCCACTTATATTCAAATTAGATGGGCGAACATATGTAGACTTTGGTTGTTTTGTTCTTTTGTTAGTTGTGTTTGTTTATTTCAAGTACTTAGTTTATTTTTGCATCTCTACCTTCCTGTGAGTTGTTTTTGTTCCTTTATCAGCATTGTCACTGAGACCAGACAAAAAATCCCTTCCATTTTTCTTTTCATAGATATCCATGCTCTGTTTCAAGGCTATCGTTTTAGCACAGAGAATGCTAATGCCAGCAAATGGCAAGGACTATGGAACTTATGTATCCCTATTATCACTTATGGCAATAATTTGAGTTTAAAAACTATGCTGGTGAAAATATTTGAGCAAGCCCCTAATGCTTTCATTTAATCAGATTTCAATATCTATTAAATAAGGGCTTAAAAAACACCATTGGTTGTTGCTCTTTTTTTTCCTAGGGATTTCTTCCAACCTTAAACAATATCAAACTTGGAAGAAGTATAGTTGGTTTGTCTTCTAGCATGCCTTCAATGTGTGATTTCTACAGGTAAAGACAGTGAAGAGCAGGTCTGCACAACAATGGTTTGTCTCATATCTCTCAAACAGTCATGCATATCATATACTTCTTCTTTGTCAATCTTTATTAGTAACTTCATTGAAAGATTAGACACAACAATGTCTACCATCTTGTACAAGGATTTCCATAAAATAATGGGACGTGCTTTTTCTTTTCCAATGAAGAACCAAGATTTGAATGGTTTGTTATACTACAGATGTGACAAATCTCAAGTGGGCAAGCTGAGCTGAAAATGGTACAAGATTGTAGATAATGTAGATTGTAGAAGTGGAGGTAACTCTAAGTGGTACGATATGTTTGAAAGGGTTTAATTGAGGTCAGAAATAGTAAAAAAGGGGTAATTTCAGAATTTAAGGGGTCGCATCTTTCACGTGGTATGGCTACATATCAAAGGTCAACCCTTGTATGATATCCAAATATACACCCATAATACTAGAAAATGTATTCTCAAGTTCATTTGCTACAAAAAATTTAAGCTTTTCTATGGTCTTTCATTTATTTTATCCTTCTATACCAATGATGTGAGGTCATCAAGAATCGTTTCATTTGAAAACATATGTTCTGATTTATATACATGTAACTAGGAATTTACTCCAGGTTCATTTTCTGTAGCCTTCTTGCTACTCCAGCTATGGTGTCTTATATCTAGATTCCCACAAGTTTGCTATTATTTTGTTTCTTGTATTTGAGGACATGTCATTTTTCTGTTCATTTAATAGTTACTTTTTTTTTTTAGTGCCTTGTGCTTTTGTGAAGATACAATAGATAAAAAAGGTTTTTCCTTTATGTATAGTCTTGGTCAGGCAAGGTGCTGCAAAAAGCTCCAATGTTTGTAGGAGAAGTGGTGGTCTAAAATAGGTTTGGCTTCTACTTTATCTCATTTAGAAGGGAAAAGACATGTTTGTTAAGCCTTATCAACCAATCAAAAAAGATACAAAATCTTTTGGCATTATCAAATCATTGGGCAATGAAACATCACATAAATTTTATCCTCAACCCCAGTTCACACTCACAGGTATGACTCATTTATTTCCTTCTATCCCCAAATATTTTAAATCGGTAGAGACACAAACATAATATAACAAAATAAATACTGTAAACTAAAATTATGTACTTCTATAGCCTTATATAAATAATTAAATTTATATACATTTCTATAATTGTCAAATCTAGGTACAAGGTCCATGGGATCTTGAAATTTTTTTGTATCCATATCTAATGATATATCTGTTGAAAACTTGAAAGCCAACAAATAACCATTGTCATATTTTAAGATGAGATCATAGATGCCATTGTATTGTTTGACAGATAGTTTGTTAAAATTTATAGGATGCCGAGATGATTTTTTCTCCTCTTTCTTTGAAAAAAAAGTTTGTATCTTCTGCTAGAAAATTTTATTGTACTTAAACGTGGGTGTCTGAATAGTTGGATAGCATTTGATTCATGTGCCTTATAATTTTTTTTTTTTAAATCTAGTGACTTGGGATCCACTTGATTTATTTGTCATCCATGTATCTTGGAGCAGGCAAGAAAGTGTATTGTCTTTGTTAGTAGAGTTTATGCTACCAGAGTGAGTGGGTTATTCAACCACTGTTGCTTTTGCAGGTTGTTTGAGTTTCTTATTTTGTTTTGGAGATTTATGTTGCAGTAACTCTAAAATAAAGACTCCACCACTCTATAATGTTGAAAACTACATGCCCTACAATTTTGACATTGTCTCTTACACCAATTTTAATACTCACATCCTTGTAGCATGATTCTAGGGCCCACATAACCCTCCTACTTGACCTGTTTTAATACTCAGCATGACAATCCTCAACACTAGCCATCTACTGTAGATTCCAAGCATAATTACAAAACTTAAGAGAGAATCTGTTTCTCAACCAATCTTGGTGAAAGAAAGTGCATGTGAAAACCATACCAGTGACAGTAACCCCTGTTACTTACCAATTTTCTAATGGCCAATAATTGTTGTTGAAACAAATGGAGCAGAAGTCACCTTCTTTTGCAATTTAATTTAATTGAATTTCCCTTCTGTTTCCTAATACTTCAGAAGCAATTATTTGAAAATATATTTTCACAGCAAGTCTCATATGATCTTCTTCAAAATCCAGGCTTTCTCATGCAAACTACCCTATTACAAATATTAATGAATATAAATAGCTATTAACTTCTTAAGCCAAAAAAGCAACCAGATCATAATTAGACAAAGCTACATCTTCCATGATAGAATGTATAGAAATACCCACACAAATTTCGTAGAACCTTTAATGGCAGGTTAAGTGACGTTAATGTAGTTCTTTTGGTAGAACATAAGCCTAGGGACTTTTATTGAAGCTTCATATTTTTTCCACCTGAACAAAAGACTGCTTATCTATTTCTTAAATTTAATTTTTCAACAACACAACTTGTAGTTTTTACTCTTTTGGACTGGTCCATTGAATCGTGCGTTTTGTATTTTTTCTTTACCAATTTTGACCTTTTCCTTCTGTATTTTGATTAAAGATGAATGGAGTTGCTTTGCAAGGATGCACTTATAAAAGCAGACCAAATAAATTACATATAATAGTACCAATTAAAATCCTGATGGAATAATTTCCAATACCATTAGAAGAGGTTTTTTGTAGATTTATTGTGAACCCTTTATATTTCAAAGCGTGATGTTAGTCAGGTAATAGTATTCAGTACATTTTATTCAAGCTCCTTGATGGTGTATGATAATGACATATTGTTAGGGTTGACTTTGCAAAGATTTGAAAGCAGTTTTCAGCCATTTCAGTTAGTAAAATAACAAGGTTTTCAAGATAGAATCAAGGAAAACAATATATAGGATATCAAGCTTTGTTTGTACCCCAAGGTGGTGTTTAAATCTCAAGATAGTGATTTTCTATTACTTAAAACAACAGTTTTTAGATGTTTCTGCAATCACAAAATTGCAGGTTTGCAAATATAATGGCAAAATTTCAGTCTTATTGAGGTAGCCTCCTTCCCAATTTGAATTGAGGCAAGAACTTGGCATCACTTGTGTCAACCACTACAATTCTAAGACAAGGGATAGAAGATCATTGATTGCATAAGTTCTTTTAGGTTCAGGGGTAGCAATTCCATGAAAACTATGTACATCAATCTGCAAAATCCTCTATGAACACTTAGGAAGAATAGAATATGAGCCCCCTTTACAATTACCTACATATGTTAATATAATTCCCACAAATCTGCCTGGGCTGGTTTCTTCGTACAAAATGTTTGGAAGAGGAAGAGACAACATTTGCAACCATTGCTCTGCACTATAAGACAAATTGGATGAAACCACCAATTTCTTCAAACCATCAATTACAAAACCGCCAAGGGGGTTAAGAAACCGCTAGGGGGTTACGAAACTGCTGGTTGAAAATATGCTTTAGTTTGTGCGTTATTATCTTGAATCTTTGACTTCCTTGTGATGCTTTGGATAAACCCAAGCTAATCTTCAGTGCATAGGAATGACTGGTTGGGTCTGAAACAGTCGTCTACATAGTTTTCTAAGTCTTCAAATTTCTTGATATCTTTCTTGGTTGATACCAATGACAATTTCCCTTTCAACCATATTCAAGATCTATTTTTAGATCAATTTAACTACATGATTTATGTGTAAATGAGAATAGTTTCAGGGCATTTAAGGTTGTATTTGAACAAAATTTGTAAATAAAGAAGCTCCACTTGCTCTAATTAAGGTCCATTGTTCTTAAATAATTCTTGTTGTACCCACTCATTCTTGGAAACATGTATCACAATGTTGTTGATGCTTTGTGGTCCCATTTGGTGTAGACTATCTTAGTCTGATGGATATAAATAAAATCTGTCTTCTTCTTCTTCACACTTTGCATGATTGTTAGAAATACCATTTCAGTAAAATTACACACCGGGTTTCACAGGATACGGTTAGAAACAATGGATACATCGGTGGTTGATAATCTTAATTTGATAGAAGTGCCATCATGATAAGTGGCCTGCCATGACAGTTGAATTAAAACAATTGAGATTTGAGAATTCTGCTTTGCACTATATTCGACAGATTTTTTTTGGATTTAGCTCTGCTGATGACTCAAAATAATAAAATTTCTACCCCTATTTTTGCTGAGAGACACATCCTGCAGCCCTGGGAATGGGGACTCCTTATACTATTTAATGAACTTGTTGACACATATGCAAGTACAGGGTCTTCTACTTTGTAATACTCCAAATAAAAAATGTACCAAGACAGATGGATGGACATCAAACAATGTGGCCTAATTATTTCAAGGATGGTGTCACTGATACAAAGATGCAAAGAGTGCACGTTCCATAGTCAGATTAAGTTCCTAACTCTGATCAGATTAAATTTAAATAATCTAATGGTCTAGGTTGTATACATGATGTCATTGTATACTGCACCTGATTTTTTGAAAATTAAGTTCCTAACTCTGATCTGATTGAGTTGAATTTCATCTCTACTCTGTGAAGATATATTTTTTATGAAATTTTATCATATATAAATTCTTCCTAGCATGGGTGAGGAAAGAAAGGATAATTTTGCTACTTGGTATTTAAATTTTAGGAAAGATGGGTTAATTTTACAATTGGGTTTCTAAATTTTAAATTTTTCAAGATGTATACAATGCCATTCTCTTGTCAAGAAAGAATGAAAGAAGGAGAGAATGAGAATTCTTAAGAACTAGGCAATGCCATTCTCTTGTCAGGAAAGAAAGAAAGGAAGGAAAGAAGGAGATTTTTTAAGAACTATACGATGCCATTCTCTTTTGGGAAACATAGAAAGGAAGGAAACAGTGTCCTTGAATGACAAAAGTAAGTCAGTAGGACTAAAAGTTTAGAATAACTAATTGGGAGTGAAAAGAAGGTTTTGGCAAGAAAATGGGATAAGTTAAAGCCAAATATGTAAAAAAATAAGAGGAATCAGAAGAACCTAATAGGAATTGGTAAGAGCTAATGCTTGTATTACCTTGGAAAAAGGCCAGGCAGAAGATATGGCAATAAAGAAAGATTTTTGGAAGAAAAGCCAATGGACTCTAGGTAAAAGTAACAATCGGTAACTCCACTCTAGCAAGTGAAAACGATTATTAAGCAGGCCAAGAGAGTAGAGAATCCTAAAGTTCTAAAGGCCTCTAATCAAAGATTTAAAACATGTTGAGTTGCGACTAATTTCTGCACCAAGTAACTCAACCTCAAGCCCACCGAGTTTTTGTGCTTAGTTTCTGGTCAGTTTACAAAGCAACTCATAGCGAGTACTGGTGCATACCTAGCAGTCTATAGGAGAAACTCTTGCACAACACATTCTTGCCAATGTTTTACTGAGTCCAAGTTTTTGAAACATGCCACTGATGACTAAAAACAAAAAAAGGAAGAGTTGTTACAAAAGCTTCCAATATTCTCCAATTTTTTTTATTACTACATCCAAAACCCATAAAGTACATCTCACATAAAAGTCTACTAGCAGGAACAAATATTGTAGAAGTGTTCTAGGTAAATCCATTTGAGATGGAAATGTGAAAATATCTTACATAACTTTCAGTTTTCTGGATCTTTTTCTCATTCTTTATAAAAATAACTACAATCTTCACCTGCAAATGGAAATATCCTTTCCTTAGACAGAGGAATTCATATCCTTTTCCTTTGAGGTCAAAATGATCAAAACACTCAAGAATCAACATAGTAGGCTATGTAATTAGATTTCAGCAGAACAAAATACTGGGATTTATATTAAAGATGTGAAGTTCAGTTAAGTCATTGCTTCTTGATATTCTATCATCTTGTATATCAATCTCTCAATCCTAGAGTATAAGACAGGACACATTTTTTTCAATTGAAGATGTCAAATTAAGTTGTAGGCTTCTTGAATTTAGTGCCCTATAATATATCTGGTGCATTTATAAATTAGAAAAAACTCAGGTAGCTTCACCCAAATAAGTGCTAAAAATTGTGGCTGCTAAAATGTGCGAAGTGTTCATTTTATTCTTTTGAACATGCTTCCATTAATTTATTTTTATGGCATTCTTTTATTAAATATCTATAGTTTAGTTGAGCAGATTTTAATAAACTTGTGTGCTATAATATATTTGTTCACCTAAAATAAGGTTGAAAAATATAGTCTTTGGTTAATTGCAACTTGCAATAAAAAGTTTACTGTCAAGCGTTAACATATTAGGAAATGTAGGAGCAAGAATGACATAACGAAGTTCCCTAAAGAGCAACAAAAATCTAGCGTGGGGACAATGTACGCTCATTTCAAGCTATTTGGTCTAATCTATACCACTTGAAATGAATCTACACCTTACACCAATAATTGAGCCATTTTATGGAATTCTATCTCACATGCTTGAAAACTAACTGTCAGATGTCATATCCACTATCTTACATCACTATGAATGAAGAGAAAATAAACAATGGAATTAACAATGGTTTTTCTTGAAAATGCAAAAGAATAACAACTAATAACTACAAAATTGGTACCTTTGATCCCCTAGAATCTTTCAACGTTTGCAATTTCAAAATTCTCTTGAATAACATAACAAGAGACTTATAATTACAAAAGAATAATATAATATAAAATTCCCAAAACTATCTCCATTAGGCAGATATACATAACCCCAGAATATTAACAGAGTGCAAAAATCTTCAATCTATTTAAGATGATAACAACTTTTAGAGTAACCAGTTGTTTTCTAGGATTGAATTACTAATGGAATAGCATAAAATACTCTGAGATTTGATACTAAACATTATAGCCTCTATAGTGTTTGCAATTAATTTCCATGGGCTGTAACATAGATTTTTTGTCTGGATAATCTTTGCTATGGTGACTACTAGCATTTAATGGGCTTATTTGCCACAAGTTTATGTCACTTTGATTTTGATTTGTTCAGTGAGCCTATTATTTTATTAGGATTGTTTGTAACAAATTCAACTTGTATTCTGCTCATCATTTGGTCCATTCTCCTACAGAATAGAGATTATTTTTTAATTATCGATTCTCAACTTGTAGGTGTAACTAAAAACATGTATAGACACAAAATATATTGTGTCACCATAACTGTAGATTTTTCATAGCATGTATACCCCAAATCTTTATAAATAACATTTATTACTATTATTTTTTAAATTTCAAACATCCCACACTAGGATGTGGAGTTTAAAAAAGACTTGCTAAACATTCCATGCATATCAGGGGGAATTCACCGAGATTTGTAAAAATAAACAGGAGCCTCTTCCTAAACCATATCTTGGTTGCATGTTTAGGCATCATGAGTAAAGTAAAAGAAAGGCTACATACACATTAATTGATTGTTGTCTTACTCTGTTGAACTAGCTCAGTACAATGCATTCTTTCATTGTTTTTTGAAAATTTAAACAATGCCCCTTGAAGGGGGATCCCCGGTATGTATTTGTGTGCTTCATTTTCTGAGGATCTGCCTTTTGGAATGTCAGTTGCATGTCTCTGAGATTATTGTAATCTGATCACTTCATTCCTATGTTTCTTGTATAAATTGATGCATTAGTTGGTAGAGTAGTACAAATATCTTGAATACTTCTATCTAGAAAATAACAATAAAAATCACATCAACCAGCTTCATGGAGAATCTGCTAGCATAGTGACTACTTATTATGTATGTATTTGAAATTATACTCTTACTTCATTGCTTATTTTGGTGCTTCACTTTCTCTAGATATATGATATATATTATGCTCTGTTTCTAGCTTACTATTATGTTTCTTCATTTTTACGGCTTCAATTTTTCAGATATATTTTAACAACCACCTCAGTGGCCCTGTTCCAACAAGAGGATCGTTCTCAAGATTCATATATGATAGGTATTTTTTTATTTATTTCATTTTGTTACTTCTCATAAAGTATGAAAAAACCTATCCATTGGTATCCACCTAACTTGGATTTGCCTTTTTTTTTGTTGCATGCTATATTATGGGCTATAGTTTTAAAGGAAATCCAGGACTTCGCGATGGTGTTGTCCATAATCCATGTTAAAAAATGGAATGAAATGGAGAGCATTGCAGCTTAAATGATTCTTCATAAAGCAATAAGGTTTACCTTGACAACTATGAGTTGTGGATTTGATTATATAACATGTGATTTTGTTCTTTATATCCTTCTTAGGTCAACACCTAGAAAATATTGACTTTACAATCATCCAAAATATTATTACACTACAAGCAACCATGTAGATGGCCTAGATGATGAAGAAGAAGTAAATGTTATTTTATGTGCATCAATCAAAGTCTACTTTTGATAAATGCTTCATGAATATTGTTATGATTGCAATGATCTAGCATGAGAGAGGATGAAAAATAAGTATAATGATTTAATGCCTCCATGAAAATCCAATTTATATTTTGATTTACTTGCCTCAAGTCACTTGCACATGGAACAAATGAAATCAAATTTATTCCCTATTAAATTAAAAAGATTATTAAATTTTATGTCTTTTGGGTTTTGAATTTAATGTGCGCACAAATGTCATATGTAAGATACTTTGTAAGACATGTGGAGATGAAATAGACAAATTATTTATCTCTAAAATGAATTTTCATACCAATTATTATCATGATTCATCAATTCAAATCATAATAGATAGGAAACCAAGAGTATTCATCTCAAACATAAACTATACAAAATATAATCGGTGTAACCATTGCACCCCCTTTGGGGCAACTGCTAGTAAATAGGATGTTGTTTTCCTAGTGGAGTGACAAGTATATATAATAGATATCGAGTAAAAATAAGTTTGCATAAAATAATAGAAATTGAGTGAAAATAATATAATAGAAATATAAATACTACAAATAAGTTTGTTTATAAGTGTTTATAATAAAAGTAATATAATATAATATGAATACTACATATAAGTTTGTTTATAAGTGTTTATAATCAAAATTGAGTAAAAATAATATAAAAACAAATCTTTACACTACGTGTGACAAGTTTGCATAATATATCTAATCAAATAGAATAAATAAAGTATGCTTAAAAAAATTTAAACTATTTGTGGTAAAATTGACTAAAAGAGATCAAATATAACAAAGTCTAATAAATATAATTATAAATTTGTACACTATTTGAGTTAAATCTGCATAAAAATTTATTTAAATATAATAAATAAAATGTAATTTAATATTTTATACTATATGTACTAATTTTTTTTATCTAATATAGACTTGAAAACATATCATTTTATCGTTTTTTAATAAATTTGATAGTAAATCTTTTATATCTAAAAAAAATAGTATATTAAAAAACTATACACTATAGTATATTTTTAAACTATTTGTGGCAAAATTGACTTAAAGGGATCAAATATAACAAAGTCTAATAAATATAATTATAAATTTGTACACTATTTGAGTTAGATCTGAATAAAAATTTATTTAAATATAATAAGTAAAATGTAATTTAATATTTCTTCCTATTTGTATTTTATTTTTACCTAATATAGACGTGAAAACATATCATTTTATCTTTTTTTAATGAATTTGATAGTAAATATTTTATATCTATAATAAGAATAGTATATTTTAAAAATTGTATAGTATAGTATATTTTTATTTTTATATAATATAGTCTTGAAAACATATCATTTTATTATTATTTTTTAATAAATTTGATAGTTAATATTTTATATCTATAATAAAAATAGTATATTATAAAAACTGTACACTATAATATAAAATCTAATTAACAACTTTTAGTTATAATATTTGCATACATGTATTTAATAGTTTTGTTAAAGAGTATAATATATAATATCTAAATGTATATTTAAGGATGTCGTAATGTTAAAACTTAAATGTGCCCATTATTAGGATAGTTTCTAGTCACAAATATTATCTGTATGTTACTTGTATTTTAGCTAGAACAAAATTGTCAACCTTAAACCCATAGATAAAACAAATGAATGCTTGGTTTGAAGAAAATCTAAAGATTTAAAATGACCAACGCAAAAGAAAGAATATGAGGAGTAGATCAAGCGAGGCAAAATTGAAGAAAAATATTAAAAGTGCAAATTTAAGAGAAGATAGATGGATGCATAGCCGGAGAGGGAAGGCCACAAATTTTTTTAAAATGAAAATATGAAAGGAAATTGAAGGCCCAGGATGATCACAAGAGTATACAATGAAGAATCTTAGAGCCCATTTCGCATCATCAAGCAAAGCCTAAAGACCTGCCACTAGAAACATAGATGCAAACATTAAAACCAACAAACCACCTCATAGTAAAATAAACCACAAGCCTAATTCAATATTAGTAATCTATAATCTATTTTGATTCATTTGAATAAGTATCTTTTTTTTGTAATTTCTAGCAACTATAGTTTTTAAGAAAATATGGTATTTGATGGAGGATGGACTAGCATAAGATTATCCATCAGAACCTATTTTAATAAAACTGACAAACAACAGGAAAATTGCTACAGAGAGATCACTTCATTTGGCGGATAGGAGAGTTGTTGCATTTTAGAGAAAGGAATGATGAATTGACTAGGCAATTTGAAGAGTTTGATGGTAGAGGTGAGCAGAATAGTTTATCAAAAATGTGTTATGCATGTTGGCCTTAGTGCTAGTCCAAGATAACTCCAAATGCAAATTTTAGAAATATAAGAGCTCATATTTCAACTGATATGGAGGAGCTGCTGGATCCTTCATTCTAAAGAGGTTGACTTTCCTAAGACTTCAAAGATTTGAATGTATTAACCTTTTGAACTTGTATAAAAATGTTTTATCTCTTTATTAATTTTTTTATTCTCAATTAATAATTGAAGGGCACATTGTCCTTTAAGAAGGTAATGCATATTTTTAGAGCAATGCTATGGAACCATTATTGTTTGTGTTACTATATTTCATATGTAACATAACTAAAGGCTTTTGCAACTTCATAACATAGAAGCATTAAATTCACGTACAAACAATTAAACAAATAATAAAATAACTGTTGTATTTAATAATCGATACTCATCTCACAAGCACTTTATACACACATGAAGCAAAGGTCATGTGAAAGGAAATTGAAGGCCAAGGGTCATGGTGAAGAGAGGAAACCATGAAAGGACAAAATGAATGGTATGTGCAGCTGGTGACAGAGAGGGATGTGTTGAAGTGGACAATCCATGGGAGACAAAGGACTGAGTAGAGAGACCGCGCCATGGAGAGGAAGCGGTGCCACAAATAATGGCTATGTTGGTAGATGAGATAAAAAGAGGAGCATCCAACAGAAGAGTGGGAGGCGTGTAGTAAGGAGACGCGTTGATTCCTAACAAAAGTGGAAATCGAATAAGGGAGAGAATTACCTTAACTGGATAAAAAATGTGTTAAGGGAAGCCTATAGGCCACATCTATGAAGGTAGGAGGAGTGATGAGTATGGGACAAAGTTGAACAACTATGAAATTCGTGTGGGAAAGAGATCTAAGGACAATACAAAAACTTTACCAATGCAGTGGGTTTGCAAATAATAATGAAAGGTGGATATTAACAATTGCTAAACTACAATGAAATCTGGAAGCTGGATATTACCGTGCACTATGTGGATTTCTTTTCCTGATATGTCCACTGCACTATGGGTAGATTCTTTGTCCCGATATGTCCTCTGCCCTCTACGTAGTCTCCATGTGCAATTTGGTGTGAGAAATATGGTTGCTTCGAGTAGTGGTCTCAATCAAAGCCAACGTTCATTCTTTTTGTAGGAAAAATAAGTCGTGATTTAGCAAATATTTTCCAACATTAGTAAATGCAGAGGGTGGAAATTGATGGTGTTTGAGATGGTGATAGGATTTTTACCAGCTGGTGGTTGATATTTTTAGTTTGGACGGGATTTCAAATCTGGAAGGTACATTCTACATCACATTAAGATAACTTCATTTACACTGTCCTCCTGCAAATGGTGAATCGATAGTGTTTTGCATTTAATTCAAAGACAGTGCAAGTACGCAGAACTACTAGAGCGCTTCGACTTGGCTCTGACATAACTTTCTCTGTGATGCAAGCATTAAACTCGATCTATTGCCATTTATAGAGTTGGAAAGTGGGTTCCACAATATCTCATCGACAATGAAGTTTACTAGCATTCCACCAAAATTTTGACATAAAACCATAGTAGGTTGATGGCGCGAGACTTGTTTCCAGCCGAAAGCTCATACAATATATAGCCTATTGGCTAAACATTAAAAGGTGTATGAAGGAACAACAACAAAGGCACGTGGATTGAGAGCTAGAAAAAATAGAAAATAGAAACAACAAAGAACCACAACACCCATCATTCCTTGGGACCATTTATAAGGTCTTGATTCTCCTTCAACATATCCAAGGAGTCCATCCAGTCCATATTGTTTCTTCCTTGTTGCCCTTTTCCTGAACTGTCTCCTCCTAGGTCTTTTCTTTTTTCTTCCTTTATTTTTTGATCTTGGAGTGTCCTAACATAGTGCCAAATATAGCTATCTGCATTAAACTATCCACTATAGAGATGATGCTGCCAAGAGCATTCCACATAACTGTAAGCTTATCTTTAACATTGCCAAGGTCAGACTTCTCTTTTATTTTATAGACCTAGCCTTGAAGGTCTGTTATCTGCCCACTTAAAATTTTCAAAGACTCAAAAGTTGTCTCTTCCTATTGACCATAATCCTCATTGTCTTCATTCTTACTAACATTTTCATTCTCCTTACCCCTTTTTGACTCTTTCATATCTTCCATATTAACCTCTTTCAACACATTGTCCATTTCTAGGCCTGTTTCCTCGTTCATATCTTCCACATTAATCTCTTCTAAATTCAACCCCTCCTCACTTTTATCCTTTTCATCTTCCTTTACATTATCTTCGTTTTTAGACTAATTATTCTCTAGGATTTCTACTTCAAATTTGGGAAGGAACTCCTCATCAGACGAATCATTCTCTTCCTCCTCAAAGATGAGCTTATTACTTTTTTTTTCTTTTTTCTTTTTTTCTTTTTTTTTTTTCTGATTTCCAACATGGGCCAACCAAGCAGATCATCACCCTATTGACTAAGAAGGACTGGAACTTCTACCATCCTTTTCATTAACATTCAGATCATCAATAATTTCAATAGTTACATTCTTCGACCTGTGACACAAGCTAGTAACCTATTTCTTCTTAGGACCTTGAGGGCTTGTAGAGGGCTTCCTCTTAGTTGAATTTACCTTAATAGATTGTCATTGAGAGAAGGATTCTCCATGCCAAAAAAATTTAAAACACCTTTTTTGGGTTTTGGGTTAAACCTAGAAGAGGGATTTTTGGGGGACAAATGTGGAGTACTACCAATAAGCTTTATCTCCAGAGGATTGGTAATAGAGGTAGGGCATTTTTTCAAGGTAGTGGATAGTACATACTTATAAAGAGACAAAATGAGACCCTTGTGAAGGGGAGGAGAAGCTCCCTTGTCTATACAATGATGCAAAGAAGAGAGCAGGAAGAAAGGGACATTTATCTTTTCTTTGGCATGATGTTGAATTTTATATCAATCAAATATAATTTATCAAAATAATAAAAATAATGATTGACAATTATCAAATTCAAATACAAAATATGAAAACAATGATTCAAATTCTTCAAAACATAAAAAATAACAATTGATACTATCAAATTCAATTTAAAAATATATAATTTTAATCTTTTAATTCAATAGAAGAAAAATATGTGATAGATTAATCAAACAATGAGTGTAATTCCTCAAAACCATGAAAAGTATGTTATTATGTTGAAGAGAATATGCAGTTTATAGAAAAAATAGAGTATGTATGGGATTGACACATTTTAAGACCATTATTTCTTTGTTGTATGGAAAAAAAATATTAACATGTTATAATAGCTCATGGTATTTCTTACTTTGGAAACTATGAACCCTTAGGGTTGGATTTTCCTTACATATCCAATCCAAAGAGTTAAGACTTACATGTCAATGTCCAAAGATGGTGTTCTATTAAATATAAAAAACAACTAAATGTTGAGTGTGAGTTCCATTGATTTTGCACATTTGTTATGTTGATTTTAAAAAGTGTCATAATGACGTTAGCTTTAGATTACCTTTTTAAACATATAATTTTTTTCATAATCTAAAAACATTCAAGTTTCTATCTTCATTTTTTCTGTTAGTGTCTTAATTTTTGGATGAAAACCTATATAAAGTGTTTTTTGTCTCATTTTTCATCCACTCATCCAAATTTCAAAAAAATTGCATTATTACATTCTAGACTAATACTACACATATTTCAAAAATGATTTTTGGTTAGTTTTAAAAAAATTCAGAGAGCATACTTTTTAATTTATTTTTAGGATGTGTTCACTTTGAAATTTAGTAAAAAGTCATATGTTCATTAAAAAATTAAAAGAAAAATGAGGCATAAACTATATGTTGTTAGCTAATTTTCTATTGAAATGATTTTTGAAATGCTTAAAAAAGTTAGCATTTTAAGGAGAGTGCATCTAACACTATGTTATATTTTTCTAAAAAAGTAGGAGCACTTTGTGTGCTCCCCCAATTTGACCCTCTTAATCTATGCCATTATTATTTTTAATTAATAATTTAGAAACTAGAATTTGACAACAACTAATCTCATTATATTGTCATATCTTCACATTTTGAGCATGACTATCTTGAATTTTTCATCCAAGATTAGTTTTATTATTTTCATGATCCAAAGGATCTTCGTCAAAATTTGAAGTTTCTCATTTGTCTCCAGAATCGACATCACCAGGAAGAGCTCAGAATTCTAACTCCAACGCAACTTGAATGGAGTCAAACAGAGCTACAAAGCTCGAGTTATGCTTGGTCAAACCTTGGTCAACTCAAGGCTCAGGTCAGTGAAAAAGGAAAAAAATCAAAGTCTTCAAAAGTGGTCAATACCAGTCTCATTGTGAAGATCTCAGCGAGAGCTTTCTGATGGAGTTTGTTTCACGTAAATCGAAGGTCATATGCTCAAGTTACGAGCAATCAAAGATCGGGTCAAAAGTTGACCATGCTGACGTCAGCATGACATCAACATAGTATAGTCAGCACCATCGGCCAACCATATGTTGACACGTGGCAAGTTGTGGATGAATAAAAAATGCCACGCGACACATCATTGGGTGCCACGTGGCACCCTAGGACACATGGCAACGCTCTACATTGTCCACGTGGCACCTCCTTAACCTCCTCTGGTTGGTGGTTGAAACGGCGTATATATATTTACTATAATAGAAAAATTAAGGGCCCGGATGGGGCTCGAAACTACAACCTCCACATTACAAGCCAGCCTTGCAACCGTTCCATCGTGCATAATACACTTACCTTGTATGGCATTGCGGTTAGTTTTGTCATACTATATTCTGAAATCGGTTTAGAAAATGAACAACTGGGGGGTCGAACTCCCAACCTCCCCGCTAGTAAAATGAATAGCCACCAATGAGCCATTCAACAGTTTCAAACTATAATCTGGGCTTGGTCAGTTTTGATAAAGCCCCAAAATCGAAAAATCCCTTTTCCCTAAATTTTCACCCCTATATTTGAAAATTCAAAACCTCTAATTTGTTAAAGAGGTTTAATTAAACCTTCTAAGGCCGGGAAACAAAATATTAAGGGGCTATAAAAAAATAATAAAGATTTTTATGGGGGATATTATTGATTTTTATGTAAATAAGGGAGATTATAGAAGATTTCATAACAAAAATGTGGGATAGGCAATATTATGTAAATCAATTGGTTAGTAAAACCAATTTGAGTAAATTTGAGGTATAAAATGGGGTAGTATAGGATGGAAAGGCTAAGTGGTAATGGGAGAAGAAAATTCCTTGGAGAAATTTTGCTTGATTTTTATGCTATTTAGGAGGTTGCTCTTGTGCATTTTGAAGGAGGGCTTGTAAAATTTCTTTGTAAACCGAGGGGAGATTATGCCGACATGTTTTACTGATTTTCTGGAGAAGTAATTGGATCGGTCCACTCATTGGAGAGGGGTCCGAAGACGTAGTCGTTTTTACAATGAACTATGTTATCAACTTTGTTTGCATCTCTCTCTCTCTTTCTCTCATTCTGTTTTCATCACTTTGTTATTTCCATTATTTTCATTTATGTTCGTGTGTTAATTCTATTGAATTAAGTTGGATTTAAAATTTTAATTGTTATGCATTCAATGCAATTGTCATAGATCCGTAAAACAGATCAAGTTTGGTATTAGAGCTTTGTGAGACTAGTATTGCAGAATTGGATGCTAACACGATCCACAAAACAACGAGGTGAAGGCAAACTAGAAGAATACAATCCTGAGATCGGCAAATGAAGGACTTTGCCAACAATGGACGAAACTGAAACTAGGAATAGTACTAAGCAAGAGCTTGATGATAAGTCTTTTCAACGAGCCTTTCTTGACATGAAGACTATGGTGGAAGAGCTTTATGCGGAAAAGAAGAAGCACAAAAAGGGAGATTCTTCGAAGCGAGAAAAGAAGGAAGATTGAAAGGACAAAGAAGAAAAAGATCTAGAAGCTCCATCTCCTCCATCTTCCCCTTCTTCTTCTTCCTCTTCTACTAATGTTAATCCTTTCAAGAGCAAGTCTAAGCCTATTATTAAACTGGATGTAAAATTTGAATTGCCTAAGTACTGTGGTGATTTAAATGCCAAAAAGTTAGATGATTGGATCCAATAGGTAGAAGTGTATTGTAGGATTCAAGGCCTAATAGAAGATGCTTCTATGATTCAGTTAGCCACTCTCCGGTTGGGAGGTACAACTCTCACCTGGTGGGAGAGTATGACTCGGGAGGAAATTGCTCGCCATAGTAAGGTTAATATGACTTGGATGGAATTTGTTGCTGCCCTTAAAAATAGTTTTATCCTTTAGGTTATATGCAACAATTAACAATGAATTGGAAAACCTTTAGGCAAGGTAAGGGTTAGTTTGTCCAAGATTACACCCATGAGTTTAGAAAACAGGCTATTGCTTTAAATGTTCCATTGTATACTTAGGATACATTACTCAAGTACATAGATAGTTTGCATTCTTACCTAAGACATACTATTCTAATGTTGAGTCCTAATAATTTGGATGAAGTGTCAGTCCAAGCTAATCATTTAGAGTCAAGGGGTAAGAACACTTTCAATGATAATTTCTCAAAGAAACCATCTAAGTCTAAGGGGAAGTCTAAGGGTAAAGAAAAAGACAAAGATAAAGTCAAAGGGAAAAATACAACTATAGTTAAGAAGGAGGTTGATAAGCCCACATGCTACCATTGCAATAAATAGGGGCATGATGATTCAAAGTGTTGGAAGCTACATCCCGAATTAAGGCCAAAAAGATATGGAGGCAATAAAGGCAAGAAAAATATTGTTGTAGTGATTCAACAAGATCTTGGATCCGACTCTGGAGATGAAACTCAGATTGTTGCTATTGGGGTCCAAGGTAAAGGGAAAGGTATAATTCTCTCTTCTAATACAAATGTTTCTAATGCAAATGCAAGTACAAGTAAAGTATCTACTCCTCCTAAAGCTGATTAACAACAGAATGAATTGTTTCATATTTGAGTTGTAACTAAGAACACTAAGATTGACACACTATTTGATACGGGTTCTCAAGTCAACTTAATATCTGAAGAGGTGGTAAAGAAACTTAATCTAGCTACAACACCTCATCCAAAGCCATATCCACTTGGAAGGGTTTGCAGTGATGCTCAACTACAGGTAAAGAAACAATGTAAATTGAAATTTGCTATCACTGCAAACTTTGTTGATGAGGTAGAGGTAGATGTTGTTCCTTTGGATATTTGTGGGCTTGTGTTAGGGAGTCCTTATCTGTATGACAAAAAATCAATCTTTTATAGGGGGAGAATAAGTATCATCTCTTTAAGTATGGGATAAAATACATTGTACATACACACAAAGTTAAGACTAATCTTGCACTAGTTAATGCTGGTCAGATGAAAAGGTTGGTCAATTCTAGTAAGAACTTTGTATTAATGCTTGTAAAACCTAAAGAGGATGAAAAATTTGAAGCATTTAAAAGGTGTGATCCAAAGCATAAAACTAAGATGGTCAAAATGGTTTATGCTTATGATGACTTAGTTCAAGAGCCAAAGGGGTTGCCACCTAAGAGAGAGATACAACATGAAATCCAGTTGCAGTAGGATGTGCCTCTTCCAAACATTGGCATGTACCATTTATCAGTTTTGCAGAATGAGGAAATCAAAATGCAAGTTTAGGAGTTGGTGGAAAAAGGAGTCATATGTCCTAGTACATCTCCTTGTGGTTCTCCAATTGTGTTGGTTCCAAAGAAGGATAGGTCTTGGAGAATGTGCATCGACTATCGAGCTCTGAATAAGATAACGGTAAAGAATAGGTATCCTCTTCCTCGTATTGATGATTTACTTGATCAATTGAAACATGCAATTTATTTCACTATGTTATACTTGCATAGTGGATATCATCAAATAAGAATTGCAAAAGATGACATTTGGAAAACTGCATTTAAGACAAAATAGGGATTGTTCGAGTGGTTGGTCATGCCCTTCGGGCTTTGCAATGCACCAGCTACATTTATGAGTCATGAATGATGTCTTTCATCCTTTTATTGATGATTTTGTCATAGTATATTTAGATGATATTCTTGTATTCAGTCAAACTTGGGAAGATCATGTAAGTCATGTAAAGAAAGTTTTTGATGTATTGAGAAAAGAAAAATTCTTTGTAAATATGTCTAAATGTGAATTCGCTAAGACATCCTTAGTGTACTTAGGCTATGTCGTAGGTGGTGGTCAATTGAAAGTAGACCCTGTGAAGGTCGAAGCTATTTTAAAATGGCCTAAGCCAAGTATAGTCACTGAAGTCAGAAGTTTTTTAGGTGCAGTCTAGTACTGGAGGAAGTTCATTGCAAACTTCTCCTAGCATTGCATCACCATTGCACACATTGACCAGTATGGAGAAAAATTTTCAGTGGGGAGGTCCACAACAGAAGGCCTTCAACACTTTGAAGGAAAAGTTGAGCACAACACCAGTTCTGGATTTACTGGATTTACACCAATCGTTTGAGATCGAGACAAATGCGAGTGGATTTTCCAAGGGAGCAGTGCTAATGCAAGGAGGTAAACCAATCTGCTATCACTTTGAGACCTTTACAAGTGCAGTTATTATCTATTCTACTTATGATAAGGAACTTTATGTATTAGTTCAAAGTGTTAAAAAATGGAAACACTACTTAATGGGGAAAGAAACTGTAATCCACACTGATCATCGTCCACTTCAGTATTTACATTCACAATCCAAATTGCAACAAAGTAGGCACTTTAGGTGGATGGGTTTTCTTCAACAATTTCATTTGGTAATTAAGTACAAGAAAGGTGCCCATATCAAAGTAGCATATATGTTGTCTAGGCCTCTTGTTATGAATGCTTTGATTATCCTTACAGGTAGTTCCATGGTACATGAAAGTTTTTAGGAATAGTATACTAATGATAAAGACTTTAAGGAAATCTATTCAACTCTAATTGCAGACAAACATGTAGAAGAGAAAGATTACTATGTGCAGGATAAACTATTGTATCACTTGGGAAAGTTATGCATTCCAAAAGATGAACAAGCGCAGGTAATTAGAGAAGCTCACACCTCATTGATTGCAGGACATTTTGGGGTAAGCAAAATAATTACTCAACTGCAGAAGTATTGTTATTGGCCTCATATGCAAGAAACTGTAACTAAGTATATTAGAGGTTGTGTCATGTGTGCAACAAGTAAACCTATTAACAAAAAATTGGGGTTGTACACACCTCTACCTGTACCATCCCGTCCATGGGAAAGTGTGTCAATGGACTTTGTCGGGGGGTTACCCATGTCTAGGAAGGGACATGATTATCTGTTTGTAGTAGTTGATCGGTTCAACAAAATGTGTATTCTAATGCCTTGTAAAAAATAGGTAACTGCTGAACTGACAGCTCAGATATACTTTCAATTTGTATGGGTTCATTTTGGGTTACCTACTTCTATTGTATCATATCAACATTCTTGATTCTTATGGGAATTTTGGTCAGCCTTGTGGGGACTCATGGACACCAAACTGAAGAAGAGCACAACCTTCCATCCGTAGACTGAGGGATAGACAAAGGTAGTGAAAAGGAAAGTTGTACATCTACTCAGAGGTTACTACATCAAACATCCCAAGTTGTGGGATGAGAGTCTTCATTATGTGCAACATGCTTACAACCATGCAACACACTCTTCTACAAAGAGGTCTCCTTTTGAGACTTGCTTCGGTTATGTGCCCCAAACACTGATGGATTTTGCTTTTGGGAAAGACAATGTTGAAGATGGACGCCATGATGCAAAGAAGGCTTTAAATTTCATCCAGAAAGTTCAAGAAATTCATCAAGCAATGGGAGTACAGTTGGAGAAGAGTCAAGCTAAATACAAGGCTTGACATGATAAGCATCGCTGTGATCACCATTTTCAGGTTGGAGACAGAGTTTGGTTACATATTAGTAAGGAAAGAATGCAAGGTGAAGGAAGGAAGCTCAAGTCGATTCGGTATGGTCCCTTTGAGATCTTGGAAAAGATCGGAACCAACGCCTTCCACCTTAATCTTGTTGAAAAATGAGGTGTTTTCTTAGCTTAATACTATGTAAAAATTTAATATTGCTGATCTAAATAAGCTTTTCCTTTTGTTACTTTTTCTTTGTGGGTGATTATCTTGATCCATTTTACTATTGTAGAATGTAGACATAAGTTGATAGAAGAACTAGATAGGATATTAGAAAGATTACACAAGATGTACCGTGGAGAAACCCTTTCGGAAAAAAACTCCACCAAGAATTATTCTATTATTCAATCTCTGAAATACAATAGCTCTAATTCTTGCTTGAGAATGCTTCTTCTACCTTCACCAATCTTCTTCACAACCTACAATAAAAACTATGATAACTCTATTCAACTTGCTTGAGATAAATAGGCTTTAATCAACTTTGTAAACTCCACAAGAGTTACAATTACAATGCTCAAGCCCTATCCCTAAAAGGTACACCTATCTCTTCCAAGTAGAGTTTCACCGTGAAGAACAATGCTAAAACATGTGCTTCATCCATTTGGGCATCCCAAACTGAAGTCACAACTCAACCTTCATTATGTTGATAATTCCAAAGCTCCTCAAAGTTGGTGCCAAAGAGGGGTCCTACTTAACTGAGCCTTCAAAAATATCTCAACATGCAAAAGAGGTAATTCCAAGAAGACAACTTGGGCGCCCAAGTTGGCTCCAAGTCATTTCTTGTTAACTGAAACATTTACTCAACACCATTCATGCAAGAATGGTCTTCTCTTGTTAACTGGAGGTAGTCCCTGTTATCTGTCATGCAACTCAAGTTATTAGCCATGCATTCCAAGTTAACTGAAGTCAACTAGCATACAACTAAAACTAATTGAAGACAACTGAACCATAACTGAACTGAACTAAACTGATTTTGAACTGAACTGAACTGAACTTCATGCATGCAAACATCAAACCCTAACTCCTAGGATCTTTGCATGCATTCAAAAGTGTTATTTCTTACTCTAAATAGTTAACTGAACTCAAGGTGAGTGTCACCTTACCATGTGTGCACCCACATGTTCCTATTATTTAAGAATAACTACAAATGTCAATTTCATGATTTATTTCATCAAATATTAATCTCATCCTAATCTTAGTGTTATTGAACACATTCCAAGAACTTAGGAGATACATGAAATAATAATGTTAAGGATTTGCAATTAAATGGCATCCTATTTCTAACAAATCTTCCTCCATACATGCACATCTATTCAGTTTTCAATGTTGAGAATTTGAAGTTGTACGAGCCTCTAATGATACTGGATGAAGACAGAGACATTCAGGTTCCATCAGTTGATAATCTTTCACCGGAGTACATGTCAAAGTTACCAGAGGATGTCATCTTAGACAGAAAAATCAAGACTTCACAAAGAGGCGAAGTTGAGTACCTCAAAGTGGGACTGAAGGGGATGAATCCAAGCAAGGCAAGATGGATGGAGATTGGTAAAGTGAGGGAACTTTACCCTCACTTACTTTCTGAGTAACCAACTTTCGGAGGTCCAAAAGCTCTCTAGTGGGGAGGACTGATCCAGAGGATCTTTGTCAAAATTTGAAGTTTCTCATTTGTCTCCAGAATCAGCATCACCAAGAAGAGCTCAGAATTTTGACTCCAATGCAACTCGAATGGAGTCAAACGGAGCTACAGAGCTTGAGTTATGCTCGGTCAAACCTTGGTCAACTTAGGGCTCAAGTCAGTGAAAAAGGGAAAAAAATAAAAGTCTTCAAAAGTGGTCAATACCGGTCTCATTACGAAGATCTCAGTGAGAGATTTCTGACGATGTTCGTTTCATGCAAATCAGAGGTCATATGCCCGAGTTACGAGCACTCAAAGATTGGGTCAAAAGTTGACCATGCTGATGTCAGCATGACATCAGCACAGTACAGTCAGCACCATCGTCCAACCATATGTTGACACGTGGAAAGTTGTGGATGAATAAAAAAATGCCACGTGACACATCGTTAGGTGCCACGTGGCACCCTAGGACACATCACTTTGATCAACGAATATTCTTCCCACACATGGCAGTGCTCTACATTGTCCACGTGGCACCTCCTTAACATCCTCCAGCTGGCGGTTGAAACGGCGTATATATATTTACTATAATAAAAATAATTAATGGCCCGGATGGGGCTCGAAACTACAACCTCAACATTACAAGCCAACCTTGCAACCATTCCACCACGCATAATGTGCTTACATTGTATGGCATTGCAGTTTGTTTTGTCTTGCTATATTTTGAAATCCGTTTAGAAAATGAACGGCCAGGGGGTTGAACTCCCGACCTCCCCGCTAGTAAAATGAATAGCCACCAATGAGTCGTTCGATGATTTCAAACCATAATATGGGCTCAGTCGGTTTTGATAAAGCCCTAAAACTGAAAAATCCCTTTTTCCTAAATTTTCACCCCAATATTTGAAAATTCAAAACCTCTAATTTGTTAAAGAGATTTAATTAAACCTCCTAAGCTCAGGAAAAAAAATATTAAGGGGCTATGAAAAAATAATAAAGATTTTTATGGGCAATATTATTGATTTTTATGTAAATAAGGGAGATTATAGAAGATTTCATAGTAAAAATGAGGGATAAGCAATATTATGTAAATCAATTGGTTAGTAACTGTGAACCTAAGAATTTTATCCTACTCTAACGTGCAAAATAACTTAAAAATGCAAGTGATAAAAGACTAAGGACACCTCAAGATTAGCCAAAAGAGTGATAAAACAATAAGGAAAATGGACAAAATAAGATACAAACGATTTCACCTTCCTTGTTGATGTTTCCTTGATTGGCCCTTGCTTGGGATGATTTTGTGTGCTCCTTAGATGATTTCTTGAGTGACTAAATGCAAGATTCAATGTGCAAAATGATTAAAAAAGATGACTAAATGATGGCAAAGGATTGAGAATGCAAATTGGCAGCATGTAGTTATCAAATGGCTAAGTGTTGAAAATTCCCTTGAGGAGGGGGTATTTATAGGAGAATTTGAATTCTCTAGAGAATTCAACGGTCAAGATGCATCCAACAAGGCCAAGATGAAGGGCTATGGTGGGTTGAGAACCCACAAGCCCTCACATCTTAACATGTGGATGGTGAAGTGGCCAAGAGAAGATGAGGTGTAAGTGAGGTGTCAAAAAGGTACATGAGGTGGAGGAAGGACATGCACCTTGGAGAGTGAGGAGATTTCCTCAAAAAGGGATTCCTTGTCCCAAAGTGGGAGTGAAAGGGACATTTGAGGAATTTTGGAATTCCTCAAAAATCTACATGGGAAAAGGAAAGGTGGTTGGGGATATAAATGTAAAAATTCACATTCCTAGGATGATCTAGAGGTAAAAGGTGGGCTCCAAAAAGGTGGGACTTGGTCACATGTGGAGATTGTGACAAGTCCAAGGTTCTAGAAGCCTTCGAAGGATGGAATGTGAATTAAAAATTCACATATAAAGGAGGGGAATCTAGGACAAATAAATGTGAATTAAAAATTCAAATGGGAAAGGGGGTCAATGCCAAAAGAAGGTAAATGCAAAGGATGGCTAAAAAGTGGTGCTAAATTTAGCTAATGACCTTGGTTAAGGTTGTGCAAACATTGGATTAGGCTAATTAATAGAAGATTAGAGGCAAGTGGCAAATGTAGGAGGATGTGACATTAATCTCTGATTAAGAGGATGCACATCATAATCATGAATTAATTAAATTAATTCAGATTAGGGTGAGGTTATGGAGGATGTGACAAGTGAAGAATTTTAAATTGATTTTAAATCAAAAGGGGTAAAAATGACTAAATTAAATAAATTAGCGTATTTATTTAATTTAGAGAGGAATAGGGTGAAAGATAAAGTATTAATTATTAAATTAAATACTTTACCGATCTGAGACAATAGCTGTAATATTAATTTAATAAATTAATATTAACACAATAGACAGAAAGGCAGTAAATTTAATCATATGGAAGTGATTAAATTTAGATATCTACATTTTGCCTCTCTTCGAAATATTGTTAGGATAACAGTGTTTCGAAGAAAAATAAAATGCATGACAGATGGTGATGCCCCTGGTGTGGAAAAGGTCAATGATGTCCCAATGGCCAGGCTGAAGGAATAGAGGAATGGTAAGAGGGTATGCCCCCTTGAGAAGGCAGTCGGGTGAGGAAAAAGGGGTCCCCAGGCGACATCTCGATAGAAATAAATGAAGGAAACCATTGGATAGAGCTCGGAAAACTAAGCAATTTTGGTTTTTGAACGGAGGTGATCCGACGCACGGTTTGCAAATGGCAGCTTCGAGAAGTTTGGGATTAGTTGGAGGAATAAAAAGTTAAATAAAAGGTAAAAAATATCTTTTTGGAGAAGAGGGTTAAAAAGGTAATTTGAAAAATTACCTTGGTCATTTTCACTGTAGCAGTTGAGAGAAAGAGAGGAGAGGAGTAAAAATGGACGACGAGACACAATGCCGACGGACAATGACACTGCGTTTTTACACCGGGCGGACGGGGTATGAGCAATGTACAGCAGGGGCGCGGACGGACAGCAGGTGAGTGGCAAGAAAAACCCACATATTCAATTTACGCAAGTTTTTACGTAAAAAAGTAAAATTTGAAAACATGGGTTTTATCAGGGGGAAGAATTAGAAAAACGGGTTTAAATTAGTTTCGTGAAAAAAAACAATTTTATGAGAAAAATGGGGGAACTAATGTCAATAATCGCATGCAGCCTCTGCCAAGGCCCCCACCGCCAGGTTCTGGGTGGAGCCGTCAAAGATGGCAACCCCCGCCGCCGCTGGGCTGAAAGCCGCCTCTAATCGCTGCAGAGCCACCGCCTCGTTACGGGTCCCACCCTCACGCTACGGGCGTATTGCCCTGTCATGGGCGGTCCCGCCTAATCGCTGCCGGGCTGGCTACCCCTCGGCGCGGGTGTGGAGCCACCGCTACGGTCCCACCACGCGGGAGGGCGCGGCCGCCTACCGCAATAAGTAGCCGCCACGGGCGGCTGGCACCCGCTTCTGGGCCAGCTCCAACTCATGGGCGAGCCGGCCATCAGCCCCGGGTGGTGTCAGCCTACCGGGCGAGCCGCCTGCGGGTGGCGGTAGCCGCCTCCATGGATGATCCTCATCGACCGCACCTAAGTAGGGCCACAGAGCGGGGGGAAGACTAACCCAGCGGGGGGGAGGGAAGACGAAGGTAGCCAAAAAAAGTAAGAAAAATAAGAGAAACGAAAAGGGACTAATGGTAAAGTGTTCATGTATGCAGAGCTTTGAGCGGTTACGAGTGCATGAGCGACGGTCCGAGGTGATGACGATGACGATAGCAGCGATGAATGGGGAGGATCAGGCGGCATTAAATCACACAGGGTTAGGGCATTGTGTTTAGTTTCCAGTGGTTAGAGCACATGCGGCGATGTTGACAGCATTGATAGAGAGATGAAGCTCAGAGACGTTGACATTTCATCTCCCGACAGGAGAGATGACCGTGATGTTGGAGGATGTGTGGTGTATTTTGAGGCTGTCGATTACCAGCCGGTTAGTGAGCGAGGTGGTGTCCACAAGGGCGGCGTTAGACGAGACTTTGAGAGTTTTGTTCGGTCATGTGAGGCTGCCCCTAGTGAAGGGGCAGTTGGATTTGGACGAGTGTTTGGCAGTAGGGGTGCCAACTTTACCATTATTCCTGTGTGAGTTGATTAGTGGGATACTGCTACCAGATCGGAGCAGACGGTTATGTAACCTACGCTATATGGAGGTGATCCGCCACATTGTCGAGTGGCAGGGGGGACCGTTTTCGTGGGGTTCATGTGTATTGGCGCAGTTGTACAGAGATATGCATGGGATTTGTTATCGGGAGATATCGAGTGTGACACATGTGACACTACTGCAGATTTAGGCATAGGAGCATATTGTCGTGACGAGGCTGATAGTGGTGAGGAGGGGGACGGTAGATGACCATGAGCCCGTGGCTTGGGAGTATGGGGAGGAGAGGGTGGGTTTTCCGCTATGAGATGCAGAGGGAGATGGAGGGGTGGAGGAGAGCATTTGATGATCTGCGTTCGGGGGAGATAGAATGGCGGCCATATAGGACATGTCAATTCAGAGGATGGACAGATGCGAGGAGTCATGAGGGGTATTTTTTGAGCCGGTGTTTTATTATTGATACTCTACTGCGCATAGTAGAGTCTCATCGACCAGACAGAGTGCTGAGACAGTTTGGGGTGATACAGGATATTCCGATGGTGCCTATCCTGTTCCGGCGGTATAGTAGAGAGCTACCATGGGGAGGCCGCATATCACCAGCGACAGCTAGGGCATCATGGATGGCAGCAGGACAGGCGGCTTATCCAGGGAGGGTGGGAGGAGAGCAGGTGTCAGTGGTGACTGAGCGATATCGAAGGTGGTTTCAGAACAGGTTATGGGAGAGGATTATGCCTAGTCAGCCTATGTTGAGGGTAGCAGGTGTCGGACCAGCGGAGGAGCAGAGACCATGGAGGGAGAGGAGAGGAGGGGAGCAGCAGCGACGAGAGGCGGCAGTGGTAGACGAGGGGGGACAGGAGGAGCCAGAGGGGGATGAGAGAGAGCTAGCAAGCAGAGCAGGGAGGAGGAGGAGGAGACATCAGAGGTGAGGCCAAAGAGAGGGTTGGTAGTGGGAGAGGAGGCAGCCACAGAGAGCCCAAGGGGAGCAGAGGGTGGAGGAGGTGGAGCAAAGGGTGGACAGAGAGGGTCAGCAGTGGGAGAGGGAGCAGCCACAGAGAGCCCAGGGGGAGTAGAGGGTAGAGGAGGTGATGGATGTAGATGAGATGGAGGATGTTGAGGTGGTAGGTGTGAGGGATGTTGTAGAGGAGGGGAGGAGGCAGTTCATGGTAGGGCGACATGGGCAGCCACGGCGGTTGCGGATTCGACCGACTGTAGAGAGTCACGAGGCTTGTCAGGAGGCGGAGAGGAGAGGGGATGAGGGTGTTAGAGCAGCCCCAGAGGAGGAGAGGAGGTCGCCACGAGGTCGATACATGGTTGAGAGACAGGGAGAGGTAAGACGATTCTGGGTTCGTCGGGTTGTGGAGGATCGTGAGGAGGGACAAGAGCAGGGGGATAGGGAGCAGGCAGCAGGTGGGGAGGATGAGGTAGAGTTGGCGGTTGGGGAGGAGGATGGGGAGGATGAGATAAAGCTGGTGGTTGGGGAGGAGGATGTGATGGATGTGGACAGAGATGTGGCGGAGGAGGATGTTGTGGCAGCAGATGCATTAGCGTTAGTTTCGTATGTACCAAAGGATCCCATTGTGCAGGCGAGGGGAGTAGAGGCGAGAGTACAGATGGCGGAGCAGAGAGTGAGGGTTCTGGAGGCCGAGCTAGCCAGAGTAGAGTGGGAGGCCCTGATAGATTATGACGCCATTATTTTTCAGCTAGCGGGAGTAGTGAGGGAGAGAGACAGGGCACAGTCAGAGGTACAGAGGATACAGGGTGAGTTGACTAATGTGACATGGGACCGTGATAGATTATAGGCGGAGGTCATGGTATTATAGGCCAGGGGGAGCCAGAGGAGAGGATAGAGAAAGGAGCTGAGGAGGGGACAGGAGGTACTAGTCAGCAGTTAGGAGATCTCCAGCGGGACTGGGACGAGCTTCAGGACAGGGTACATTGTCTTGAGCAAGCACTTGGTGATATGGGGTTGATGCAGGAGAGGGAGGCCGTGGCAATAGAGCAGGCACAGATTATGCGGGCTGAGAGGGACGCAACACAGGCGCAGGTACAAGTGATGGAGGCAGAGAGGGATGCGGCACAGGCGTGCATTCAGAGTGAGAGAGCAGTAGCAGAGGCGGAGATACAAGGATTATAGAGAGGGAGAGATGAGGTGGTAGCAAAGGTAGCGACTCTCCGGAGAGAGAGGGATTTGGCAGAGTTGCGAGCACAGGGTCTCCAGAGGGATAGAGAGGCAGCAGTGACTCAGGCACAGGGGGCTGAGAGAGATAGAGATGTAGCAGAGATGCGGATACAGACCCTACAGGCAGAGAGGGATGCCGCGATGGCTCGTGTTCTGACCGGTCAATGTGAGGGTGGGATGCCAGGAGCAGATGTGCAGATTATGGAGAGAGAGAGGGATGCAGCAGTGGCACGGGCAGCGGCTGTAGAGGAGATGAGGGATCGAGTACAGGCAGAGCTGGCACAGAGTCGGTTAGCTCAGGAGGCCTGGGAGCAGGAGAGGAGAGATATCACTAGGGACTGAGATAGATATCGACATGAGCGGAATTCCGCTCGAGTCTAGGTTGTGGAGAGAGAGGATAGCATGAGAGAGGCAGGTTTTTGGATGGCTGCATATTATGATGCAGTTCCTGATCTGGCACAGCGGAGATTCTGTTATACCAGGCAGACACCTCAGATGCCCGCGCCATCTCAGTCATTGGGGACACGGACCCGTGGTTACAGTGATTCACCAGGGGTTTCACCAGGCAGGGGAGCAGGACCTGAGTCTCCACAGAGATCAGATGTGGGGAGTTCATTTGGGAGGTGACAGGCTACTAAGTTTTTGACAGATGCAGGATGTAGTGTGTAGGATTTATTGACAGAGATCAGAGATGTTCTATATCTTTGAATTTTGTATCTTATCATGTGATGTATGATGGACATGTGACATATATTATATTATTTTGATATGGGACAGTTCTTATTGACACCATGTAGTATGTTTTCTTTTATGATGGATGATTATATGCATGCGTATATGGTATTACATGTTTATGTGGATGGATGCATTGGTTTATTTATGCTCATGTGTTGGTTTATTGAGATGTTCATGTGGATGATTGGATATATGTACTTATAGAATATGAATATTTTTATTGATGCATGGTGATATGTTTACGTGTACCTATGGGACCTATGATGATTATGGATGCCTAGTGGACTTATTTGTCATGTATGTATACGCGTATGATGGATTTTGTATGAATATTTTTTTATATATGCAAGATGGGATATATTATGCAACTAACACTTTGTGATGCAGGTGGCGATGGATATATGGACCTAACACGTGATGATGCAAGTGGCGATGGATATATGGGATAGTACTTTTGTAATTTTATAGGAAATAACACGTGGCCATAAGTGCCAATAAGAACTGACATGATAATGGGAGGTGCGTATGTAGTGATGGTGAAGATGGATGTCATTTGGCATCTGTCAAAAGGTATCAGTATCCTGAGAAGAATGAAAAAGAATGGGGGAAAGTATTTGCACAACCAAAACCATGGGGTGAGTGTTAATGCAATGATTATGAAAATGCAACCCTAACTCAATTTTCCATCTTTGGAGCATTGGTTTTTGCTATAGCATAAGACACGATACACCAAGGTATGGAGGACCGAGGTAAATTAGTGTCTAATGCATGAGACAAACACGCCAGATAAGAAGGCTATCCCAATACCCCAAAGTCACGAAGACCATGTTTGGGTCCGGTATTGAGATAACCATAAGCACAAAAGGATGCCCCAACATAACACAAGACCTCGAGGATCTTGGTGGGTACTACGTGGGACAACCAAGAAAACACAACAAAAGAAAAGATCAAGATATGCCCCTATGTGAACCAATCAAAACCCGCCATAATATGATAGATTATGGCGGCCTTGACAAGTGATTATAGGGAGCTCAAATGATAAACAAAAACCAAGAGCATCAAAAGATCGCAATCAATTTCGAATGTCCATTGCCATAGGATCGAGGGGATAGATGGAATTGATGAGGTCTGTTAGGAAGGATATATTCTGATGAGACCTATGATGGATACTAAGCGAAAAGATCAATATGATATAGGATATTCAAAATTAATTAGATTCGTTGGTACAAGTGGGTTTTGTTTGTTAAAGACCAGCAAGATGAAGGCATAGCTTGATGTCACAATACAAGGGAGACCAAACACAACCTAAAGACCTAGGGGCTCGGGGGCCGATCATAGATTAGCCTTGCCTACGTGAAAGCGCAAAGCCCTCGTAGTTCATGGAAAAAGACCATGCATAAAGCGGAAAGAAGACAATGGTGACTGATGATGAAGGACACAAGACGTGACAGACAAATGCCCCGGGGGAGGATCAAATGATCAACCTTGCCTACGTGAAAGCGCAGGGGCAACGTAGTTTGATAAAGGAGGAAAGTGACGCAGAAGGATGAAACCTAGATGGAGACCGCCACGATGAATGATCCTATATGACGACACGGACCAAACGACAAAGGGAAACGAAAGACATAAGCTCAAAGTGGGATATAAAGAAGCTCAGGATGAGGGATAGGTAAGGTGGGTCGTCCAGTGCTCAATCAACAAATACCAAGCGACCTAGGCTGAGGTGGGTGAGGATGATAATGTGGATGTAAGCATAAAATAACTAGGATGCCAGGTAGATAATGATTAAGCCCTCTATGGATGACGCCTGCTAACAGGTTTTCACCATCCATATTTATCCAAGGTGCCACCAAGAGGTGGTTTTCACTATAGGACGGATTTATTTCTCTTTACTATTTTTATACTGTCTTGACTTTTCATTCTATGAATTTCTATATATGTTGGATACAAATTTGCTCACCTAAATCATGTCTAATGACTCTTCTTAGTAGTGAGAATGTATGCGACATTATTTTATGTCAATAGATGAATTGTCTATGCTATAATCTTAAGTCTCTGAAGTTTTGGAACACAACAACACTATTCAGGCCTTTAAATCTATGATTTATTGTGCCCACCAGCAAATCTTAGTGAATCGCCTTAGGTTAGACTTTACTTTATTATATCCACTTCATTTTCTCTTTCCAAAACCCATTATAGAAGAAGTCGGCTTCTCTAAAAATCTGGAAGTTACTTAGTTTAGCGCAAAAGGTCCCCCCTTAAATTGAGTTTCCCATAAGACTTTGTTACCTCATCAAATTTTGGCGTCAACAGTATTATAACCTTACATTTTTATTTTAATTTTCTAAGTGTTGTAGTAATTAGAAATAAAATCTACATAAGGTTATTATGTTGAGTTAATGAATTAGAACCTTGAATGAAAGAGAAACTTGAGAGATTAGAGAAAAGCATAGGAATTTGAAATCTATTAATGAGGTGTTAATGCATCTACATGAAATCTAGAGTTTATAAGTGTGATAGGTCAAATTTGGGTGGTAGAAAACGAGCAGCAAACAAAGTAATGCAAAATAACACTAAAACAACCTACACCTCAAGATTAGCCTAATTAGATTCAACACAAAATAAAGAAGACAAATGGAACCTTTTGCTTTGCGTTGAATCGATCCTTTGGTTGGCCCTTCAATTTTTGGTGTTGTATGCTCCTTGGATGGCAAGATGCGAGCTAGATGGTGATATGAAGATGGATGCAAGTGAGTGCAAGCATGAAAATGGCTAAGTATGGATTCTAGAAAAAATTTGCAAGAGTTTGGCTACAATGCATGATCTCCCCAAAATGAGAGAAAAGAGGGGGTATTTATAGAGATTTTGGAAATCTCTAGGAAAATGGACGGTCAAGATTGAACCACCAAGATCAAGATGTAGGGCTAAGGTGAGTTGAGAACTCACAAGCCCTCGCATCTTGACATGTGTCATGTGATATGGTTTAAAAGAGGTGATGTGGACATGAGGTGGAAGGATAGTACATGACATGGAGAGAGTACATAGTACCTTGGGATTGGGACAAGATCTCCTCATAAAGGAGGTACTTGTCCCCATGTGGGTGAGAGGACAAGTGGGGAATTAAAAATTCCTCAAATATTTTCATGGGGAAGAGAGAAGGAATTTAAAATTCCCTTAAATGCATTGGGGGATTAAATGTGAATTAAAAATTCACATGGGGAATGGAGATGCCTTGTTCAAAAAGAATTTTTTTTTTAATGAAGTTGACTAAGAACACATTCCATAAATGATATGGGGATTAGAGATGACCTAATTGGATGATTAAGGTTGTGCAAGTACTTGATTAGACTAATTAAGGACTCATTAGAGGCAAGTGGGAAATTATGGAGGATGGGGCCCTAATGATGATTAGGGGTGCACACATCTTAATCATAAATTAATTATGACTAAGAAAGATGGTTAAACTACTAAGAGGGATTAGAGGCCAATTTGCAAAAGTTGGAGGATGTGACAATGAAAGAGAAAATAGAGAATTTTAAAAATAAATTTAAAATTCCAAGAGATAATATGACTAAATTAAATAAAGTGGTACATTTATTTAATTTAGAGAAGAAATAGGGGAAAAATATTTATTGAATTAAATACTTTAGAAAACCTTATGCAAGACACAATATTAATTAAATGAATGGTTTAATTAATATCAGTAAAGAGGATAATTTCGACAGAGCAAAAGGATGATTAAGGGAACGAATTTGACCATATTGAAGTGGTCAAATTTGGATGTCTACAATAAAAGAGAATTGTATGCATCTTATAAACACTAATTAATCAAATTGAAGCTAGGGTTAAGTATTTTGACAAAATTATGAATAAGAAATACATTAAAAAATGATAGAAGAATGATATAAAATGGTGTTTCATGTCAATTTAATCATCAAGTACTTTGAATTGGATAGGATAAATTGAGAACCACGGCTTCGAGGCCAAAGACCTAGTCTTGAAATTTTAGATCAACTAAAAACTTCAAAAATATATTATAAATATTTGAAAAATATCGAAAATCATTAAACATTGTTAAAATAACACTTTCAAACTTTATTTGAATTATGATAAAAAAAAATATAATATAAAAATATCATAAACCAAAATCAAAATAATATATATTATTTTTACCACTCCAATTTTCACCAATGAAAAAAAAAACTTAAAAACTTAATAAGGTCCTTTGGGCCCTCTCTACTAGCTTTAATCCTTGTGCATCCAATTGAAAAACATGCATGTACTCACTGATAAGTGTTAATTTCGATTTTAATTGAATACACACGCAGCTGAATCCCTAACATCACCAATTAAAAACAGAAATAAGTTTAGTCTTTTTCTGAGCCGGCCCGAAAATGCGCCGGCTGTTTACTTGCAGTCATCCTCAATGAACTTGAAGATTCAAGAATAATATGTACACCATTTTTATATTTTTTGTTCTATTACCATATATTAAATAAACAATACCTGCATTGGAGTGATCGACTTCAAAAAATCGATTTGCAGTATATGCCTTACGAATTCAGCATATCCAGCTACGTCTTGTCCATTGACACTGTGGGTATGCTTTTAAATTGAAAAATCAGCCGGACTTGTTGGATGTATCCTTCAAATTATTTGAAGGCCAACCGTTGATATAATTTAAGCACCACCAGTCCTTACTATAAATTCATCACATCATTACTTCATACTGGGTGATGCATGAATTTTACTAGCATGTCTTTGCTACCCATCGCAATGACACCTGATGCTATGGTCATGGCTTTGTACCAGGTATTTTTTCCCCCCAAGCTCTCACATTTTAATCTTCATAGCATCAATCTAAACTGCAGGCATGAAATGCAAATTTCTGTTGGTTTTGCAATACTGACATTTCAAATTACACTCAGCAATCTATCAAAAAGAGGTAAATATAATCTGAAAAGTCACATACAAAAATAATCCAAATCAGAGATTAAATTACAAATACCATTTTTTCCAAAAATGTTGACAAATTAGTTCCTTTTAACTAAAATTTATTTAAGATGATGGAATCCTGAATGGATGCCCAATTGAACAGGTGTCCAACTCAGGCAGCCCCGATCAAAACACTCACAACCCACGATTGAAACACCCAGCAAGATCAAGGTAACCCAACAATAATGCTATCACACGCAGCAACAAACATTTATAATACTGATCACTTACAGCAACTCACACTATTACTTCTTTTCATGATAAAGACAAACAAAATTAACTGCAGAGCATTTAAATTAGCACATAGGCGCTCTGCTCTTCATGCACACACAGAGAACAAAACATGACTATTGGATCAGCAATTAATGTAGTATTTTCTTCTCATTACAATAACATTTCAAGTTTTTTACTTGTATGAAAAATAACGCAGATATGGGGATAAACTTCCCCATCCCAGGAGTAAATCTTCTCGGTTCCCAGCTCGTGACAGTCACACCTGAAGCGTTTAAAATTCCCTTTTGAACATGCACGCAGTCTTCCACCTTTGTCTACTTGCTGCAGTTTATCACTCTGCAGTCTTCTCTTCCTTCTTCGCCACTATGTGTTTTACTCTGACAGGGTAGAAAAAGAGGATTCAATACACCTTTTCAAAAGTCCCCTTTTCCTCCTAATACAAATGGCTTTTGTCTCTCACGTCCTTAGATATGCCCAGCAGATGCTTGTGGAAAATTAAAGAGACTCTTTGAATCCGCATAAATTGTAGTTAAAGCTTCCACGAATAGTGCAAATCATTTGTCCGAATTTTGAACATGTAGAGAAGCATTCAATGTTGACCATGAATTGTTTGACAAAATGCAAAACCTAAAATAAAACAACAAACTCAAAATAAAAAAAAATATTGTTATTTTCCCAATTTTTCCGATGATGTAGATTGTAGTTAACCATTGGATGCTCCTACATCAAACACCCAGGACAAATAAAGCATGAGCTCCTGCTCATGTACCCGCTGCGAGCTCATCAATGGATTTTCCATTTTTCACAGCTTCAAATTCAGACATCCAAGTTGCACCCTCTGCTGTGTGTGCTCTCCATTTGAGCAAATACTCATAATAGTCTTTGTTTCTTGCGCTCTTTGCCAATTTTGATGTCCAAAATGGCTTCCATTTCTTTTTTTGCTTTCTTAGGCAGTTGGAATCTTCAATCAGTGGTTGAAGAGTCTTCAGTCAAGTTCTCTATACTTGTTTCACCCTCAACAAATGGGTATAGATCTGAAAAATTAAAGATAGGTGAAAGACCTACCCCTTCAGGCAGCTCTATTTCATATGCGTTTTTCTAAGAATTTGTGCAAAATCTTACAAGGCCCAATGTTCTTTATTTCAAGCTTGTTGTACGCACCTTTTGGGAACCTCTCATATAAATATGCTAGCACCAAGTCTCTAACTTCAAAGACTTCCTCCCTGCACTTTTTATCAGCATCCTGTTTATAGTTTTGCCCACTTTCTTCTAACCTTTTATTTACCTCCATGTGTACACCATGCATGGCTTAGGCATACTCCTCACCTTCAGCACTCCTAGCCATTTCAGTTGTGCTGCTAAACTCACAAACTCCTCTAGGGTTGCTGCCATACACAATTTGAAATGGGCTCATACCTGTACTAATATTATTAGAGTCATTATAAGCAAATTCAACTTGTGCTAAGGCTAAATCTGTGATGTCCCCTTTTTGAAAATAGTGTCACGGAGAAGACCTCTTAGCCTATTTCCATTTCCCATAGGTTAAGCGCAAAGCAAGGGAAATAAGCTTAAATATTATTTTAAGTTAGGCTCAAAAAATTCTAATTTAAGGAGCAACTTAAATAATATTATTAAAATAAAAAAAGGTTTTTAAACACATTAAAATAAACATATTTTTTTAAATACTAAAAATGAAACAAAATAAAAAAGTATTTTTAGATACTAATTGGAAGGAAATTTAATCAAGGTCCCAAATTGGAAAAGTATAAAAAGAGGGTGCCTAGCCTTATTTGGTATCTTGATTTCAATTTGACATTTTTCATTGTGAGCTTTGGCATTTGAGTTTTGGCATCCAAAAACAAAAACCTTTGGTTTGTTTGGGGTTTGAGAAGACAAAAACCCTCTTGGATTCCAGATTTGGGATCAAGGACGAAACCCTTGTTTCCCATATTGGGTAATTTCATCTAGGGATCACAACTGTGTTGATTTGTCGAGGATTTGAAGACATCTTTTAAGTTACATGTTGCTGTTATAGTTTCGCTAAAACAGTGATTTGTTGAATATTTCATCCTTTGGAGGGTAATATGTTATTGCTACAGTGTCACTACAGAATTTCTTATCATATTTGAGGGTTTCTACATTGGTTTTTAGGACTTTGGAGAGTTGTGCATCAAAAAGTGTTGGATCTGAATTGTTTATGACATTTCTAGTCAACCCTAGCTGAGTGCTACCTTTGGAGGAGCAAAATCAGTAAATCCCAGCCTAAAGATCAGTTATACAATTGTTGGTTTACATCATTCCCAACCACCAACAATCATCCTCAGTGTTACATCAATCATATAAGGTGATGTTCCAGACATTAGAAGGTTATATCAGTCATATACGGTCTGTTCTAGCATTTTAGAAGGTTACATCAGTCATACAAGGTGATGTACCAATCATTAGAAGGTTATACCACTCATATAAGGTTTTATCCCAGGATTCTGGAAGGTTACATTAGTCATATAAGGTAATGTACCAGTCATCAAAAGGTTATACCAGTCATATAAAGTGTTGTTCCAACATTCTAAAAGGTTGCTTCAGTCATATAAGGTGTTGTCCCAAATAACAAAAGGTTCTATCAGACATTATAGTGTTCTACCTAGCTTTGAGAGCATTAGTAAATCATTTGGAGTGCCTTATCAGTGGCCATATTGCACAACATCTATCATTGTTCACTTGTGAGTTGATTTGGGAAAGTGGTAATTCTGAAAATACATTTTCCAACTTGCATATCAATGTTGTCATCATTTTTACCATCTTGCAATTAAATAAGATCAATATTGAGGCTGCTGTCATATTGATTTCTAATCAAATTTGAGTGTGATTTAAAGTTATTTAAGGTTTTTTGTGAAGTTTCCAACTTGGTAGTTGCAATCAGCATTTGTATTACAAGTTTTAGTTGTTGTTCCAGTGGCATGTGTTCAAAAACATCAGAAAATAACAAAATTTATAAAAATGGAACATTATAAAACCCCATCATTTAGGTTTGTCATTAACTATGCATCTCAACAATTTTCCAAGACTTCGGTTCACAACCTCAGTTTTCCCATCTATATGAAGATGATAGGCTGGACTATAATCTAGTTTTGTGCTGCCCAATCTTTTCCACAGTGTTTTCCAAAAGTGTCCCACAAATTTGCTATCTCTAACACAATGCTAATAGACAACTCATGAAGTCTTCCAACTTCTTGAAAATACAATTTTGCAATATTTGTGTCATCATGACATGCTATAAAGTGCTTCATTTTTTATAATCTATCTACAACAACAAAAATGTAATCATTACTTCACCGAGTTCTTGGCAAACCAAGCACAAAATCAATGCTCACTGCATCCCATGGTTTATTTGCAATTGGGAGTGGTTGATGGAGCCTATTGTTCTGACTTTTGTCCTTTGCATGCTGGCATATTCTGCATCTTTCCACAAATTTCTTCACATCCATGTTCATCCATGGTCAATCATATGTGTCACTCAGTTGTGCCAAAGTCTTGTCATACCCAAAATGACCAGCTAGACCATCGTTATGCTTCTCTTGTAAAAGGTTCTCTCTTATGGAACCTTCAGGTATATACATCTTCCCCTTGAACAACATTCCATCTTGAATCATATACTCAAGCCATGGAGTTCTATCAACATTTGTTGGGCTCTCACATGCTACCCATACTTTCTTGAAATTGAAGTCCTCTTCATACAATTCTTTGATTGAATCAAACCCAATGATTTCCACTTGGAGCTCATTCAACACAAGAGCTCTTCTACTCAAGGCATATGCCCCTTTGTTATATTTCCCACTCCTATATTTTAAAACAAAAGTGTAACTTTGAAGGCACCCATTTGATTCAATTTACCTTGGCTGTTTATATACTGCAATGCCTAATGATCAATGAACCAAACAAATTCTTTGGGTAACAAATAATGCCACCACTTCTTTAGGGTTTGTATTGTCGCATAGAATTCTTAATCATAGAGAATATTTTCTTTTTTGATTCATTTAACTTTTCACTAAAATAAGCAATGGGCTTTATCCTCTTGGCTTAGTATAGGGCCTATGGCTATCTTGCTTGCAACATAGTGAACTTTGAATACCTTTTCAAAATAAAGTAAAGAAAGCATAGGCTGTTCAATCACTTTCCTCTTCAACAACTAAAATCTCTCTTCTACTATAGTTGTCCGCTAGAACTTCTTTCTATCCCATTTCATTATTTCTACGATGACTGAAATTTCTAATAAATCTCCTATAAAACCCGGCCAACCCATGAAAGCTCCTCACTACAAACAGTCTTTGGCGAAGGCCATTCCACTCTTTCTTTTGCTTTCTCTAGGTCCATGTTTAACCCATCTCTTGAAATCACAAAGCCCAAATAAATGAGCTCCTCTTTGATGAAGCTACTCTTTTGCAAGTTTTCTAACAAGCTCTCTTCTTTCAACTTACTAAACACAAGTCTCAAATGCCTCGAGTGCTCTTCCTTAGACTCACTAAAAACTAAAATATCATCCCAATATACAATCACAAACTTACTCATGAATGGTTTCATGAGCCTCATAAATGCACTCAGGGCAATAGACAAACCAAATGGTATAACCTGCCATTCATACAACCATCATTAGTTTTAACTTTTAAATGCAATTTTCCACTTGTCACCTTCTCTTATCCATATATGGTGATACCTGTTCTTCAAATCTATTTTGCTGGAGCATTTAGCTCCACTTACACAGTCCATTAGATCGTCCATTCTCGATAATGGGAACCTATACCTTATTGTGATCTTATTTATAGCCCTCAAAGCTATGCACATTCTCCATTTTCTACATTTCTTGGGTGATAACACAGTTGGGACCGCACAAGGGCTCAAACTTTTACAGTTCAGACCCTTTTGTAACAGCTCTTGCACTTGTTGCTTTATCTCTTCATTCTCTTGAGGTGTTAAGCTGATTTGTATGGCAAAGTTGCTCCTAGCTTTAAGTCTATGTGGCGACTAATGCTTTTTATTGGTGGTGATCCATAGGCAAGCCATTGGATATTTTGTCCACATATTCCTCCAACAAACTCTGAATTTCAGCAGGTAGATTACTCACCTTGGAGCTTGTCTCCGTGTGGAAATGAAGACAAAGAATACCTCTTCCTTCTTTGTCTCTATTAGGGACTCTTTTCCAAATACTAACATCACCCTTGTATTGTTGTCCACCCCTTCTCCCTTATCTTGTAAGGGACTCAACATTAATCTCTTCCCATCCTTCACAAGAGTATATGTGTTTGCCCTACCATAATGTATGGCTTTCCTATCAAAATACCATGGCTTACCCAACAACACTTGAGACACATCCATTGGCGTAACATCACACACAATATCATCTCTATATGTGACAATTTGAAAGCTAACCACACATTATTCATTTACCAAAACTTGATGTCATTTGAGCTAACAAAGAAATTTTATAAGGGGTTGGCTGCAATATTCATTTTCACCCAAGCTTCTCTACCATTTCTTTAGACACTAAGTTATCCATATTACCACCATCAATAATTAACTTACAACACTTATCTCCGGATTTACAAATTGTCCTAGAGAGATTCTTCCATTTTAGTGGTTCACTTATCTATTTTGTTGGTTTAAAGAGCACTATTTTCATCAAAAGGACTTCTCCTTGCTTTATTCCTTTAGTGTTTACTAGTGACCCAACACTTTCTTCATCCCCTTGGGTTATATGGACAATTCCTTCAATCCTTCAACCACTGTTCTAGGCTTCTTTTGTGCACTCAAATGACCTATGATCAGCATACCTATTGCACCTGAAACAATTCCCCAAGAATTCTCCTCTTCCATAGAATCCTCTTCCTTGAGTTGCATAACCTTCTCTCCCTCTTATATTGAAATTCTAGGTCCACAAACTACTTGCTTCTTCATTATAAATTTATAGGTATGTTGTCCTCTTTCACCAAAGTTTTGTCCTTTACCTTCAAAGTTTTGTCTTCTTCCTCTGTCTCTAGAATTCACATGTTGCCTTCATGCCAACTTCTCCTCCACCTTCAATACACATTGGTAGGCTTCCTCTATGGTTCTAAAATTTAGCAAACTAAATCCATCTTGGATATTAAAACAAAGTCCATTCACATACCTTGCTACCTTTTCTCAGTCTTCTTCCACGTGTCTAGCCCTTATATTGAGATTATAGAACTCCTCAATGCACTCTTTTACACCTACTTCCTTTTGTTTTAAACTTTGTAACTTCTTGAATAAACACATGCGATAATCTAAAAGGTTAAAATTTGGTCTTCAACCAAGATTGTTTTTTTAAAAAAATTCTCTTTCTTTGCCTCTTAGTTTGTACATAATCCCATCATACAGATGTATGACTCTTTAACCTTGTACAAGCAAAATTCACTTATTTGGACTCCTTTGCTTACTCATTATCAAAATACTTCTCCATAACTATAATCCAATCCATGAGCTATTCAGCAATCAAGCTCCCACTATAGCAAGGTGCATCTAGCTTAGGTGTGCTCCCAATCTTCGCCATGGCTTTGAGAAACCTGGTCTCAGCTGCATCTTCTACTTCTTCTTCAGGTCCTTGGGATCCTTGGGCTTCCTTTCCTTCATCATCACCTGCATCCTGAATTTGAACTCCCCTTCTTTGAGGTGTCTCCATTGCAGCCAGTCTTGCTCGGATCTCTCTCATCATTTGTGCTAAGTCAGCAACTCTAGGTGCTCCTGCCCTTGCATCCCTTCTAATAGTACCCCATCTAAATTCCATTATCACTCAACTCCAAGTGTGTGTTTCACAATTTGCCAAAGCCGTAACAAGATCTTCACAATATCTCTTTACACAAGCAGTAATTCCCTTTCAAGATCTGCAGCACTCCTCTTAGCAAGAGCTTCTTCATACTAGTCCAACAAGTAGGAACCGGCTCTAATACCATCTGATGCAATCCTGGATGGATGACTAACTGAACAGGTATCCAACCCAGGTAACCCTAAATCAAAACACTCACAACCCACAATTCAAACACCCAGCAAGATAGCGGTAACCCAGCAATAATGAAATCACTTGCAGCAACAAACATTCATGATACTGATCACTTACAGCAACTCACACTTTTTACTCATTTTCATGACAAGCACAGACAAATTTAACTGTAGAACATTTCATTAGCACATAGGGGCTTTACTCTTCATTCACACACAAACAACAAAACATGAGTTGGAGCAGCAATTAATGTAGTCTTTTCTTCTCATTACATTAACAAAAATTACAGCATTTCAAGCTTTTTACTTGTATGAAAAATAATGCAGATATTGGGATAAACTTACCCTATCCCAGGAATTAAATCTTCTTGGTTCCAGCTCTTGGCAGCCACACCTGAAGCATTTAAAATTCCCTTTTGAACCTGCACCCAGTCTTCCACCTTTGTCTGCTTGCTGCACTCTATTACTATGCAGTCTTCTCTTCCTTCTACACTCATCTATAGTCCCCTTTTTCTCCTAAAACAAATGACTTTTCTCTCACATCCTCAGATATGCACGGAAGATGCTTGTGGAAAATTAAAGAGACTCTTTGAATCCCCAGAAATTGCAGTTAAAGTTTCCAGGGATCATGGGAATCAGTTGTTCCAATCTTGAACGTGTAGAGAAGCATCCAATGTTGACTTTGAACTGTTTGATAAAATGCAAAACCTAAAACAGAACAACAAACACAAAATGACAAGAAATAAAAATGTTAGTTATTTTTCTATTTTCTCAGATGATGTGGATTGCGATCAACTTCTGGGTGCTCCTGCATCATATTTTTAAGTTCTAGTACATGTGTAGTGTCGTGCATATTGTTCATTTCATTCTGCTTAATTGATCGTTTTAATCATAGCTTTACTTTGTACATTTACATCGAACTTATATACACTGTGTTCTTACAACTTGCTGTTGTTTACAGCATGATGGGATGAGCTCGTTTTACCTATAATTATTGATTATTATAAAATATATGTTTTGATAAAAGTATTAGTATATTACAAAAAACAATTCCTAATAACTGATCCAATTTTGAATTTTGGTATTGGTTTTAGTTTTTTAGTCTTTTGTACAGTACATAGTTTAATTTTTGTCATTAAGAAACACAGTAAGTACTCTCTTAACCTATTGTACTAGATTTAATGACATTTAGAGTTGATTTTTATTTCCATATTTAGTTGGTGTACGCTTGCCATATTTCATGGCTTTCATCGATTTATACAATTACTAAAATTATGTATTTACAGGTTCTTCCTTATGTTTGGTGTCCGGCTGCCTGCATGCAACCTGCTGGTTTCTTAGGTCAGTTTACATTCCTCAAAATTTTATGATGTGTTTATATATGTGTGTGTATATGTATGTATATATATATATAAGTTTGGAGAGTTGAAGAGACAGTCAATGTTTATATGCGATGATAATGTCAAGTCCTACGGGTGACTGCAGAAATGGCTCGTTGGATTAACACTAGTGAAAGGCGATCCTCCCGATTGAGATTGCACTTCATGGAAGCGATTCTCACAAGAAATAAGTTATTTTGACACAGATGTAAACATTGGCAAGATCATCTTCAATATTACAGATCACATAGAGCTATTGGTGAAAAGGTGAGTATGATAAAGCCTGAACCTTTTTTCATAATTTTGTGGATTGATTGATAAACATGACTTTATATGACACTTGCAATGGTGCATGATTCCTTGCCAATTTGTTTTCCTTCTTAGATGATTGCAAACATTGGACAAATGCTTCGCTGGCTTCAGCGCTGTTATTTAAAAAAGCTTTGACAACATAATTTTAATGTCTCAAATAACACACCTGATACATTTATCTTAAGAGTTTTTCTTCATAGAGGTTGAGATTTGTGAGGTTTTATGAACATGCCATGACAATTTCTGACTGAAAATAGTGCAGGTAGGACATTTCATATTCAGTGTCTCTGTTTATATAATCCGAACTACAATTGCCTTCACCTTGTGTCAGCAAGTTTCTCTAAGAACCATAGTATTAGTGCCTCTTATAGGCATTATCGGTGCTACTTACAGAAAAGCTATGGTTTCTAACTTTCAAAGAACACAGCTTAATCCCTATGAGGCCACAAGCACCATCCAAGAAGTAAATTTGACTTTAAGACACACCCAATAGTGTTTAATCTACCAGACTGTCCGTTACTTTCCAGCTTTCAATCCATGGCATATAATTTGTTTTAGAACAGGATCAGTAGTGACAAACAATAGTGCAGACTGTATCTCAAATCAGAACTGTGTTTGCATTAAACAACTTATGAAACATTCACCGAGGTGATAGAGAAACAGATGAAACTGAGTAGAGTGGCGCTCTAGCTAAGGGTGTCGGAATAGATGTGCTTAATGCCACAACAAACCTCTCTTGGGCTCTCACGATTTGGATTGAAGCACTGGTGGTAACTCATGGTTATTACTTATTCGTATGGAGGATCATCTCTGCTGTTATGCATATACTCTTTGGAGGATTGTAAGAATGATTTACTTATATAAGCCTGGATAATTGATATAAATTAAAATAGATGGATCTTCCATATTTTCTTATTATAATTTGTGTTAGAGATCCCTTACATTCGCTGCTCCAGATTTGTAAGCTTACAACAAGGGGAAGGAAGCAGATTATGAAGTTTTTGAATTTATGAAAATGTGGTCCAAGATAAGTTGTGAACAAGTGGGAAAGGCACTGGAAAAGCTAGAAGGGTGGATAGTATTCATAATGTGCAATTTTCATACCCTTCTAGGCCAGAAAAGCCTGTACTCGACAGTTTCTCTTTGTCTGCATCAGCAGGGAGGTCTTTGGCCTTGGTAGGCAATGGTGGATTTGATATAAGCATATTAATTTCTCTCCCACATAGACTTATGATCCATTGAAATATCTATAGACTGTTTGGGCTCTTTTTTCCCTGTTTGTCTGGCATTTGACTAAGTTTTGATTGCATTAGTAATGAGATAAAATTTGATTGGCATTAATCAGGTAAAAGTATTGATAGAAGGGATCAATATAAGGGCTTGGACTTGAGATTTCTGAGATGAAATGTAGACCTGGTTGTGCACGAGCCTTGTCTGTTTGCAGCTAATATTGGTGATAATATCAGAATAGGCAAATGGGACACAAGCATCAACATGATCGAACCAGCAGCAACTCAGTCAAGTATGAACCCAAGTAAGTGTCAAGTTGGTGTCTGGTAAATATCTGTTAGCAAATAATTAGTATGCATGCATTTGTAATTAGTCAAGTGAATACATAGGATATATAGAAAAATGGTGCTCTATCTATCCAAAATTTTGAGAACATGCTTTGTTTGATCTAAAAATACCATGTCCCTTGGATCCCAGACCCTCCCATCCTCAATGGTGTTCCGGATACAGCTGGACAGTAGGGAACGTCCCTTGGTTGTCCCCAAAAATCTTCAAAACTCTGAAATGTTTCAAAAACGCATTGTAGGAACAGGAAATGCCACGGGGACATTTGAGGCATCCCTTGACCGTCTTAGGGACGGCCCAACGTCCCTGAATGCAAGGCAACTTTTTCTTGTGTTTTTAAAAGAATACTGTTTTAAAATTCCTTATGACATTAAAAAAATTAGTATTAACTGTTATATAACTTATAGCATTAGCTATTAAAAAAATTAATATTAACTGTTATATAACTTATAGCATTAGCTACGAATCTGAATCATGATATATTTATTACACTTGTACTGATGTCACTGTCTAATTTTGATGTCATTTTACTCAATATTAATTAAATTTACAGAAATCTGACTCTCTCTCTCACCCCCGCTCCCACCCCCTTCTTCAAAAAATGCCTCCAAATTGCTGTCCCCGTCCCTGAAACACTGTGTTGTATAGAAAATGGTGTTTTTGGGCTTTGAATCTATTTTTAAGTGAATACAAAGTTCAAATAAGTTGGCAAAACAAAACGAAATCAAATAGTGGATCAAATCTATTAATCTAGTAGATTTCTTCACAACTCTCCTAAATAGTGTGTGGGAGTCTTGTAATCAATCAAATGGTGGATTTAATCTATTAATCTAGTGGATCTCCTTCACAACTCTCGTAGATAGTGTATGAGAGTCATTTGCTCCATCCATGCAGTCATTTATTCTATTTGTGCCTCAAACTTAGGATTCAACATATTTGATGATTCACCAAGCATTTTAAAACATAAAGCAATATCTAACAGTTCTTTTTTGTGTTGGAAGCATGCGTTGAACTAATTTGTGTTGAATATGCGCAAACAAACCTCCTATGAACCACTCTTCATTGATGACATCATCTATTGCTTGTGGAATTTTTTAACATAACTCCTTATATCATTGATCATATTTGCACACAAATTTGTTGGGGATCTACTTGATATCTTATTGCTATGATTTTTCTATGCAATATTTTAGGGTAGTCGAACTCTAAGAAATTCCTCTTGAAATCATCCAAATTTATTTTAGTTGGATCCTTATCAAAACTTAAGTCCTAGTCTTGGCTCTTCCTATAAGAGTAGCTGCAAGGAGTTGAATCTTTTATACGCCATTGATCCAGGTGCATCCAAAATACTTGAAAATTTCACAGTCTCAAAATTCATCCAAAGAAGCATCAATGTGTAGAGCTCGCTGACACAATCTTGACGCAACTTTAATGGGCTCAAAAGGAGTCTGTATGCAGAAGTTATGCTTAGTCAAAGGTTCGATCAAACAAGCGAATCAAGGGTTCAAAAAGGAAAAAAATTGATTGTCTCAAAATGAAATAAAAATGACGCCAAGTCATAGTGCTCGTTGCACTGATTCTGGAACTATATTCGGTTTCAAAAATGGAGCTCGTATGTGAAAGTTACGGCTGGTCAAAGGTTGGTCAAAATTTTGACTCTAGTTGACTTTGATGACATTAGCAAGCTGATGTGGCAGGTGGTGACGTGGCAGGAGTGGTGAGTTGGCACATACATGGTGGAAAAAGGAATTGGATTAAACCATATTGTTAAAAGAAAACACGTATGGTTTAAAAATTAAAAGATTTTTATGATTTCAAGGAGGATTTGGTGGGATTTTATCCCTTAAAATCCTCTTCCCTTGCCCATAAAACAAGGAGAGGAAAAAAAATCCCGTAAACTTACATTTCAACAAATTAACCCCTTTAACCACCTTTCTCATATTTAAGATTATCCAAGGAGATTATTAAGGGTCTTTTTAAATATATTTTAAAGATTATAATGTAAGTCCAAAATTATAATGGCCCATAGTTAAAGGAGTTCGGTTTTTAATCACACAATTTTGTATTAGATTTAATTTACAAGTTAATTTTGTAAACTCTAATTATGGATCAACCATCATTGCCATCTTTCACCTTTTTGGTGATTTCACAAGTTTTTCAATGCTTGGATGCATCTTCATCTCCCATTTAGGACTTCACTATAGGGAGCCCATGCTCATAGATAACAAGAACATAATAATATGTATGGTTTTCAATGCTTGTGCAAACTTATCCTTGCAAAGTTTTATTAAAAAAAAATTATAAATTATATTTTCAAGGGTGGTATTACAATTCCTATCACCTAAAAGTTTTATTACTTCAACTACTTGTAGTGTGCAAAATACAAAATCATGTGCTTCATCCCAATCACTTAGGGATTAAATTCTAGTCTTGGGTAATAGCTTGGTTTATCGTCATTTGAGCATGTATATTCAATTTGAGCAGCTATAATTGTGGGTACATATTCTAGTATTCTATTCAGCATTACGTCAACTCTCTCACAAGTATGTTTGGTCCTTGCATCTTCGAATAATGCATACACATGATCTCCATTATTAATGATTTCACATTTACATTGCTTACATTGCACACAACATGTTCTTTAGGGTCTCTCCATTATTACTTCAAATAAAATAGCTCTTTCACCCTTCCTCATGCATTTCCTAGTATATACTAACTCAATTTTATTGTCAACTACTACTTCTACATGTTGCTCCATAAATCGAGACTAGCTTTTAACCATGCATCTTGCAGTGCGGTAAAGGAACTACTCCATTGGAAATATTTCAACACATTTTTCTATCAGCACCATCTTTGGCATAGAGGGGTTAAGAACGAACTTAGGGGTTTATCAATTAGGGGAAAGGATTCGGTAGTTGAGCATGTTCTAATAGTTGTTATAACATTTGTTGATTTAATGTCCAATATTTTTAACAATATTGTACCAATTATTGTGACTTTAAAGTTGTTAGTGTTGATGATGAGTAGCCATAAATAAATGAAATGTATTCCTTAGATCTAAAAAGCAACAAATCATGTGATGCCACATTAGCGTACTAATAAAATATGACTTAGTGCACAACTATTAGTCTAACTTTTTTTTGGGCCTTTTTGGACACCTCAACAATATGCATGTTGATGTGGCCCTAAAACCTTAGTTATAAGCAAGGAGCTTGTTGAGTAAGTTGTTGTAAAAAATTGGGAGTGATTTAAAATTTCCAAGTAGGATTTTGAGAAGCGTGAAGTTATGGTGCTCAACTACTAGGTCCTCTCCCCAAAGGAATAAGTCGATATCATGAATTGGAGGATGTATGAATTAACACCTTTAAAAAATATTTTCACTATGTGTGTTCATGCCAAATCTTGACATTTTAGTTGAAAAATTAGTTTAGGTGTATAGGTAGCAAATCACAAACGATTGCTTTAGCATTGTCTAAGAGATGCACATAGCCACTTGGATAAGTGTTCAAGTAATTCAACCCAAAATTATTTGTTTAAATCATTACCAATCTTCCTCTCTCTATTTACAAATCTCTACAAGTTTCTAGGGCTTCAACTTTAAGGAATCCCTCTATTTTGCATGAAAATCATCTATTATCTTATTATACATTATTTGGTAAGACATTGCTATGACCAATAAAGACTCTCAAAGTATGCCCCAATAATAGAACCAAAATTTAACCATTTTTCCTAATGATGGTGTTTACACTATTATTAAAGACATTGCTATGACCAATAAAGACTCTCGAAGTATGCCCCAATAATATAACCAAAGTTTAACCATTTTTCCTACTGATGGTGTTTACACTATTATTATCTCTAACTCCTCGTTGTAGCTTTTATACATAATCACAATTCTCACCCAAAGGATGTGAATAGTTCATCACCATTTTTTATAAACTCTTATACTAAACATAACATGAATACGAAAAGAATTATTATCTAACAATTCCACACTTGTTTCATATACAACTACTAAACATAACATTCTAAATATTCATTAACATAGATAACTATATTTGAACCAATTTTCTTTTTTCCTATTAATCTCCTCTTCATTCTCTTTATATCTCCTCATCTCATGTATTCTCACATATGTATAAAAAATACAATATGAGCATATATATTTATATAAGCATATTTTAATGTACTCTCAAATGTGCATGCTCAATATATACATTTACAAAGCTACACATAAGATTATTACATGGTCAACCATGCACACTACAATGAATACAATTACAAATATGCCAAATATACACATGATATAATTAGTTACAAAATGAGACTGTCTTACCATGTTACCAAATATGCATGCTCATGCTAGATCCCAATGCTTTAGTTGAACAATCAATTCAGGTGTCTAGGTAGCAAATCATAGATGATTGCTTCAACATTGTCTAAACCATCTAGAAGTAGCATCGTAAATTGTCACCCATGATAATTTCACACTATGTTTTGCTCCCTCTAAGTGCATGGACCTAATTGTACACCTAATTTTTGAAATTATGCATTTTGCGGCCCATTTTAACATTTACCAACAAATTGCATATAGAAAACCAAAGCATTTATTTAATATTTTTCCCTTGACACCTTAAGTCTTGTAAAGTAGGATTGGACCCTAGTCGCCTAGGGTGACTAAGTCCCCCTATTTTGCCTCCAAAATTGAATATGTTGAAGGTGGCATTTTATTATTTAAATTTCAAATGTCTAAAGTTGGCTGTCGGGATTTAATTTTAAGGAAATTAGAATAATTGTGTATAAATACTTAGTTATTGCATCATTTGAAAAACTAACAAGAAGAATTGAGCAAGAATTATTGTCAAGAGCATTATCAAGCAAGTCAAGAGCAATCATTAGAAGATTTATTGCAGCAATTCAAGATCAAAGCATCATATCAAAGTGTATGTGAGTTTGTTCATATTGTTTGTGAGATCTAACCCTTGTAGGCCTTCAAGAAAATCAAGCCAACAACAATCAAGCCTTGAGGATATCTTGCATGACTTCAATGCTTCAAGGAAACCATTTTTGGGTGGTGAGTTACAATTTGTTGTTGATTCATCATTCATTTTATCATTTAGCCTTATCCCTCAAAAGGATAGGCTCCCTATCATTGACATTGCCATTGTGGAAGTGGAAACACTACCATGGAGTTTGACTAAGGCAAGCCCCTAAATGACACAACATTTCTTCTCTTTGTGAATGTGTAGATTTCAGGTTGAGAGAGGATTGAAGGAACTTTGAAGATAAATTGTTCATTGTTGCAATTGAAGTCCTACATCTTGTCAATTTACGAAAACTCACCTACAAAAATATCCGGTTGTGATTTGACAACTTTGCAAACAGAAACAAAGGTTTCAGATCTACCATCAAACAACTGCAAAAATAGAGCAGAAGAAGCTTGCAGGGACACATATGCCCCTGGGAAACTCTGCCATTGTATTCAGACCAATAGCATATTTTCAAGACAAGTACACAGTCCCCTGTGCTTCCTAGATCCGCTTGCAATTCTCTATTTCAGTTTGTTAATTGTCGTGTTTGTGTTCATTTCGTCGTCATCTTTATGCTCCATCATGCCATCTGTTTTCATCGTGTATGCTTCGTGTTTTTCAACATGCATGTTTGTGTATGTTGTCTTGTTGCATATCATGCATGCAAGTGTTCCTTTGTGCTTATGTGGGTTTGTCATGGGATCTTAGATCTTGGGGGCTTGCACCATCCCCTTTGATCCTTTGTCATCCTATTTCTTCAACATTTGGACAATCAAACCCCTCTTGACATATTTTCTACTTTGGTGTGAGTTTGAGCGTAAGTTCATACTCTCACTAAAGTGGGGGCTAAATGCACCATCATAAATTGTCACCCTTGACAATTTCACTTTATGTTTTGTCCCCCTTAATTTATGGGACCTAATTAAAATCCTTAATTTCTTAAATTATGTATTCTATAGCACATTTGTACCACTTTTTGAGAAATTGCAAGCATTGAACAAATGCATCCAACTATTATTCTACCCTTGACACTTAATGTACTGGAGAATAGGGCCAAGACCCATTCGCTCATCCCCTTATTCTTTGGGAACCAATTTTTGATATGTCGGAGTGGGCATCTTAACATTCAAAATTCAAATTGCAAATGTCGACTATCGGGATTAATTCTTAGGAAATTAGAGAAATGCCCATAAATACCTAGTTATTGCATCATTTAAAATCTAAGTGAATGAACAAGCATTCATGAGCAAAAACTATTGTCAAGAGTACCATCAAGCAAGTCAAGAGCAACATTTCAGAGCTTTATTGCAGCAATCCAAGATCCTAACATCATGTCAAATGTTATGTGCGTTTATGTGTGTTCATGTTATCATTTTTTTGTGAAGGCTAACACTTTTGTAGGTCTCCAAAGCATTCAAGAAAATCAAGCAAGCAAGATCCAAGACCTTGAGGTGATGTGCATGACTTCAGTCCTTCAAGGAAGCCATTGAAGGGTGGTGAGTTGCAACACTTTTTGATTTCATCATTCCTTTCCTATCCATTAACATTTTATGATTGACATTGTCATTGTGGAAGTGGAAACATTTACACGAGGTTTGACTGAGGAAGCCCCTAAATGGTACATCTCTTCTTTTTGTGAATGTACAGATCTTAGGTTTGAAAAGGATTGAAGAAATATTGAAGATAAATTGTTCATTCTTGCATTTAAAGCCCTACATCTTGTCAACTCATGGAAACTCACCTACAGAATTATCTGGCAGTGTTCCAACAATTTTGCAATCGAAAATCAAAAGCTCGGATCTATCATCAGAGGAACTCAAAAATAGAGCAGGACACCCCTACAAGGACCCTACGCCCTTCGGTGAATTAGTCCTCCTATGCACATTGAAACCAATTTTTCTAGGTAGGTACACAATCCTCTACACTTCCCAGATCTGCCTGCAAATCTCTGTTTTAGTCTGTGCATTATCGAGATCTTGCAATTTTCATATTAGAGCATATAGTTGAATTAGGTTAATCATAGAAAATCAATTCCAATCCATTCCAATCCCCAAATTGATGGAGATCCAGGTCTAGTTGGCTCACCTTCATGGTTGAAAGTCAATCTATACACCTTGTTGATCTCCATCTTAATGAAACCCTACGAAAAGGCCTTGAATCCTATTGTTCTAAGCTCTTGGGACTTAGGATCACCTTTTTCTATGTTCCATCTAACAAAAGTGAAAGGCCATTATAGAGCCTGATAAATTCCCCTTGGTGACCTAGTGGTTGAAAAGTGATATATAGGTAGTTCCACTAGTGTAGGTGGTACTTGGGTTGAGCACTAGCAACAAGGTGGAGACAAATAGGTAGGAAGGAAGTGATCATTGCACACTACTAGAAAAGATAGAGGCAATTAGGAAAACCAATGTCAATTCATTAATTTAAAAATGTCAATAGATTGGTAGTTTATCATCATTTTGAAGAGGGAGGGGATGGCAAGCCCACCACCCACCTTGGAATGAGGGGGAATTTTATCCATACCACAACCTTTAATAAAATTGGAATTTGTTTGTGGGAGGTCCCTCCCTCTATCACCTAGGTCATGATAATGATTATAGCGGGTACAAGGTACCTCCCCATCACCAATAAAAAAGCACTAGCACAACATAAAAAAAGACATGATTTTTTATTTTTTGAAAATACTATAAAATCATGCAACAAATAATATTTTTTACAGTACAAAAGATCTAAAAGCTATATGACCTCGAGCCATGTGTTTGGGCAAATTTTTGTACCTATAATACAAACTTCTTTGAATTGGATGATTTGACAAGCATCTCTAGGGTTTTGACACTTTTGAACATAATGGTGTAATCCATCTTGTGAATATGCTTGAAAAAGTGTGTAGCCTAGAAGTGACATTTAAAAAGCATGCAACCTAAAAATTAAAAAAAAATGTCCTCCCTATGTCCAAAATGGACAAAATGGAAAACCATAGTATTTTAGTCAATTAAACATGATGGTTGACTTTGATTTGACACAAAATTACCAAAATGTAGCTTTCAACACAATGCTTGAAAGTGAAACCCTTGACCCTCAATAGAAATGGGAAAGCTCCATATTACCATGACTTTTATATCATGTAAAAAATTGAAGAGTTCAAATCACCAAGCACAAGAGTGGACCCAATAACTACGTGAGAAGCATGACACACACACTAACAAGAAGAAAAAAACAACTATGGAATTACATGATTCATTAATATGTTATTCCAATAATAAAGAGGATGTACAAATATGTGAGATTACAAGCACATGCAAGATGCACGAGAAACAAGGTAATACTAGCATGTTAAGGGAATACAAGGGAATGGGAGAGAGGCTCAGGTATGAACCAAAGACAAGTATGTATAAGATATACCCAAGTGAGGAGATCAAACAAATAAGTACTTGCTAAAGATAGAAGATGTCACATCTCTAAGAGATGACACCTACCCAAGTAGAAAGCTACCTAAGAAAGCTTATCTTATATGCATAATAAAGCTAGGATAATAAAGTAAATGCATAAATAATAATTCACTATAAAAGAAGGGTCGTGTATGCAAATTTTAATCCTAAGTAATGAAAACTTAAAGGAAATTTGCAGTCATATAGAACTATTTTCACATAAACCCAAGAAATAAAATCATGCAAACAAGTATTTGGAATCCACAATGCAAAAGACTAGACATGCATACCATTAAGATGACATAATATATACCTTGGGAAAACCCTCAAGAGGGAAAAACCTAGCCTCCAAAAGCATCCACACTCAATGCATTATCTCATGAAAAAATATTACAATACATTTGTAAAGTCTCCACATGAATACATATGAAACATCAAGCTCTCTACATGCACTCCATGTGAACAAGTAAATGAGAATCATGTAACCACACATCCCCATCCATGCTTCCTTTGTGCACATGTGTAACCTACAAGAGATGCTCCAACTAGTCAACCTCAACAACTACTCATGTGCTTTCTTTTGTAGAAATAAGCTTGCACAAAACCATCGATGGTATTACATAAACCATATGACAAATACCATTTGCTTACAAAATCATTTTCCCTCTCATTTACTTTTTGGTACTAAGTTATCTCGATATTAAATATTTTTCCAATGTGCAAACCCACACTAAATATTTATCCTAATGTTACAACACATAAAGTGGCCCCAAGTATGTCTAACCCATGTGATGCATACATCCCTAGATCCCCTAGGAGCACCACAAATAATATAAATTTTATATTATCACATTATGCAAGGTGAACAACACACCTTTTCCCAATAAAAACCATAGGAGAAATCTATCTATTGTGGACTGTGAGAGTGTGATGGAGAGATTAATGAGTTATGAGGAATGAAGAACTAGTTTAGGGATTATTTAAGGGGTTTGTCTACATATTTGCAAGGGGATGTGAAACCTGAGAGGCCATTGAAGGTGATTTTAGATAGTTTTGGATGAAAAATAATGCAACATGAAATAATACAACTAGGGTATGAAGTTTTCAACAATGAAAGACTAGTAGAAGGTGCAACATGGATCTCTCTACTAAAGTCTTCAATATGATGACTCCAATATGCTACAATAGTTGTAGATAGAAGAAATCATAGTATTAGTGTAGAATTTGTGAATGCGATATGATATTGTCCCATTTTTAAGTGACTTGGGACAACTTTATTTTGCATTAGGTTTTAGGTGGTCATTAGAAAACATAGCAGGATAGGTCTAGGTTTAGAGTAGAGGCGTCATTAAAAAAATTAGGTTTATAGAATTTACCCAAATACTAGTGTTATAATTGGAAGGGTATACAAAGCACTAGCATTTTCACATGTATCTTTTTTTAGTTTTTCCTAAAACTTTACGACTACATTTTGGGGTTGGAATAGGCTTGGATGTGATTGCAAATTATTCCACTGTTAAGCAAAGAATGAAATATGACAAATGGGTCCTAGAACACACCTAAGGGAGTGAATAGTAAATTGAGTGCAAAAATGAAAGGTGAAGATTACAAAGTAAGAAATTCCCAAACTAATAATTGCGTATTAATCCTCCTCATCCATTTTCATATACATAAACAATAAGTGTCTCACTAGAATGTTGAACACATTCAATCACTTTTTCATAGAGTCGTCATCACTCATTGTCAAGGAGTACAACTTGTTCTAGAAAAAGAGCTTGTTTATAAGGGATTGATACAATTTTCTTGACTTCTTCTAGAGGTTCTCAAAGGTGGTTTCTCCTTAAAAAAATTAGGAGCCCTAAATCTACACAACTAAGCTAAATCAGTCTTTTTAGCTTTCTATCAATCATTTCCCAATCTTCATTTTTCATGTTAGAGAGTTTATAACTATAAATTGCTACCAATATATCTATATTAATGAGAAAATCCTTCATCTTGAGCTTTCAGAACTCAATTTCGATTCCAATATATTTTTCCACCTCCATTCTAGATGTGTTTACTATATGTTTCCCTGAAACATAAAATCACACTACAAAGTTCCCATTAAAATAAGGATTAGTTACATAGCCTACTCATTTCATGGATACATCATCTTGGCCAAGATTTGATTCCAAATGAAATAAAAAGTATGCAAAATTCCTAGCTAATCGAATTAAGAGAACAATGCAAGTAAAGAGATTTATAATAATTTTGATAGAGTAGTGGCACAAATAAAGAACAAGAAAGGAATAATAAAAGAACACGACATGGAATATACCTTAGGAAAACCATACGATGGGAAAAACCCAACCTCTAAAAAGAACATACCTAATATAAATTATTTAGAAACAAATGTTATAATATAGAATATTAGTCTTTGTGCTTCATAGAAAATATACATTCTAAACCTAGAGGAATTATTTCAACATAAACATTGCATAAAACTAAAAATAAATCTCTATCTGAAAGCCATGAAGAGTTTTTTTAATTTGTGGGCTCAAAACCATGATCCAAAACTTGGACCAAATGGTCCAAGTCTGATCCATGTGCCCCCACTCCCCCCTCCCCATCCCCCTCTTTAGGGGCGTAAGATGCAATGTTATAGATAGAGTCCTTTCACTATGCCTAAATGGTTGAAATATTTCCAATGGAAGTGGACTGAAAAATGGGAGATGCTTAAGTTTTTGGTCATCCCTTTGTCTTTGAAATCTCTCCTATAGTTCTCTAGAAGTATGTTATTCAAAGAGTGGGTAAAAATGTCTCTTTTTAATCCCAAATTCTCTTTCTTTAACAAGGAAGTTCCAATATTTTCCTAAGGTGTTGGTTGCTACTCATGTGTATTACTCTTCATGTTGGGTTCCTTCTAAAGCTACTTAGATAGGTTAGCCAAGGTTCTAAGGGGTTTATTTTGGTTTAATTGCAACAATCCCACGGTTTCTACATAAGTGCATGGGATATATATTGGCTTACCCAAAACATAGGTGACCTATGGGATTTATTGATATATAGATAGAATATAGCCATTTATACCAAGTGAGTTATCATAGCTATTGAAGGCTTTGAAACCTAGATGATTCTTCTCATGCATTATATTGATAAAGTCACCCCTTACAATAAGAAGTGTTGCAAAAGCATTTTTTCTATTCCCTTCTCATCACTTCAACTCTAGTTAAAATCAAGGGCCTATTTGTTTCTCAAAGAATTTGTAAAACCTTTAATGAATCCCTTCCTCAAGTGGGTTGGCGATGGTTTTAGGATTTTCTTATCCTTCAATGACCATAGTCTTTGGTGGTCTCTTGTCGTTAACTCTTCTAGCTCATCTATGTTGAGACTCTAGGGATCAATTCTTAGTATATTTTCCACAAAGGCATTCAAATCATAAGGGATCTTGTTTGTCATGCCCCCTCGCACAATCATAAATTGATCCACTTACATAGAGAATTGAAGGCATGAATAATCAATCGCAATAGATCAAAATCAAAGGCATTAAAGAATAAAGAACAATCGGTGATAATACTGAAAGATAATAAACATTAATTCTTTATTCCCTAAGCAATGATTAGTTAAGATCATTTGCAAACAGTTGTGCCTCTTGGGAAAAATGCATACTTTGAAAGGAGATGTCCCTCAACCACCAAAGGTATAAGAAGAAACAACATACAACAACAAAGGTATCGATGAGGAGGATATAGACAAGAAGGGAAAGAGATCGACACCTAGGTGAGTAGCAACATCCTTAGGTGTATCTCTACCACTGTCCTATTATATCTATCTACACTTTAACTAATAATTACCCCAGCGTTAAGTTGATTACATCTGCATTATGTTATGAAAATCATACTTTAATGCATAGTTCATATCCATATGTTTATACATATCGATGTATTGCTTTCATATCGCATAGATCTTTTATGCATTTTATACTTGTATGTACTTGAGATAGGGATACTTCTATTTGTATATATTATGCTTCATGTATGTTTAAAGGACATAATATTATAGCTAGGACTTTGTATTAATATCTATAATATTAATGTAGTTAAGTACCTAAATCTGCTTGTAAAACCCCTTGGGGGAAGGGGCTTGAGAAGAGCAGTGCATTTCCCTTACATTCTGCCCAATCCCAAGGAAGTGATGAGCCATGGAGGGGTGGAAATCTCACTTATAGTCTGCTCAAACTTAAGAGAAGGATGGGCCATGGAGGGGTGGAAATTCCATGTATAGTTTGCCCATTCTGAAATGATGGGCCATGGAGGGGTGGAAATCCCACTTATATTTTGCCCAATCCAAAGGAAAGGATGGGCCATGGAGGGGTGGAATTTCCGAGACCGCTTGGGAGCTCTGCCTGTTCCCACAAGAGGGAAAAGTGTTTTCCAAGGTTGGGACATGGTTGGGGATAGCAGGTACAAGTCGCCAAGGGGGAGAGTTGTGGTATACCACCTCTTAGGCTTGGCTATGGATTCAAGCAGACCCACCATGTTACTCCTCCTAGTTCACAATAGGTTGCATTATTGATAATCTATAAATGTGTTGCCATTAGTTAATGCTAACAAATGTATGTGTGCATATTTGGAAATGTTGTTCATGGGTTGAATGCAACTTTTTCAATTATGAATTGCATCATCAAGGAGCTATTCATTTAACATGGTGAAAACCCTAACCCTCATTGATAAAAATTGTGACCTTTAGGAAAATTCTAGCGAAAATTAGGACAGAGGACATTATAGTGGTATCAGAGCATAATCTTGCCATCCTGTGAAAATTTGGTTAATGCAAAGCTACCAAAGAAGTTACCCTAGGAAAAACAACACTCAAAACAACACCATGAGTGAACAAATGAGCAACGAAATAAGAACATTCATGAACAAACCGCCCAAGCACTCAGGGACCAAAATGAGAGGAATGAAAGAACCACCCAACTTCTCCAATCCATTCAAAGTATGAGTGGCAATAATGGACAGGAGACAAATTCTAATCATTTTGAGAACAACAACCCCATCTCCCCAAAAGCAACCAACTCTAGACCCACAAGACATCCCTTCTTACCTAGGGAAGAACGTGTGGAAGAAGGAGAGGCAAACGAACTCCCCACAGATAATGTGGATGAAATTGCAATAGCATACTATAGACTTGACCCTCGAAATTAGGAGCACTATCCCTTTGAAATATTATTGTGATGCCAAATTAAGAACCACCCCTGAGAAGGAAAGGAAGAGCCAACACGGAAAAGACCTCAAGAATAGAGTGCACAAGCTAACCCTCCCTAATTTTCATGGAGAAGGAAAAACCACAGCATGCTCATGGGTCCAAAAGTTGGATACATATCTATCACTAAGTCCAATGACAGAGGAGAATGCCATTAAGTTCATCGTGCTACATCTAATAGGGATGGCCCATGAATGGTGGCGCCACAGTCTCATTACCCAAGGCCACCAACACATAGCCACCTATGATGATTTCACCCAGAGGATAATCAAAAGATTTGACCAAAAGCACCCCAAGTGGTACTTTAGAGAACTCACCTGAGTAAGACAACATGGAACTATAGAGAACTATGCCACTAAATTCCAAAAGCTAGCTGTCATGGTACCCAAAATCTCTCAAGAGAGACTCACCTACTTGTTTGTGGAAAGATTGAGGGGATCAGTCAAGAGCATGGTAAGTGCATTAGAACCCACCAACTTAGATGAAGCAATTCAAAAAGCCATGAAATTTGAGGATAATCCACCAAAAGATAGACCCAAGAACTTTACTGCACCCTCTAAGCCCTCTCACAAAGATGAAAGCCTTGAGAAGGAGGTCTCATCAAAAAGTGTTCTCACTGTAATGAGAAGATGGAACGTGGTCATATGTGTAAACCAATGGATGATCTGAAAAGGAAGGGCCTATGCTTTAGATGTCGTGGACCATGGGAACGTGGCCATAAATATGAGAGAAAGGGTTGAACCCACAAGATAGAAGCCACCCCCAAAGGAGAAAGCAAAGAAAACCCAAGCAAGAAACCAAGGTATAATGAATGAGATCTCAAAAGTATCCAATCAGAAAAAGAAAGAACAATAAACAAATGGAGCTTCGTGGAGGAGCAAATCATGTAGTTACGACACCTTTTACTCTCAGGATCTAGAAACATATTGCTCAATTGTAGAGAAGGGGGATTCGCTACTCATGAGTCTCTTTATTCTCAAGAGATTCCCAAGGGGTGAACTGCCCTAAACTACCTCAAGGAAGAGAGTGAGAGTTCTAGAATCAGAAATAGCAGGTCACGAAGATTTTCTAGACAAACTGACAAGCTCTCAGCCTAAGGATGGCAATGTGGAACAGGGACGACAGCATAGCGCACTGGAGTCCCAGAGGCACGTTGGAGTCTCGTACAGACCAGAAAGCAAGAATATCCCATAAAACAACAAAGTGACCATTGACAATCTAATTAATGAGAACTTCCAGAATGCAAGAAAATAACAGTGTGATAAAACTGAAATAAAATAGAAATGATAAAGCAAGAGAAGGAAAGATAGAAACTGCTCACAGCAACCCAAGTAATGAAGCTTCCATCACGTGAATATCTTCAATACCTACATGCATAAAATTTGGAGAAAATGTTGGGACTGTATAGGGGTTTGCCTCAGTCAAACCCCTGTTTCGGTGTTCCCACCTTCACGGACAGCCAGATAGATAGAGAAGTGAACAAAGTAAGCAAATATGAAGTGATAAAAGCAATCCCCGCTCCAGGAGGAGAATTTGTATCACCAAATAGAGATGCAATTGATAGGGGATATGTGAAATCCTAGGATGCTCGCAAGCACGAGATGAGAGAGGTATCGACTACAAGGCTTAAGGAAGCCAAAGAGAGAGGCAGAGCTACAAGAGCTAAGAGAGCAATGTAGAGCGTTATAAGAATGTGAGAGTGCTTGAGGTTGTTGTAACAAACAAGAGAGTTGTGCAAGCAAGAGAAAGATGGGAGAATGCTTTAGAGAGGATTCAAGAAGTAGAAGAAGGTCAAATGAATTGAAAAGATGGTATTTAAGGAGAGGAGAAGAAGGAAAAGAAGCTTCCTGAGCCATTACAAGGCGTCTCGGGATGTTACCATCAATAAAAGGGTTTGACAAGTGGAAAAAATGCTTGGAAATGGTTTTTTGAACATTGAAATGTCACGGGACACTAGTGTGGCATGCACAAATCTACGTGGCACGCTAGTGTCTAGATACATAATGCTACCAAACAATGAGAATGGGAAAAGTACAAGGTTTGATGCAAAGCTGACACGTGAAGGTAGCTGCTGAAAAGGGGTCTTGGAGCATCTTGAGAAGGAAAAGGGCGTATGCAGGGGCTAAAATGAGCCGACATAAATGCTAAGGGAGTGGACACTAAAGCAGATGCAAGAATGTATGTGAAATTGCAAGGGGTGCAATTTTATGACATTACATTTTGCCCCCACTTTAGCGAGCATATGAATCTACACAAATATGCACGCTAAAGGAAATCTACTAAACATAAATAACATCGTGATGCCAAAAGGATATTGTAGAGGAACCAGACAGCTCTTTTAACCAAGGAAGCTTTCCCCTGGGCTAAAGACCTACAAGACAAATGCATTAGAAAGACCTGCACAAGGCAACAATGTTAGAACATAAAAATCCACTACATCACGGGGTTAGATCATTTGAAAACACACACACATAGACACAACAAACTAAAGGATTTGAGTCAGCAAAGTGAAAGAGACCTCGATGTAAAAGGTTGTCTCAATACTATGCATCGTCCCCAAATTAAGAAATAACACCGAAGAATTCTTAAATGGAGAGAAGAATGTAAGGATTGATTGCTTCAAGAGAAGAATACACCCAAAAGACAGGGAAGCAACCAATGTCGAAGAGAGAAAGAGCATATACCCATGATGAAGAAGATGCAAATCTTCTATCTGATATACACAATTGAGAAGAGAATTTAAGTGAGAGGTGGAGGAGCTAGAAAGGAATGAAAATTCCAAGAGAGATGGCTCCACAAGTCCTCAAACCTTAGGAGAGTTGAACAAATGCATCGTAGATCCACAAACCTACGGAAGGTGAACAAAAGGCTTTGTAGGTACTCTCTCCTACAAAGCTAAACAAACTACACTGGAGGCCCACAAACCAATAGTGAACAAATCCCATAAGATGAAAGTGCTTTATAGGCCCTCAAACTTGCAAAGAATGTGCCCTAGGTACTCTCTCTTGAGGAAAGCCCGATGTAAGGGACCCCGCACAGTCGAATTAGGTCCTCACAGGTGCTTCACAGGTTGATTGAAAATTAGCTTCACAGGCACACCTACAAAGCAACATGTTAATCCACAGACTAAACATGTTAGGCAAGCTTGATGCAAAGGAGATCGACAGGTTCTCAATTATGCAAAGCAATACTAATCAAAGAAGTCAGTGGCTACCACAAGCTGCATTGCAAGAGAGTCACAGAAAAGATAGGTCTAGTCGAGCTTCCACCAACCTAGACACCAATGAATTCATTTGAGAGAAAATATTTCAAAGGGGGGTCCCTCAGGAACCCTTCAAGAGAAAAGGGGGGCCACTCAAGGGACACTCCAATTGAAAGATAGAAAGAAGACAGGGGTCCTTAGAAGGATGCACATCTCCAAAACAAGTTATCACTACCCCCAACATACAGGGGAGGAGAACCATGCAAGAGACTTAGAACATACATGATAGAGGTAGACCTTGATATCACTTGTCATTTTAATAGGTTAGTGCATCAGAAAATAAATGAGTGATAGCACCTGAATCAAGAAGTTGTTGTATTTTATCCTTCAAGGCCTTACATTCACTAGTGGAATGGCCAAGCACTCAATGGTATGCACAAAAAGAATGTTTTTCTTTATCATGCTTATGGAATTTCTTACGTGTAGGGGGAGGAAGAATAATTAAGCAGGCTTTTAGAAGCCTCAACAAAATATGATCTTACTTAGATAAAGAATGAGGAGCAAGAAGCAACCCTTTCTCTTGAGGAGAAAAGCTTGACTGCTCACAAGAAGAAGATACAAATATAGAAGACAATGGAGGATGAATCAATCCAAGAGCGCGAGGTTGAGCAGAAATCACGCTGCCATTCAACCGTGGCTTCCATTTAGATTGTTCATTCGAACAACCAAGCCCCAAATTACATTTACGAGGTGCTCATTCTATAGGGACCTGAATGCCTTGTTCGTTACGCCCACAACCTTTACGCCCATAACCATATTTAGAGACAAGTTTAAAGCTAGGGCCATAAAGTATTTGCAAATCTTGAGGAGGAGGATCTTCATAGAGAGCATTATTCCAGCAATGGGGATCACACTCTTCTATGGGATCACCACCAATCTCCTTGATAGGACTACCAACATTAGCCTCTTTAACATAAGTGTGATCATCTTCCTTGCAAGGAGGATCAACACTAAGAACATTACAATTTATGTTCATGTTATCCCGTGATACAATAGAATAACCATCTTTGATAGCGGGTTTGAATGATGTCATTGGAAGGTCTAAGTGGGTAGAGGCGACTTTATATTCTCCATTGAAGGATTTTGTAAAGTGTAGAGAACCCCAATCATCACCAAGACATGCATTTAATTCTTGAGAAGAGGTAGAAGGAGTAGACTTAAGATTTATTACTTCAAAAGGATCTTCTGCAAGGACATCTATCTCAAGAGTATCATGTGTAATAGGTACTGCAGGAGTAGACATCAATGCATTGGAAGACACTAAAGGGATAAGAGTAGGCACAATCGAAACCTGACTGGCAATTGCCATCTCACATAAGTACATAGCCTCAGGGTCAGCCTTGACTGTGACTACTCAATTATTGCAAATGAACTTAATAGATTTATGCAAGATAGACAGGACTACACCCATAGCATGAATCAATGATCTACCAAGAAGAAGGTTATATGGTAATTTTTTTGACATAACACATACAAGGGTGGGTACAGTAACGGGTCCCAACCTCAAAGGAAAGACTATCGTGCCTAGGGCTTGTCAACCGACATTATCAAACCCACGAATGTCAACAGAAGAAGCATTAAGAGAAGATGAATCAATATTAATCTTAGGCAATAGATCAATGCTACATACATTGAGTGTTGAACCAGCGCCAATGAGAGTATGTCTAATGCCAATAGTATTAATATTAACTATAATCATTAAAGGATCTACTTGTTTCTGCACATCCAGGGGCGGAATTTCTTGTGAATAGAATGTAATATTTAGCAAATGTGCACGAATATGAACTATCAATGCATTAGCATCTATCGGCCTGGTAGAAGAAGGCAAGAGGATATTTTGTAAGGTTGCCTGAAGCATACCCTGGTAAACCAGAGTAGATTGAAGCAAGTCCCACAGTGAGATCTCAGTCGGAGTAACTCGAAGTTGCTCAACAAGATCGTAATCACTGAATGCTTTAGTTGTCGGAGTAACTATAAGTATGGGCTACCACTCTATAAGAGGGAGCCATTGAAAGATCAAGAGAATCACTATCAAATGGGACACCTTCAATAGAACAAATCCTTTAAGGAGAAGGACTAGCTAGAGTTAGATAAATGACCAGTCTCTTAGGCCTTTTAGGGGTAGTAGAGACATAGATTACATTTATAGAATCATCACAACTAGTGGAATAATTATTCAAAGAAATATTCTCAACATCGATCTAGGGAGGATCAAATGTGGAAGGAGATTCATCATTTGCTAATGCATCATCTCTAGAGGAGAGTGCATTGGAATAGAGAAGAGATTTATCATTCACTAATACATCATCCCTAGAAGAGAGTACATTAGAATGAAGAGAAGGTAGAGTAATGTTAAGAAAGGTATCAATAATTTCATCTTCTTGCAACAAGATATCCTTCAAAGCAAGAGGAATCTCATGAGAAGGATCAAAGATACAAAGTGACATGGACAAAGCCAAGTCACTATCACATGCATGAAATGGAACATCATTAACATTTTGAATATAATTAGATACTAAACTCATAAAAGAAGATATTAAATTCATTTTGAAAATAGTAAGCTAAATATAATAAACAATGAATAAACAAGTTGACTGATCTGGAACAGTCTAGGGGTGACAAAATTGAGCAAAACTAAAAATCCAAATTTTTGGATTTTTCAGTATTTTCTAGGTTCTAGTAATTTTCATTTTTGGAGGTCTTCGGAGTAGAATTTGGGCTCGAAACTTCTGTCGGTCCTTGAAATTTGTTTGTCAAAGGCACAATATTTTAAGGATTGAATTAGTCCTCTTGGAGACCTTTCCAATGGTGTAAACGGTTCTGAATTCTGAGCACTAAGTTAAAAGTTATGACCCCACCAAGTTGGGGTAAATAAATTCCTAATTTTTTGAAAATATTGTGTTTCATGTCAGGTTCACCAAAATGTAGAGAAGGGGGATTTTCTACTCATGAGTCTCTTTATTCTCAAGAGATTCCCAAGGGGCAAACTACCCTAAACTACCTCAAGGAACAAAGTGAGAGTTCTAGAATTAGAAAGAGCAGGTCACAAAGATTTTTTGGAAAAACTGACAATCTCTCAGCCTAAGGATGGCAGTGCAGAACAGGGATGACAAAGCAACAAGCTAGAGTCCCAGAGGTACACTAACATCTCGTACAAACCAGAAAGCGAGAATATCCTAGAAAACAACAAAGTGACCACTGACAATCTAATTACTGAGAACTTCCAGAATGTAGGAAAATAATAGTGTGATAAAATTGAAATAAAATAGAAATGATAAAGCAAGAGAAGGAAAGATAGAAACTGCTCATAGCAACCCAAGTAATGAAGGCTCTAGCATGTGAATATCTTCAATACCTACATGTGTAAGATCTAGAGAAAAATGTTGGTTATAGGGGTTTGCCTCAGTCAAACCCTCGTTTTAGTGTTCCCACCTCCACGGACAACTAGATAGATAGAGAAGTGAACAAAGTAAGCAAATATGAAGTGATAAAAGCAATCCCCACTCCAGGAGGAGAACCCATATCACCAAATAGAGATGCAATTGATAGGGGATATGTGAAATCCAAGGATGCTCGCAAGCACAAGATGAGGGAGGTATCGACTACAAGGCTTAAGGAAGCCAAAGAGAGAGGCAGAGCTGCAAGAGCTAAGAGAGCAATGCAGAGCGTTATAAGAATGTGGGAGTGCTTAAGGCTGTTGTAACAAACAAGAGAGTTGTTCGAGCAAGAGAAAGATGGGAGAATGCTTTAGAGAGGATCCAAGAAGGAGAAGAAGGCCAAATGAATTGAAAAGATAGCATTTAAGGAGAGGAGAAGAAGGAAAAGAAGCTTCTCGAGCCATTATAAGGCATCCCAAGATGTTACCATTAATAAAAGAGTTTGACAAGTGGAAAACATGCTCAGAAATGGTTGTTTAAATGCTAAAATGTCATGGGATGCTAGTGTGGTGCATAGACATCCACATGGCACACTAGTGTCTATACACATCACGCTATAAAATGACGAGAATGGGAAAATCACAAGGTTTGATGCAAAGTTGACACGTGAAGGTAGCTGTTGAAAAGGGGTCTTGGAGCATCCTGAGAAGGGAAAAGGGCTTGATGCAGGGGCTAAAATGAGCCTACACAAATGCTAAGGGAGTGGACACTAAAGTAGATGCAAGAATGTATGTGAAATTGAAAGGGGTGCAATTTTATGACATTACATAACCGAATCTCCCTAGTAAGAATTGTAATATATCACTTGAACTCTCTTCATAAGACCTCTAAGGTTTCCTTATCAAGTGAATGGAACACCTCTTCATAGAACATTCCATAGGCATATGCCATACTCCTAATCCTCTTCTTAAGTTCTTTCCTTAAGGTTAAGAGACATCCATGACATAAAAAAAAGGTTTGCTTGAGGGAAAAAAAAATTGAGAGGGAAGGATAGTCATGTCCCCTTGCACGATCATAAATTGATCCGCTTACATAGAGAATCGAAGGCATGAATAACCAATTGCAATAGGCCAAGATCGAAGGCATTAAAGAATAAAGAACAATTGGCAATAATACTGAAAGATAATAAACATTAATTATTTATTCCCTAAGCGATGATTAGTTAAGATCATTCATAAACAGATGTGCCTCTTGTGACGAATGAATACTTTGAAAGGAGATGTCCCTTAGCCACCAAAGGTATAAGAAGAAACAACATACAACAACAAAGGTATCGATGAGGAGGATATAGACAAGAAGGGAAAGAGATCAACACCCAGGAAAGTAGCAACATCCTCAGATGTATCTCCGCCACTGTCCTATTATATCTATTTGTGCTTTAACTAATAACTACTCCAGCGTTAAGCTTATTACATCTGCATTATGTTATGACTCAGCTCTGCAACGTTTATAGCTAGGAATTTGTATTAATATCTATAATAGTGATGTTGTTAAGTTCCTGAATCTACTTGTAAAAACCCTTGGGGGAAGGGGCCTGAGAAGAGCGGTGCATTTCCCTTATAGTCCACCCAATCCCAAGGAAATGATGAGCCATGGAGGGGTGGAAATCCCACTTACAATCGACTCAAACTTAAAATAAGGATGGACCATGGAGGGGTGGAAATCCCACTTATAGTCTGCCCAATCTGAAGGAAAGAATGGGCCATGGAGGGGTGGAAATCCCACTTATAGTCTTCCCAATCTGAAGGAAAGGATGAGCCATGGAGGGGTGGAATTTTTGAGACCGCTTGGGAGCTCTGCCCATTCCCAGAAGAGGGCAAAGTGTTTTTTGAGGTTGGGACATGGTTGGGGAAAGTAGGTACAAGTCGCCAAGGGGGAGAGTTGTGGTATACCACCTCTTAGGCTTGGCTATGGCTTCAAGCAAACCCACCATGTTACTCCTCCTAGTTCACAATAGGTTGCATTATTGATAATCTAGAAATGTGTTGCCATTGGTTAATGCTAACAAATGTATGTGTGCATATGTGGAAATGTTGTTCATGGGTTGAATGTGGGTATTTCATTCCTAGATTACATCATCAAGGAGCTATTCATTTTACAAGGTGAAAACCCTAACCCTCGATAAAATTTGTGACCTTTAGGAAAATTCTAGGGAAAATTAGGACAAGGGACATTACATTGTCTCTTTTAGAAGTGTTTCCAATTAAAAAAATGGGAAATTTTAGTATTGTATTTTTCTCTTAACATAGTACTTGGGTTGGAGAATCACAACTTGGGCTTAAGATTTTACTTTCTTCGGGTAGTCCTTCATTTGGGCATATTTTTTGAAGCGACACTTGTTAATGATAAAAGAATTTGATTGGATTTTGATGCAAGGAGATTACATATTTGAGTTTGAAACATTAATTTATTTATTCACACTTCAGTTGTCAATGAATTCTAGTGACTCATTTTGTTGTTCAATTTCAATGTCTTCTGCTCTATTGTCATTTAATGGGACAATTTATTGATGTTGGGTTTCTTAAAAGGTCTTAGAGAATTATGGATAGCTTCTAATGAATAAGACATAATTTTCCCAGAGATATTTGCTTGGATGATTAAGGGTGTCACAGGGTGGGGTTTTTCATTTTGTCGGGGTGTGTTTTTTAGTTGCGACCATGTGTTTGGTGTTGGTTGACGAGGGTGTTGTTTGGTGTGTGGGTAAGTTTTTCGGGGGGAAGCATTTCTTTATTTGGTTCGTTGGTGGTGTTATCTACTCACTATTTTAGCTATTAGTTGGTGCTTGGTTTGGGAAGAAATTTATTTTTTCCTTCTTTACTATGGCTCCGGGAGAGGCATCGAGGATTAAATCCCCTTTGGATTTTCGTGCTGCAATCAGGGAAACATCTCCAAATTGTTCAACGATGGTTTTTGATAGCAATTTGTTTGCAAATTATTCGGGGAATGGAGGATTTGTTCTGTCTGGTGGTCCACGTATTTCGAGAATGAATGGTTGTTTGGAACGTTCCAAGGATAGATTGGTGTTGGTAATTCAACCAGAATCGATTGCGGAGGATATTGAGTATTTCTCGAAGCATGTGTTGCTTTGCAAATTCTTTGGAATGAGGGTTTCAATCCAGTTTTTGGAGTCATGACCTCACCGAACCTGGTCTCTAAAGGGTGAGATGGAAATTATACTATTGGCAAAAAGTTACTTCATGGTGACTTTTAATTGCATGGCAGATCGCAATAGAGTTTTCGAAGGTGGGCCTTTTTTCCACAATCAAATTGTTTATTCATTAAATCTTGGCATGCGAGTTTTGATCCTTCAGAGGATCTCTTGAATTGAGTTTCGATGTGGGTGTGTCTCCCTAGATTTCCAATTGAATGTTAGCGCAATGACATATTACATAGGGTTGCTTTTTTGTTGGGGAAACCAATGGTTCCTTCTCAGTAGACTCGGGATGGAAAGGTAATGACATTTGCTCGCATTTGTATTGAGATGGATTTAAATAACCCTCTTCCAGATTCTTTGGAAATTCGTGTGGTTTCATATTCTTGGGTGTAGCAGCTAGATTATGAGACATTCCCTTTTTGGTGTCATCTATGTCATGAATATGGCCATCTATAGAGAAGATGCCCAAAGTCTAAATCTTATGAGTCTTAGACTTCTCAACCTCCTTGCAACCCTCCTAAGGTTGACAAAGGCAAGGACCCCATTCCTGGTGTGGCTGCTAGTGCGGAGGGTTTTATGCCAGTTAAGGCTCGTAATAGGAATAGGGGTCAAAAGAGGACTCTAAAGGAGCGTCTGGAAGGTGATACCTTTAACAGGTTTGATGTTCTGGATGATCTCAATTAGCAGGAGGTGAATCTGGGTATGATGATTTTGGATCAAGGTGCTTTGGATATGGTTAAGGAGGGAATTATTTCATAGTACAACCAGATTTCTCAAGACGCTGGTGCTTTGCAAATGGAAATGGATCTTAGTTTGGTGCTTCATGGGAGGTTCAAGACTATTGTGGATGCAAAAGTGGGGGAGGGAGAGATCTCTAATCCATTGGTGAAAGTAGGGTCTAATTCAGTAAAAGGCAGCAATGCCTCTCCTTTGTTGGGACTTCTTCATAAAGATGGAAAAAAAGGGGTTCCTGAGAAGTCTTCCAAAGTTGGGAGAAAGAAGGATTTAGAAAACATAAAGATGATGGGGGAGACAATGGTGGAGTCTAGATCTGTTAAGACCCTGGATTCCCATTTTTCTAACCCTCTGAAATGATTGTCCTCTCCTGGAATATAAGGGGCTTGAACAATGGCCCTCGACAAAAAGTTGTTCATGAATTGGTGAGAATTCATTCTCCTGATGTTTTTTTATAGGAGACTAAGTTATCTATTGAAAGTATGGTTGGGTTGTTGCCTAAGCTATGGAGGTGGGCTGACTGCAAATCTATTGGGGTCTCAAGGTAATGCAGGGGGTGTGGCTTGTTTGTGGAACCCATTGAAGATTCGTCCTCTTTGGTGGGTTTCCTCCAGGTCTTCTATCTCGGTGGTTGCTTCAAGTTTGGAATCAAGGGAAACTATTCTTCTTTCAAATATCTATGCGCCTACTGATTTTCCTAGTAAGCAGTTATTGTGGTCTCATAATAATTTTATTCAGAGCCTTGTTCCTTTTTTCCCTTGGATTATTGCAGGTGATTTCAATGCCATTTTTGAGTTAGATGAGAAGAAGGGTGGTACTGCGAGGTTGGAGCCTTTTGCCTTCCTTCTTCATGATAACATATCTACCTTGAATCTGGTTGACATTAAACCCCTGTAATGGTCAGTTTACTTGGAACAATAGGAGAATCGGAGAGAATTATATAGCAGAGAGACTTGACCATTTTTTGGTTTCTTGTTCCTAGGTTGGTGGATTGTGGTCTACTTTCTCTAAGATTTTGGACTGGTGGGGCTCAAATCATTGGCCTATTAAGTTAGATGCTACTTGGGCTCGTGTTTCTCGATCCTCGTCTTTTAAGTTCCACCTTATGTGGTTAAGAGATTCTTCTTTGTAGGTGCATATGGATGAATGGTGGAGGGTGGGAAGACCTACTCATGGAACTGCTATGTATTCTTTTTCCAAACTACTGCAATTTGTGAAATTTCGGCTCAACGGTGGGACAAGCAGTGTTTTGGAAATATTTTTCATGCTAAGGCTACTGCTCAAGTTGACTTGGATTTCATCACTCGAGAGATAAGGAAGTTTGGTCTTTCAAAGGACTTACTCAAGGAGGAGGAAAGGGCTTTGAAAGCTTTGGAGGAGTGTGAACTACGTGAGGAAATTTATTAGAAACAAAAGGCTCGAGTAGAGTGGTTACAGGAGGGGGACAGAAACACTACTTTCTTCTTCAATTGGGTGAGAGCCAAGAGACATGGTAATTCTATGCCTTTTCTTGTGAATAGTAGGGGTGATCATTTATCTTCTTGGCAGGACATGTCTAGAGAAGCTTCGCAGTTCTTTGCTTCTTTATTTAGAGAGGATTCTTAGGGTGGTTTGGCAGAAGAAAACTAGGTTTTGTCTTGCATCCCCTCCTTGGTCACTAGGGAGATGAATGGGAATCTTTTGGGTGATATCTCGTTGGAGGAATTGGAGGCTACTATTTTCCAGATGAAGAAAGGGAAAGCCCTGAGTCCTAATGGCTTCCCGATTGAGTTTTATTAGGAATTTTAGGATATCATTAAGCTGGACCTTTTGGAAGTGGTTCATGAGTCTTAGAGGAATAAACAAATGTTGTGGGATTTGAACTCTACCTTCCTTTCTCTCATTCCCAAATGTGAGGGGGCGGATCGGCTGAGTCAATTTTGACCTATATCCCTTTGTAATGTAGTTTATAAAATCATCTCCAAGTTGATTGTTGAAAGGATGAATCGATGGCTTAGATGGCTTATCTATGAGGAACATAGTGGTTTTGTGGAAGGTTGACAAATTCTGGATTGGGTGGTCATTGCTATTGAAACCATCCATTTTATGGTAGCCTCAAAAGAAAAGGCTATGTTCATCAAGCTAGATATGGCAAAGGCCTATGACAAAGTTAAGTGGTCCTTCTTGCAAAAAATTCTTATTGCTTTTGGTTTTGTTGAAGAGTGGGTCCAGTGGGTTATGTCCTGTGTTACTTCCACTTCTTTCTCAGTGTTGATAAATGGTGAGCCTTCTTCTCTTTTTGAGCTTCTAGAGGCCTTCATCAAGGAGATCCTCTCTCTCCTTATTTATTTATTCTTCTTGATGAAGGTCTGGGGAGATAGGTGAAACATAATGTTGAGTTGGGTCTTATTCAAGGTTGGGTGTGGGGAAATGGTTTGCCTCCTTAGTCTCACTTGCAATTTGTGGATGATACTGCTTTGATGGGTACGGCTAAGATCAAAGAAGCCATGAATTTGTGCAAGACATTGGATATTTATCTGATTGCTTCTGGTCAAATGATTAATGAAGATAAATCTTCAATGTTTTTCTTCAATACTTCACGGCTTATTTAGCAAAGGATTGCCCATATCTTGAGGTTTCAGATTGGGGCGCTCCCTTTTATTTATCTTGGCATTCCTATCTCTCCTAGTAGCCTCCCTAGGGAGTCATGGCATAATATTCTAGATAAGTTTTGTTTGAAGATTAATCATTGGACGCATAGATGGTTGTCCTTTGTTCAACATGTTCAGTTGCTTAAATCGATGGTGTTGGCTCTCCTTATTTGTAGGTGTATGCTCCAGGTGGTTTCAGTCGGTTTTGTGAAGGATTTAGATTCTTTGCATAGACAACTCTTATGGGCAGGAAACTTGTCCTTTGCCAAGTGGAGCTTGGTGAAGTGGATATTGTGTGTAGCCAGAAGCAGTTTGGGGGTCTTGGATTGTGGCAGTCGACTTGGTCAGGTTTGGTGTTGGTAGCAAAGCTTTATTGGAGGTGGTGTGTGGAGCAGGACCATATCTAGGCCAAGATTTTATCTCACAAGTACCTTCTTGGGGTTCTACAGGAGGAGATTCCCAGGTATCCTCTAGTGGGAAAAGGTTTTGTGATTTGGGGAACACTTAAGAAAGGGGCTGCTTTGATCAAGGTTCTAGATATGTCATAGGGGGGCTGAGGCCCTCTTTTGGTTGGATTATTGGGACGATTTTCCCTCCATTTTGCGTCAATACCCTAATTTGCTAACTCTTTGTCAACGCTTTCAGAAGGTTGGTTGGTCAAGGGTGATTGATTTTAAGACTTTTTTTTCCTTGTGGGCAGATGGAGGTGGCTAGGTGGAAGGATCCTTGTGATTGGCTTGTGGTTGGTTTGGAGGAGGATTGTGTTGAGCTTCAAAATATCTTGGCTAGTAGACAATGTAGCTCCCTTAGGGATAAGGATTTACTTGCTTGGAGCCCAAATCCTAAGGGTGTTTCACGATGGCTAGAGGATATTAGAAGTTGTTGGCTCATAAGTTTGGTGGGGTGGAGGTCCCTTGGTGGAAAAATGTGTGGAACAAATTTTCATGGCCAAAGTGTAATTGTTTTGTGTGGACTCTTGCTTGGAATAGTTGTTTGACTTGGGATAATCTTTGGAAGCGGGGATTCCAAGGTCCCTTTATTTGTGTTATGTGCAGCTGCAATGAGGAGGATTCTTCCCACATGTTTTTCTGATGTTCTTATGCTATGCTACTTTGGAATTTATGGTGGGATGTATGGAAACATCCTTGTGTTCATGCTTCTTCTTTTGTTGAGTTTTAGAGCAATCTAGGAAGACCTCCTTCCTAGGCCTCTTTTCTCTGGATTGTGTGGTGCATTGGTCCTACTTTCATCCTTTGAAAAATTTGGTTGGAAAGGAATCATAGGATCTTTCATGGGGATAGGCTGATAGTTCAACAGGTTTGGCATAGGATTGTTGATATGATCCAAGAGACGGTGGAAGCCAAATGTGAGGTGACTTTTCCTTTGGAAAGGAGTGATAATGAGATTGTGAATAGATTGGGCTTACAGGGGTTGACCCCTATCTCTTCTTGTGTCAGAATAGGAAGGCGGGCTAAAAAGAAGGTTCAAAGGGTTGGAAGATGGTTGCCTCCTCCGGTGAATGTTCTAAAGATCAATATTTTTTTCTTTTCCATTCACAAAGGGCAACATTCTAACAACCTTATGGAGGGGTTGGTGATTCTCAAGGCTATTGAGTGTGCTTGTGCTTTGGGTTGGCATAGGATTATCTGTGAATCAGACTCACAAGTTATTGTTAATCTGTTGCACAAGAAAAAGGTGGTTGAGGTTAATTGGTAACTTGCCTTGGTGGTTCGTCAGATTTTGCAGATATGCTCTACATTGGAAGTGGTGTCTTTTTCCCACATTTTGTATGAATGGAATAGGGTTGTTGACTATTTGGCGAAGTAGGCTTCAGAGAATGCAAAGGATTGGAAGGTCGAGGAGTGGGGACAGTTATCTCCTGATTATTGTCATGAATTAGAGAGGTTCATTACTGATGATATGGATGGTTAAGGTGTTTGTGCTATGTGGATGGTGGTTGTTGTCTTGGTTGGGTGTTTATGTACTTTCTTTCTCGGGAGCCTATGGGTTCCCTGATTCTGTTGTACTAGTTATTTCTTGATTTCAATAAAGTTTTTACCCCTTTTTATTAAAAAAATAAAGACAATTTCCTCATATAGCCTTAATCATGAAAAGGCTATAGGGTTCCATAAATATTACATTCAAGATTGTAGCCTTGATCATAACACCACATAGTTATTTCTCCTAATCAATGTTGACACACATCCTTGTATAAGAATTCAATGAGAGGATACTTATATCAAGCAAGATGCATTAGTGCAATCACCTTTTGTTCCAAAAAAATTTTCCAATATTCATAGGGAAGCAAAGGTGACTCAACCCATGCTACAAATGTTCTTGGAAGACCAATGAGATTAGAAGCAAGAGATCAATGATTCATGAAGAGACTTGATTTTTTAAAGCAATCGCCTCCTTGAAAAAATAGACCCTTCTCTTTAGGTGAAAATTTTGGCCATGAAATATTGCTTTTGTATCATGAGAATATCTTGAAAACTAGGGTGCTTTCAATTATCTTGCACCCTATTTTTCAATTTTTTGTGGTCATGGAACATCCCCCTATAAAAAAAATGTCAATAAGAGCCTTTTCCTTGATGAGCTTAAATCTTTTCTATTTCATCCATGAAAAAAGTTTTTGATAAGATAAGCAGCATTTACAGGGTGTTGTGCCCTTTACACAGAGAGCCTAGAGGGCCAAAGGAAGCTAGTTCAAACCAAATGAACTAGAAGAGAAACAAACAAAAACAGCCGACCGACAACTATAGAACAACAAAACAAGGATTAGACAACCCCAGAACTAGAGGGGACCAATCTGACTCCCTGAACCCAAGGTCACGAAGAGGCAACAGATTTGGGAAGTCCCTTCTTCTTCCTTAGCACAACTGACCAAGAAGGCTTAGAATCAAAATCCATCGAGCGAGGCGAGGGGAGTGAATCCACAATAGCCACCCCAGGCACCACGCAGCGATGGAGTCGGCAGTGAAGAAGAGGAGACAAGAGCGATCAAAGGACCAGCAAAGTCATTCGATGAGAGATGGGTAGGTTCTAACAATACAGTGACAATAGAAGGTTTCGCAGAAGGGCTGGCCGGAAGAGGAGCCTGGAAAGGCTCTGATTCCATGGGAGCAATCAAGGGAGGGTCTCCCTCCTCAGAGGAATCATCTGAAGAGGGAGAGCCAACCGTGAGATGGTCCAAGAGAGAATTCTTCCACCAAGTAGCAACACCCTTGTAGCGAGCAAGAGGGCAGCCAGAGGCCAGGTGACCAACAGAGAAACATCTCTTGCACCAAAAGGGAGCCCCTCATAGTCCAAAAGCTGCATCCAAGGTCTGTCCTCCACCATCAAAACCACATCACCATGGAGAGGTTTGGAGATGTCTAAATCAATTAAAATATGAACCATTGTAGTATGCTCAAGATCCTGAGATGTAGAATCCACCTTCAAAAAGCTACCAACGGTGTTGCCAATAGCTTCAAAGCAAAAATCCTCCCAAAACTGGAGTGGGAGATTCGGTAGTCGGACCCAAACAGGTCTAATATTCAGAGGCTCTGTAAGAGGATTGAAAGAGCGAGACCAAGGCCAAATGAACAGAGAATGAACACTCCACATCCACACCTTGTCCAGGACTCTGTCACGATCCTTCGAGGAAAAAAAAGTTGCAAAGAAAAAACCTCTAGCATTGGGGTAGAGGTCAATTGACCCGAAACAATAGGCTTCCATGAACCGGAAACCCATTCATGGAGATCAGGAAGGGAGGGCCACAAGTCGTTAAACCTGCATACCACACCATGATGCTCATAGAAGTCCTCATTCTCAGCAACCTCAGGCCCACAGACCACAATAGGGGAGGCTCGAGCACAAGGAAAAGGACGAACCCTAGCTAGGCCCTGGGCACGAGCAAAAATAGAGAAGGATTTTTGAATGCCATTAGAAGCAACAAGAGGAGGGTCCCCAAACACACCCAGCATAGCACCCACAAAGGAAGCAACAGGAGGAGAGGGAGAATGCAGCTCCTCACAGACCACTAGAAAATGTTATCTTTTGACAGGGTTTTAATTAAGCTAATAGAAATTTTCCTTCTTGGTCAAGAAAGAAGCACAAATAATCTTCCTAAGAGCATGATGTTGAATAGAATATAACAAATCTTCCTTAAACATTTGATTTGTACTATAAAAGACATATGGTTTGGAACTAGAGTTTGTGCTCATAGGGATAGTGCCTCAAAGGAAGTCATGGCCACTCTAGAGTGCTAATTGTTAATAGTGAAGGAGAGTTTTTTTCAAAAAAACTTTGTAATGGATTATGCAACATTGCATATCCCTAAATTAAAAAGGTTATGGTTCTTTATTTGTCTTCATTGCAATAATTGAAACACCTTTTATTATATGGAGTTGACATATTTGATTCTTCTTTGAAATTTGTTTGGATATAGACACATAATAACACACAATTAGCTCAATTTGAACATGTCATAAACTCTCAAAATTAGAAGCTTGTTTAAAAGTATAGTCATGTCCCATTCTTTTGAAGTGAACTATAATCATATTCTGCTCCTTAAGAAGTTAAACTAAAAGCCTCCTAAACCATTGGATTCAAAGCACTATTTTTTATTATAACTAATATTTATATGCCAAAGATGCAATGGCCTTCACAACAGACATGCTTAAATAAAATTGTTTGATTTGAAAGACTAAATGTTTATCCATATGCTCTTATGAACCATTGGTCATCATTCTTTACCTAATTATCTTATTTTTTATTAAGGGTTTGCAATTCGTGTTTTTATATTGATGATATTTGATTCAATCAATATCAAATAAGAGGGAGAGAAGGTAGAGGTGAGAGCTTTGAGGTTCTTGTAGAAGGTGAAAAATCTTCCTCTTTTGCTAGTCTTGTTCAACTCTCCCTTCTAGAGTTGACTTAGTTTTGTGCTCTTTACTACTCCTGAAAGCTTTGTCCTTATTTTTCTCAGTTGTAGGGTGGTTTTTTATAGGCCTTTGGGGTTGTAGGTATGGTGTTTTGTGTGTCTTTGTTGCTATTTATTTTCCCTTTTTTGAATTGATTCTTGTGCTTCTCCTATCAACAGTTGATCCTCATGTCGTATAGGAGTAAGTGTTGGGGTGTGGGGAGTTATGGAGGGGGAAGGAGCAAATTTAAGTGATGGAAATAGGTATTTTAATTTAGAAAATGCAAAGAAACCATCAAATTCTTACATGGAGGCCCGTAAAGTGGAGAGAGAGAGAGAGAGAGAGAGAATTGGTTCTATAGAGGCCAATTTTGAAGTCGGATAAAGTAGGGATGGAGGCGTTAGAGGAAGTCAACTATTGGGAGGAGAGATTAGTAAGATGTCTCCCCTCCCCATGAAAACTCTTCATGTTGATCCAAGTAAAGATATAGTTGATGTTGTTTACAAGGAAGAAAGTAGGCTTAAAAGTTTAGAAATTTTTTTGTTGTTATGGATAGGAAGAATCTCCCATCAAGAATTTTTTTATGAGTGGATATTAAACATATAGGGAAAAAATGAGGGTTGCATGTTTTGTTTTGTAGAATGATCTAGAGAGGTCTCTTTGTGGTTTTTACAAAAATTATGGTATGAAAACTAGGGCTTTGAATAAAACATATTGGAATGTGGGAAAGTTAATATTTTAATATGTGGTTTGGTATGCAAATGCCTTGAATGATGAGATTCTAGTTTCTTCTATCTCCAGATGGGTGATTGTTAAAAACATGCTACCCCAATTGTGGGCTTTTATCCCCCAACTATTGCAACCTACGAGGAAGGTGCTCCAAATTAAGGAGAACAAGACCATGTTGCCCCACATGGATGTTAGGGCTCTTGTTTCATTCTCCTTGGTGGTGTACATCCCTAAGCAAATAGAGATTAATATGGGCAGCCAGTCAACCCTCTATCAAATTGAAGTTCTAGGTGGTCAGAATGTGTGTTTTATTTGCAAAAATGAAGGCCATCAAAAAAAGGATTGTCTTGAAATTAAAAAAAACACCCTAATTCTAACCTTGAATTTAGAGAAAATTATAATGCACAAAATCTGCAATATGTTCCCAAGAAGAACTTGACAATGGAAAACAACTCTAAAGGGGGCAATGTACAAGTGAGAAGTAAGAAATCCTCTAACCCTTTTGAAAACTTTGTTAATGGGGACAAGGTTTTTGTGAATAATAATGAAGTTGAGCTTTGCCCTAGCAAAAGAGGAATGCTTAAAAGTTGGTTCTTGACCAATTAAAGGAGAAAATATTTTTGGCAAGAAGAAAAATAAGGAAGACATCCTAGAGGACGATATTTCAAGTACTTTAGAACCAAATGAAGAAGATAAGCATTTAACTAAGGGGAACAACCCTGAGGGTAGCAGTAATAAGATTGTGCTTGATAACCCCTTGTTCACTAGTGATGAGGAACAAGAGAATGTGGGTCTAGAAAAAGAAAAAGAAAAAGATGAGAAGAAGAGGAAGCAAATAAGTCAAAAAGATAATGATCCAAGAATAGAAAAAGGGTAAGGATTAAAAAATTCAAAAAAAAATTGATAGATTGTACACCAAAATCCAATGGTTGTCAATTCTTCTCCAAACAATGATGAACCTAAAGTGCATTAGTTGAACATCAAGGGTTTGGAATCTCTTGATAGAAAATATATTATTAGGATATTTTTAAATAAGATTAACTCCTTGGACTTTCTTTTCCTTCAAGAGGTTAAAGCAACTGGCTTTCAGTTAGAAAATAGTCTAAAATTTATCTAGAAAGATGTCTTGCAATTTTATAGCAATCATGATGAAGGGAAAGATGGAACTCTCATTATTCTAAACAATAAATGGGCCAATTATGTTAAGGGCCATGAATTGTCTCACTGTAATAGGGGAGTGTGGATCATCTTTGAAAAAGATAATGCTCAATTTGGAATGTGTTTTGAATATGCCTCTAATGACTATAGGGAAAGGGTGGATCTATGGAATTGGTTGAACAACCTCCAAAGAATCCCTTGGATTGTTGGGGGTGATTTCAATATGGGGGAACAAAAAGAGATTAAATGTGGTTGGCTTGAAATAAATTTGAAAGGTAATGAGCATTTTTTTTTGGAATGGAATGAAAAACATCCTAAAACTCTTTGATCCTCTTGAAAGTGTGAAGAAAGAAAGCAAAGATGGGAAAGATATATGGTATTGCTCAAAAAGGTGGTAAAAGGATTTACTACAAATTGGATAGGTTTTATGCTAATAATGATTTCTTCAATTTTGAACATATTGATGGTTATAATTGTATTAAAGTGCATCCGTGCACAATGTTTGATCACCACCCTATTGAAGCCATAATTATGGTGCAAAATAGTCACAAGTTTGAGAAGATAAGGAAAAAGAACATCTTTAAATTCAATATGGATCTGCTTAATAACCAAGAGTGTAATGAAGGAATCTTTACCATTAGAGAAATTAATAGGATGACCTTGAAACACTTACCCTTTGTTGATCAATGTAACAATAATGTAAATAGCTAGACAATTTTGTTCCCAACCATGGGGAAGAAATGTGCCCTAGATGGTAGAATGATTAAAAGCAAGCTCCAAGAGGAGTTTTTAGTTTAAGAAAAACTCTTTCAAGATGATCCTAACAATGATTTTCTAGTGTAAAAACAATGAACATTATGCATAAGCCATGAAGTCTCCAAACTAAGAAAACCTTGGGTTTGAAGATTAGATGAGATGAATTGGCTTAAGGCTAGGTATAAAGGGTCCAAGTTCTTCTTCACTTTTATCAAAATGAAAAATGTAGAGGAAATTGATCTAATCAAGATAGACAATGTGTAGATTAACGACATTGACACAATAAAGGAGTTTTTTTTTTTTAATCAAAACTTGTTTACTACCAATGATTCCACCTCAAACTGTAAAGAGGCACAAGCGCTTGACATGAGAATCATTCCAAAAAATATTTAGGAAGAGGATGTTGAGTTCTTGGCCAAAAAATTTAATAAAGAAGAAATTATGAGGGTGATAAAAACATTTAGCAATGACAAGTCTCTTGGTGTCGATGGATTGCTTGCAAAATTTTAGAAAAAGCATATTGACTGACTGAGTGAGGACCTCCTACTTGTTTATAATGAAGCTATTATAAAGGCTCTTTAGGTAGAAATATTAATAGAGGTATCATAAAATTGCTACCTAAAGGAGATAGAACCCAAATAAAGAATTAGAGGCCTAACACTCTTCTTAATGTCTCTTACAAGATTCTGGCCAAAACTTTGGCTCTTATGTTTAAAGGGATTCTATCAAAGTTCATTAGTTCTACTCAAATTGCTTTTATTACAGGCAGATATATTCTTGAAAATCTAATAACTGTTTTGGAAGCCATGAAATGAGCCAGAACCTCTAATCAAGATGTGAGCATGTTCCTCATTGATTTTGAGAAGGCTTACGATAGAGTTGAATGGTCTTTTATCTTAATGACTCTTGAAGCTTTTGGCTTCTTGAAAAGATTTTGTAATATTGTTGAAATTTTATTTAGAGATACAATCACCCAAATTGATGTGAAAGAATCACTTTTTGAACCCCTCCACCTTCAAAGATCCATCAAGAAAGGATACCCTTTAGCCTTTGCCTTATTTGTGATAGCCTCTGATGTTGTTTACTATTTATTGAGATCAATGAGTAGAGAAATCACTATAAAGGGCTTGATTCTTCCTAATAGTGAAAGTCTATTGAATATGTAATTTGCAGATGATACAACTTTGTAAACATGGAGGAGGAGAATTTTGAAAATGTGATGAAAATGTTGGATGTTTTTTTGTAGAGCTTCAGGTGCTAAAATTTCAAAAAGTAAATCAATTATTCTCAATTGGAAAGAAAACCCTCCAGCATGGTTTAGCAAATATAGTATTCAATGGGGGGGCCTAATAAACAGGTCAAATATCTAGGCATACCCTTTGTTGTTAACCCCTCATTGAAAGGCATGTGGGGTTGGATCCATGAAAAAATTGGAAGGAAATTAGTAAAATGGAATAATCAGCATTTGTCCATGGCAAGAAGAATCCAAATTTGCCGAAAAGACTTGTTATATCCTACAACATTTATTATGCTTAGGTCTAGTTGTTCATCAGCTATCAAATTAATGATATTCAAAATAGTATAAAGAGATTCTTGTGGTCTGATGGGAAAGGTTCTAAAAAAAGAGTTGGTGGTAATTGGAAATGGTGCTGTTTAGAAAAAGATATAGAGGGCCTTCGTCTAAAAAATCTGTAAATCCAAGGGATATCTCTTGCAGTCAAATGGATTTTTAAACCTTTTAGTGGGGATGAACCTTGAAAAGTCCTACTCAGAAATAATGTTCAAATGGCAGTCCCTTGAAAGCTGGGAATTGGAGAAGTTTGCACCCTCATATGATTACTTCGGTAAATTCCCTATCTCTCCATTTGGTTCTAAGGTATTCAGGAGTATTTGGAAAGCCTGGGAGATGGTAAGAGGATATACTAGGTAGTGGAACAACAAACCTCTTGCACTTCTTCAAGGCTGTTTTGCTAAAATTTGGAAGAACAAAGGAATAAGTGTTTTCAATGATATTCTTGAAAACAATAGTGAGTTTGATTTGGCAAAAGAGATCATATTCAGTTTTGCAAAAAGCCTATCATGTTTTGCATTCTCTAATTCAGCTCAGCTATAACTCAAAAATCTATGAGAACTTGAAATGATGTGATGGCTCTGCCATTGGGAAAATTAACTTTAAAAGATTTATAAAACCCTCACTGCCTCCTCGGACATCGCTAGGCATCTTAGCAATTGTTGAAACTGAACCTAAATCAAACCCAATGGTCTAAAGTTTTTAAGTCCTGTTGGTCTTAAGTTACCGAGTCAAAAAAAGCATGTTTCAGATGGTCGTTGCTTCTCAAAAGGCTTCTTGTTAATTTGAGTTGTTTAAACTTAGACCCTAATAAAAGTTTGCGTTCTATTTGTAACTCTCTTGAAACTGTTGAGCACTTATTTTTTGATTGTGTGTTTGCTAGAGATGTTTGGAAATTATTCTTTGTTGATTGGTGCAGGTGGGATAGAAGCAGCTATTTTACTTGGCATGGATTCCTTTTTGGTTATGTTTTGAAGTATAACTTGTTTTGGTTTGTTTATACCATTGAGGTTCTTCGGTCATTGTGGGAAATGAGAAATGAGGACTTCTTTCAGGGGAAAAGGAGACAGCTTACTGAGTTCTCTAGAAGACTCATCTTTTATAATATTGCCTTGGCGGTTACCCTTATGTTGGAGATTTCTAAATAAAAGTTCTGGGAACTATTGGACAGTGGATAAACTAGCATTAGAAGATCTGAGATAAAGACTGCAAATTTCTGACCGTACGCAGAGAGGGAGATGAAAGATTTGTCAAGGATTACATGGAATTTCAAAAGGGATACCGTAAAAGCTTCACATATGATAAGCTCCTGAAAAATAAGGGCTTAAAAGATAAGTTTCACAGTTAGCTAGCTATCTCCTTTTGTCTTTTTGGTGGCCAAAAATATTGTAGTTTCTTGATGCTGTTATCTCTATTGCTGTTTTGATCATTTTGATTGGACTGTTAAGCCCATAAACTCATTTTGCCCAGTCTGGACCTTGAAGTAACTGTAACCTGCTCTCTGTTTGGTAATATATAACTAATTCAAAAAAATTCTGGACCTTGAAGTAACTGTAACCTGCTCTCTGTTTGGTAATATATAACTAATTCAAAAAAATTGTGTTTTTATACAATAAATAAATAATTTATAGCGTAACTATTGTATATGGAAATCTGCACCAAATGTTGTTAAACTAGTTTTAGTTGACCATAAAGTAACCAATGTTTTATTGGAAATCTGCACCAAATGTTAAACTAGTTTTAGTTGACCATAAAGTTACCAATGTTTTATTGAACCCATATGGTTACCCAATCTTTATGATATGTCTTGTAACCAGTCAGCATGGTATGTTACATAGTTTTAACTCTTCTAGGTGTATAAATTGAGGAATTTGCCTCAACTGCATCCATGCAATGCGATGTCACATCTTCATTATTTTGTATTTAATATTTGTATGATATATTATAAATGCTTTATGAACATCCAATGGCATCTTGATGTTCTTGTGTGGCTTTTCATTTATTTTATTCATGAGATTTTACACTTATTTTTCCACCCAATCAACCCTAGTTTTGCATGTGGTGGATTTTTTCATCCACACAACAAAATAAAAAGAAAGTCATATACCAAACAAAATCATAAACAGCAAATGAAACAAACACTGCTCAATATTTGAAGTTTTAAAACAGTTGAGGATGACACCTAAGTTCTGCCAAAAATATTGATCTACATAAAAAGTGAATTGTATGTTTCTTCAAGAATATGATTTTAAAACCTTGAACAATCGTTCCTATTAAAGAATACCATAATTTTACATACAGTTAAGATATTCAGTAAGTGGGCAAAAACATTTTCTTATAAAACCATCCATTCGTAGAACATTGCAATGGAACTGAGAATAATTGCAAACTTATCAGATGCCTTAATGTGGTGATGAGGCTCACACCCAATCATGTTAATATTGATTTGTATGCTAGTTGCTACAGAGTCTACTCATATACAGACAATACTATGTATAGCCGTATGCTAAACAGCGCCAGTAAGCTTGGGAATATGATAAAAATTAGGATTTGCTTCCATCCAGCAGTTCCTACTGGACCCTCTCAATTCATAAAATTAATCTGTCAAGTACATAAATATTTAACTGCATCAAAACCTCATGTTGCAAACCACAAAAAAGTTTGGAGACCAGATAGAAAATTTAAAGCATCTTCCCAAAATAACTACAAAGATAATCTGTTTTGGTTAAAGATCATAAAAAAGGCCTGTTAAAAAAGCCTACAAGCATCTACAGTCTAAACCATTAATGGTGCATTATCATTTTAGATATAAGATGTGGACCAGAGGCCCAAAGCATCAATTGTTTGCTCCCATCCATGGATAATACATGCACAGGCACAATTAACATAATTTTTGTAAATTCTCCATAATAGGAGAATGCATAACAATTTCCTTCAGAGAGAGACAATAAAAAAAATGCAGAATGCAGGAGCTTCTCAATCTTAAACAATCAACATATATAGTATTGTGATATGGACACAAAATTGTACACTTGTAGGAACTGAAAGAAAGGCATAAAGTGTGATAAAAAAATCCTTAGGAACTAAACGTTGTTCAAGCTCCAACATGTGAACAAATGAACTGTATTAAAAAGAGAGGGCACTTTTTTGGACTTTTGCATGCTGCATAAGATAATAGATATCTAAAACAGTATAAGTTTTTTGATACAAGCACTCAGAGTATGAATCACTCTTTTGTGCTTAGTAAGAGATTTTGATGTCAGTGCTCGTGATAAATATATGGAAGAAGACTTGTAATTTTTCCTTCCAGCAAGAGCCCTGCAATCTTCATTAGAACACCATGGATATTTTATATCATTTTGTGTATAGAATAAGTATGTCCTCTAAACACAATAATGCACGTGCTTTTACAAAAGCAGTGGCTTCACCTTTGCACTATGGAAATGCAATCAGAAGGATTCCTGGTACATGAGTTTACCAAGGAAATCATAAAACAGAAAATTATGCACTTGACTGTGATCATGATTGTTTACGAACAAAGAAGAGAAAAACGAAAAGCAGCCCACAATACCATTATAAACACTTCAGAAGGGAAGTTGCATGTAGCAAGATTTTAAAAAGAAAAAAAATTGTAATATAGAATTACGCATGAATTCTTGATTCTCAAAAATCCAAAATACATTCTATGAACTTGTTAAAGAAGAGGCAAGAACAAGCAATCATCTGCAGTTAAAATAAAAACTGAAACAAAGGAACAAATCTTTTTCATTTCTTGGCAGAAAGGCTATACTATGAGAAAATCCAAAGTGTAAATGGGCAATCCTCTAATGCCAGACAATTGACAGCTGTGGGGCATCCAGTTGACAGAAAGCTTATGAAAATAATATTGGAGGCCCTTGCAGCCTAAGATATTAAGAACTTTCCACTTTGCAGTAGACTCCGAAGATTGCCAAAACAGAAAGAAACTGAGAATGAGTAGCATCTTAAATTGCTCACTCTCTCAAACAACTTACAACTATGCCTCCCTCACTGATCACCACTCAGAACCATCAGGAAAAGGATCAAGAGCTCCTTTCTTTCCGTGCACATAATACTCAACAACAGCCTTCATTCTAGGAAGCTTATCTGGATGATAATTAATATGGACAACAACTGGTTTAAAGCTGGCCATGTTTGGATCCTTCCTGAACCTTGTAAACAGAACTTTGCTATTCAAAAATTGATAATAATCCATTGTTCGTCTTGATGCATGAAGCCCTTCATAACCTGGATGAGATGGGAAAAAGAGCTCCTCATTGAAGACTGCCTGATCCCAAGCTTTCTCCTTGGAAAGTCGATCAGCAACTCGATCCAGAAGCTCAATTGAAGGAATGGTAGGCCTAATGTAGAAAAAACCAGAATTATAAACCCAAATCCTCATTGTGTGAGCATAACGAGCCCAACCCATTGGAGGATCATCAAAGACATCATTGTACCCATAAGCTGTCATATTTGTGTGCCCATCAGTCATGGATTCCACATCACAGTCCCTGTGAAGAAAATCAAATGGATTCTGCAGATAGACAATATCTACATCAGATAGCAAAACACTATATCCTAGCTGCAAAAATTCCCTTAACATTTCAAATTTTAGAGCTGAAACGGCATGGTTGTCTCCTGTTTTCTGCAAGTTCTTTAATGTTCTTTCATTTGGATCTCTTCGATACACTGGTACATCATTTGATTGGCAGAATTCTACAACGGGGTCATCCAATGCAACTACAAGATAATTTGTAATGCCGGCTCGCTTAATGCCTTCAAACCATACCTGCAACATGTCCTTAACATTTGAATTGGCAAGAGCAACAATTAGCTCCTGATTTACTGCAATTTTCTTAAGTTGTTTAGCAAGTTTGGGATTCACCGATTCATCTGGGAGGACTGTAGGATTTGTTCTTAAGCTTTTTACAGTCCCCATGGGCCCTGCCTTCACTTGGAGCCCCAAGGTCAAAAACTGTTTTTGGGCATTGTCTTTGATTTGTTCTGCTTGCTGGACCTTCAAGCTCAGCTCTCTTACTTGTTTTCTTAGCTTGGCATTCATTTCCCCGAGTGTATGCAACTCTGTATTTAGATGCTTCACTTGTTCTGCAGATTCACATGATAAATGCACCTAAAACCCAACCCAAAAAATGTTTTTACATTATGAGCACAAGATAAACCCAAAATTTTAGTTGTTTTGTCATAACTACCGCATAAATCTAAAGAAATGAACTTTGCATCAGAACCAAAAGTTAATGAACTATAAATGCCAAACGGTTTTCACATCATATTAAAGAAAAAAAGATAACCCCAAAATGAGGATTTTAAATGGTTTTCCAATCCAACGATCTTACAAAATACCACATCGAAATTAGGCTTTCGCACTTTATTTTCTTTGTTTTGATTACCACCACATTAAGACAATGGATTTTGCCAACTCAAAACAAATGACCTTTCAGTTTTGTTTTTAACTAAACTATTTTTAGAACTTGAAATATGCATTTGGGATTGTAGAAAGTTAGAAACATGGATTTCTTGACTTATTTTCCACAAGTGACTAAATCATGCTTTTTCAAAGAAAGGAACTGGGGAGATTTAAGCAAAGTCTGTAAAAACTATGTATTTGGAGATTGTAGATATTTGAATTTCTTTGCATTTTTCCCAGATGTAGTGTATTTTCAATAAAAAGGGCTTTTGGGAATTCAATCCGATTTCTTTTGAATTATTTTTTAAAAAACTGTGCAATTGAGTATTGCAGAATCTTGGTCCTCTATATATTTTTTCAACAAAAAATCATTCTTTTGAGGACAAGAAGATAATTCTGGGAATTCAATTGCTTTCTTTTGAACTAAAATTCTGCAGAAACTATTTATTTAGGGGATGTTAGTTTGTTAACATCTCTAGACAAAATAATGTCTTTCCATAAATGAAAAAGGTACTCGGAAATCCAATCAGATTCATTTTGAACTAAGAATATATACAATATAAGCATCTAGGGGTTGTAAAAACATTGATATTCTGTACACTTTTTCGAAATAACCAAGTTTTCGAAAACAGAAAAAGAAAAACAGAGCCTCCTTGGTCAATGAAGAATACCTGCGATGACACATGGGAGATGGCATTTGAAACATAATTTGGTGCTGATGACCGCAAAAATCCATGGGGGTAAAGATAAGCCCAGATAAGCCCAAATAAGATTCCTGCTCCAACTGCGACTGCTAATCTCGATCCCCGAAAAGCTGATCCAGTCCCTCTGAATAGGGGCCCGTCTCTTCTTCCACTCATTTTTTCTGGATTTAGTCCACTTGGGTGTCCAAAAAACCTCGAATCCTAAAAGGGGTGTCAAACAACTGTTAGTCCTCAAATGGGTGTCATTAAAATGAAGGCGTCGAGGACAGAAGAACTAAAGGACACTGAGCTTCTCGGAGAAAAAAGTCATTGCAGTCGTCCGATCTGCAGATGATGGATAAGAGGTTTAGTTACAGAACTTGTTGAGCAGGTGCGAACTCATTGCAGACATTGAGCAGGGTTTTGAATTGAAAATGGGTTAGTGATGGATGGGTGTCATTATTTCAGAAGGGTATGAGGAGAAAGCAAGTCGGCCATATCTACACTTGGCTTGTGAAATGCTAAAATGGGGAAAATGCGGAGCTTTTGATTGTCAGAAAGAAACCTCAGCATCTACACTAATAAACGACCCGTTTGGTCACCGGACATGTTTTGTGTGGACTAGTTCAAAAGTGGACAACATGACGTTGGCTCGCAAGAAATTGAAGAGCAGTAGGATAAATTTATTTACACGTTTAATAAGAAAAGTTATTGAGCTACCTAGCGTTCCTGCTTAAGCATGTTCAGAATGTGATACAGATCAATAAAATTAAATAAAATACAATACTGACGAATAAATAATGCAGAAAAATGTCCCAAAAGAAGTCAACCATGGAAATAAAATAAAATTATGATTATAATACGCTTTGTTTACCTAGTGCGGGATGCAATTAGTGGTGTGTTGACTCAGGGAGAGATTCGTTGAGGAAGGGAAAGGATATTATAATTTATTTATTTTAAGGAGAAGATGAATATTTTGAATTATTTTAGAAATTTGTTAGTTTATTAGTGAAGTTGAATGGTTCTTAATATATAATATAATATAAAAAATAAGTTATAAAAATCAAGTCTTGTTAAATATTTTTGTATGATTAAAGATATTAAGTTTCCACAACTCATCAAATTATTTGAATATATTTTCTGAATTCGATTGTGTTGTTAATTTTTATCATCAATGTTTCAAGTCACACTACATGATTCATCATCATGATGATGGATCACGTAGTGTGATTTGAAACGCTAATGATAAAAATGATGATGGATCACATAGTGTGATTCAAAATCTTGATGATAAAAATTAACAACACAATTGAATCTAGAAAACATAATCAAATAACTTTTGTATGAGTTGACAATAAAATTTAAGAGTATTTTCTTAGTACATTCTATTATTTTGGATGTGCGGTGTAAAATTTGAATTCTTCAACCTTTCAACTCTATTCTTCTCTTTTTGCTTATGGATCACTGAGTGTGATTTGAAATGTCCATTGAAAAACATACATAGTCAAAACCAAAAGCAATCATACATATCCTTCATGGATTGTGGAAAAGTCATGCCTAACAAAAATTACTTCTTAAATTTAATGTTAAAGTTGGCTAAGTTAATCCTTCTTGTTCTTAACATTATTTTTCTCAACCCAAAGAACCTCAACTCCAACCTCTCTAACCCATGATTTTTTCCTTTTGCAGCATTTAAATATAAGGGTCTCACAACTTAAATTAGTATTAATTTAATTTTGAGTTAAAAATTATGAAAATATTTTCATAAATGTAGATTATTATATGTAAAGTGATAAAAATCCTTGCTAGTATGGTGGTGGTGGTGATAGTGGGGACAACAGTAACAATAATTTCAACAACAACAAAGATAATGATGATGCTGATTTATGTCCTTAAGACCAAATTAATCTATATGACCTATTAAAGTGTATTATTCAAGTATATAATGTAATTTGTCATTAACTTCATTGTGCAATATAGCACTAGAGTTTGTATTGCTAGTATGTCATCATCCTCTTCTATGTCCCAATTTTTCAATCATTTAAGTGTTGTACCTATGATTCCTCAATAAATACATCCTTGTCTATATTTGTGTTCTTCTTCCCCTTCTAGTGTGTCTAAAGTGCCCTACATTGGGAAAGAGATATAAGATACGTTAAACATATGGGTTAATTTCTTTGCTTAGAAGCAAGAAACATGTTTTTAATCTAGTTTTATGTGTTGATATAAAACATAAGTAAAATTTAACCAAACTACAAATAGAAATACAAGAAGTAGCAAGAAGAAGAATGACACAACATATATCCTAGGAAAACCTTTTTAAGTAAAAAATATGGTCTCAAATGTAGGCTTCACTATATTAATTTAGATATTAGTCTTATAAAATATAATGAAAAGACCCACAAATATTTTATGACCAATGTGAACACTCTGACATGTTAATAGCCATTCCTACACTCTAAACCTACAATACCTACAATAACATATTATTTATTGTTAAACCTTTATTCCAAGGCTTATATGTGTAGACACAGAAAATTTACTAATCACACTTGATCCTAATTACTAACACCATTTCATCCTAAATCATCTTCTCAGCTAAATCATCACTCTTCATCCCTTAATTAAATAAATCATTGGTTATCTAATTAAGTCATTCTCTCTTGTTAATTAAATAAATCAAAGTTATTTAATTAACCCTCTAGTAGCTATTTAATTAAACAATTCCTTTTATTCGATTAAATCTCCAATGTCATCTTATTAAATTAAATAAATTAAACCTTGTTTATTTCAATCTAACATTTTCCATTTTTAATTAAATAAATCAAATCCTTTATTTAATTAAATCTAAATCATTTTTTTCTCAACTTTGATTTAAATCAACCCATAAATCTAAATCAAATAGTCACATCACCTAATCCCTCATTAAATTAATTAAACCTTGATTAATTTAATCTTAATCTCCAAATTTATCTAGATTTTGCCACTTGCACATGAAAATACATTTAATGGATTTATTAAATCTCTATTTTCTTTCAACTTGGCATCTGTAGGGGAATATTCCTTCAAGTTTGAAAATCCATCCAAGTGGATTTGTCCTTCCAACAAGACATTCATTCCCTCTTGCATGCCCTTGTGCATTGAGCCAAGTGGCATTTAATTCATTATTTTTCCCTCTTGCATGTCATTTCACTATTTTCAAATTCCACCTAATTCTATTTATTGTGTGCATTCATCAAAATGTGCTCAAGATTCCTCCATTCACATCTTGACAAGTGGCACTTGCCCATTGGGTGTTGAATGATCCCACATTGCTTCATTTTGCTCATTCCTTTATCTTGTCTTTCTATAAATAAGAAGCTTCTCTCCTCATTTTGATCATCCACAATTTGAGCAAGTCTACTATACTCAATCATATCCATTTTCATCAATTTTATCAAGTTTGTAGCTAGGTTATCCAGATTTTTCACCATGGAGCTCAATTGAATCTTCAACAAAGTGGATCACTCATCAACATTGCATCATAGGAGTTGGGAAAGGGCCAATTTCCACATCAAATTAGCACCAACTCCCCCATGAGATCAAGAGTTTGCTTTACATTAAATAAGATTTGATAGCTTTTGTTTATATTTGTTTATGTTCTTCATCTCATTTCTTGTTCTTTACAATTTAAATGGATTTCATGGGGAATCTTAATTCTCACTTGCATTCGATCTAACATTGTGTTTATTTCTTGTGTTTGTGCAAGTCTAGGATTGGGGTTCCACATTTGGTGCTAGAAGGAGGGCAGATCTCAAGTTCTAATCACATTTTTCAACAAAATTTTGTGCTTTTCTCTATTTTTTGGTGTCTACAGGGAACTGCACCTCTATCAATCCAGCGGCGCCATACATCAACACTTCAAACTGCAAATCGCACCACTCAGTCTTTCCTGCCCAGAATTCAATTTTTTTAACTTTGCTACTAGGTCAATTTACGGTCGCTGAAATTCTCAAACTCCAAACAGCGTCGTTGAGAAAAACTCCACCGCCATTACACTCTCTGGTCTACTGCAGAGTGTCGCTTGCAAACCTAGCGGCACTATACAGCACCGCTGACTTCCTCAAACTGCGTCGCTGCGTCGCTTGTGCAAACTGCGCTGCTAGAGTGAAGTAAAAAGTTCAAGTTAACTCAATTTTGACATGTGCTTTTTTATTCTAGTTATTTTAGTTTGCTAACTAGTTTTTCTAACCCTTGTTTTGCAGTTCTAATTAGTTTTTGCAAGTTGGTCTAATCGAGCTGAAGGAGGAAAATGAGGTTGAAAGTGGTATTATGACATCATTCTCTCATTACACCAAGTGTTTTTTACCACTTTAGTGTTTTCTTAACACTTTTTGAGAACTCATAATCTCTCTTAAGGATTTTTTATCTTTCATGTGCTTAGGACACACTAAATTTCTTTTGGGCTCTAAAAAGAACACTACAAAAGCTTTCATTTTTACAACAAAGGGTTTTAAAAGAACTTTAGGCAAATCCACTAGATTTTATTTAAAGGTTAACAATTGAACAATCAAAATTTCACACTTCCTTTTGTGCCTAAAAAGAAGTCACTCTTGCTTGGAAAGGATAAAATGAACATGTGCTTCTTTATCTTGTAATCATTTACCCAAAATAATACAATCAAAAAGACGTATGCGCTTCTCTCGCACCTCATGGTGATCTTGAGAATAAAAAGTTTTTTTGGTGATCTTAAGTTGGGTAAAGTGATTGCCTCCACATTTTATTTGGGATTAAAAATTGAACAAATCTTGCGAGTGTGAGTGGAACATATCGCATGTGTTCTTTCTTTGTTTCTAAACAAAGATCGATCGAACTATGGATGTATTCGCTCACTTTTGTGTTATCTTAGAGGGCCTGCCTTGTGGGAAAAAGTAATCACCCAAGGGAACAACCCAATCGGGAACATGCTAAAGCCAAGCGACTTCCAACCGGTATATAAGTGTGGGTACTTGTTGAAAGGAAAGTATCATGAGGATTATTCTGACGAGAAGGGCAGCAATGGTCTCTCACCGCATGTATGGTCCCCCATGAACAAAACTCCCGCATTAAAACCCTTGTTTAGAAAAGGCCAAAATCCTTGATCTATTTGTTGGTGCAAGAACGGTCATTTTGAAGCCGCCCCACAATTTTATGGATTTTAGTAGAAATGGAAAGTATGCCATGGGAGATTCATGGGTACTGATGTTTGGCTGACGCAAGAAGTGAGTGCACTGTAAGGGGGAGCCTGTGTGGTCAAGCATCTAACCATTCACTAAAAGTAGGCATAGCTGGACTTGTCCAAGTGGGGATTCAACAAATACAGTCTTTCATATCCATAGGGTTGTGCATGTTCTTGGAAACAAAACACTTTGCTTAATTGTAAACATTTGGAAAACAAACATTTAACATTTGTCATCAAATTTCAAACCCTTTAGGAAGCAAATATCTTTGACAAAATTCAAGTGTTATTGCTTGCCCTAGGGATTCTACCCTTAGAGGCTTCTAAGAATTTAGATTATATCTCAATTTTCTCCTACTGAAGTCAACATTAAAAAACCATTGCCTTAATTTCCTTGATTTCCACATGATACACTTTGTGGGATGAAAAGAAGTTAAGACAATGGACATATAGTTTCAAAATCTAATCAAGAGTGTGGATGTGGTAAAAGCAATTCATTAACCAAGATTAACTCAAATTGAACCCCACACATGTGCTTGGTATATTTCAATCATATGGTTTTTCATGCAAACATTGGTCTTTTGGTTTGAACTACTCTTAGAAAAAAGCATTTTCTTCAATATCTTGGTCTAGTAAACAAGTCCTTCTTCGGTTCATTTAGGATCAAATCAAACACTTCATCCATTCCAAACATTTAACATCTCCATCCCACAAACAACTTTAGAGCTTTGGAAACATCATTCTAGACTTGGGTAAATCATCAAAATCAAAATCACCTTGTTTAGTTAGGAGTGTGGGAATTCATCCTTTCTCATACCTCTAGTTAAATCAACACCCTTTGAACAATTTCATCCTAAGATCACATCTAACATCTTAGGGTTTACAAGTTCATTATCCAAATCAAACAGATCAAAATAAAACCCTAAATATAGCATCTAACATCTTAGGGTTTACAAGTTCATTATCCAAATCAAACCAATCAAAATAAAACCCTAAATCTAGCATTGATCCAAAGTTCCTAAAAAGTTTGACACCCATATCATTCACCCCTTTCATCCTTCATCTCATCATTGGTCCTAAATTTCTTAGGGGTTCACTTTTGCAACAAGGTCAAAACACAAGAGGAACATGGACTATAAACTTGATTCATACATCATGAGTAATCCAAATCAACCAAACTTTCAAAGTCTTACGAAACCAATGGGTTATCAACACTCACATTTCTACAATCCGTACATGGGATCATTATCTCCTACAAATCTCAATGGTACAACAAATGTGAGTATGCCCAGTCAAAAGTTTGGAATACCTTTCCCGATGGTAGATTTAAATCCAAGACCAAACCTACAAATCTATCAACCGAACAATCAATGCATGAGTCTTCAAACGAACAACATTATCCCACCAAATCCATACATGCCAAATGTGAATATACCAAGTACAACTTTACCAAACATTAACATTTTGAATCCACACTTCGTAAACTTTGGGATAGATATGTTTGTGAATCATACAAATATTGTTCAAAGCCCAAAAAAGATGTTAGCGACTCCATGTATTAATCCAAGCCAAGGTAACACCATGCAAAATCAAGGCAATGTGATTCCCAAACACAACAATGTTCAATTTCAACCTATCATGCCAAATCTAAACATCATCCCAAATCAGAACATTGTCCAAAATCAATTTGTCCATGATCATATGCAAACACCACAAGTATGCATCCCAAACCTGCTTGAATGAAAAAAAATCAACTATATCAAGGGAGTCAAGATCAAAATAGAGATCAAATTTTACGAGATCAAATTGCTACACTTACCAAAATAGTTGAGTCATTGCGCCAAGAGACATCTCCACCCCAAAATCAATACACTCAATCCATTGGTTAAACCATGTCATCAAAACATTGAGTTGTGTCCACAACCACATTAAGAACAATATCTCTAATGTCAAGAGGTTGGATATCAAGATCAACAACATCAACAACAAACCCAATCACCACATCTCAAAGATCAATCATCACATCTTCAAAATCAATCACCACAAGGTCAATTTAAAGTACAAATCTCACAAGGTAACAAACAAAAAATACACACCACTTGGGGGACCAATCGAATTGGTCATGCAACAGTTGGTACAAGAAAATCTCATCAGAATCCCCATTTATGCAAACTATCAAGAACCCCTAGTTAAACCACCAGGGTATAACGAGAAGCACCTTTGTGATTTTCACAAAACAAAGGGACACACAACATGAAATTGTATTTGACTCAAAAATCTCATCCAAGACCTTATTGATCAAAAAATAATAGCTGTTGGGGACAATGATGAGATTCAACCACTAGTGATAGCATTGACAATCTCCCCACTACAATTGTTGAAAACAATGATCAAGATCTATCCATCAATGAGCACCTTGAAGATGTTTCTACCTCATCCGAAGATCAAATCAACATATATCAAGAGTCATTTTTCAATTCATGATCAAAATCCGCCAACAATACCCAACAATGATCCAATTCAAGAAATGTCAACATCACTTGACCCTATGGTTGAGGGCATTCAAAATCTCTCCACCACAATTGTTGAAAACAATGTTCAAGATCTCTCCATTAATGAGCACATTGAAGATGTTTCTACCCCATCCAATGATCAACTCACCATACATCAAGAGCCACTTTTTAGTGATCTATTTCAAGGAGTGTTATAATTATTTGATCCCATTGACATAATCTACGATCCATCGACCAATGATCATATTGAAAATGTCTCTACATCACCTTATGAGTTAGAGAACATATTGTTAGGGTTAGAGATGGCGAGATATCTATTAATTAATCCAGGGTTTGAAAATAATAGGCTGGTATGAACAATGCCTTTGATTTCACTTGTCTGGCTACATCCTGCGCCATGACCATCAATATACATTATCAGAACCAAACCTATACAATCTGTGACAATACATTTCTTCTATATCTTCATGTACATAAGCTTTAAAGCTTCCAAAATTAGGGTTTTACAAAAGTCATTTCTTTCTTTTTGATTTTTTAACATTTAAAGCATAAAAAAAAAAAATTTCTACGAAACTGCCTTGAACTTCACAAAGGCCTAACCATTTAGAACCTTAGAAGCAGGGGTGGGGGCCGAGTGTCTGATATATGGGCTATACAATATAGCATGATCGGTCGCCATACCAACACACTATCAAGAACTTGTTCCAAAGCAAAGATCAACATCTTTCACGAAGGTCTGTGATCACCCAGACACAATGACACCTTTGACCTCATGGTAAAAAATGTGCAGAAGGATCCTCGGCTCAACATGCTATTCAGTACCGGAATCAAGAGAGGATATGGGCCTTGTGACGTCAAGAGACACTTCTCAGCAATCCATCCTTTGAAATTGACCCATGTCAAGAACTTGATCCAAAGTATGTCAAAAGCAATTCCAACATTAATCAAGATCAAGAATTCGTATCTCCAAGATACTACAATGATCTAATGGACACTCTCCTATCTATACAAGATCATATCCATATAGCACATACTCCTCCATCTACCCATGAGATGCTTTCTATGGATGGGCATGTAGATGATCTTCATTCAAAACAGGATTCCTTTACTCCTAACATTATTACACAAAAAGAGTGGGTTATTGATTCCTACAATCAAACTAAGTCAAGTCAACATCAGGATCAGATATATCCCAAATTCAGACTAAGGATATCATGTATGAAGATATCCAACATTATCCACTCAAAGAAATAGGTCAGACAGAACAGGATATTCTAGAGTCAGCAGAGCAGCAAATTGAAATAACGTCATCTACGGTGGTCATTTATCAGAGAATGCTTACTAAACAAGACATCTCAAAGCAGGAGGAATCAAAGAACAAAGGTGCAACTACCACCATATTGGGGGCAACTGTGTGTCAAGCAAATGTCAACATAGGGAGCACAAAGAATCCTTATGATGAAACCGATGCCAATACTACAACTAGCCACATCATGAATCTTCATCCACCCATCCACGAATTAGGACCAATATCAAAAGAAAGATTTGAATCAAAGCACAAAGAACGTTATCAAAGAAAAAGAAGTTGTGAAGCATAATGGACAAATCAAATACACATGGATACCAAAGAATACAAAGAAAAATTATCCCTATCAAACTCCATTAGTCAAAGAAACTATGGGGCAAAACAAAAAAGGGAAAATTATTCATCAAAGATGTCCACAAAGGAAAAGGTAGGCTTCTCAAGCAACGTACAAAGTATATCAAGCAGTTGGTCCTAATTCCATGCACACTTTTGTATCCACCCATCATTGCTCATCTTCCCAAGTTTGGAGAGTCAAAGGATCCAAACTATCAACCAATCCATCTTTTATTCCTAAACACACTCCATCCACGCCTCCACGCATGATCTCCAATTCTCACATTGACCGTGTATTGGCAGCCACCCTTCATCATAATGATTTAGAAGGCACTCTATTGCAATGTGCACATAAAGATAGAGTTAGCTCTGGTATCAACAAAGCAAATCAGGAATCTCAAAAGTTGTTTTCAAGTGCACGTATCTTGGCAAAGCAGCTTCTTGAAGCAGGATATCGATGGCACATTATGACAGAATCATCTACATCAACACCACAAGGAAGTTCAGAATGAGCTTAAAATCTTTCAAAAAAATCAAAAAATAAATTAAAAAATAGAAAATTCATGAAAATAGTAAATATAAAAATCGTCCTCCAGTGAAAACCACTACGGTGGCATGTTGGGAAGGTACCATGATGAAAACCTGGCAAATGGGCATCATGTGTAGAATCGAGCATCTGTGTGTGCCAATTCAGGTGGAAGCATCTCATCCCATCCATAATAACTCTAGCATTCCATCCATCTCATCCAAAATAAATCCATTCATCCATGAACCATTTATCCAATCCATTATGCATCCATTTTCCAAATTATCTTGATCTTGATAAAAGTTTGGTGCACACTTTACACTTGCTTATAGTAAACATTTTGACATAGGTCATTTTTATTGATCCTATCCTATCCTAGCATTATCTAAGCCATGAGGCACTATCCAATGAGCATCCTTTATTCGAAAACCTTACCTTATCGCAAGATAATCCATATCCATCCATCCACACACCTATCCAAGCATCCACCCATGGCATTCCGTACATTGCTAGACACTCAGGGCAGATATTTACATCTTGCTTTGGAAATAAATCTTGATATATATCCTCCAACTTATGTGGTGATATGAACATTGGAATTGTGAAATCAAATTGGTCCACCACTTGTGAGCAAAAAACCAAATCACTAGCCCATGGCGTATTTTGATGAGAAGACATTCCTTATCAAGCTTCATCTTTTGTCGAACACCAATCCAAACAATCAATATCAGTTGCATCTAATTTGCGATCAAAATTCACATCAAATCATTCAAAACAACACCTAAAACCAAGCTTCAAAATCTTGATCGATCAAAATCCAATCAATTATCATCGTCTAGGATATCCTTCCGCGATCCTCCTGTTCTTAACACTATCCTTGCATTGTTGTGCATCCTCAATAAATATTATCTCCTTCGATCAATAATCCAGATCAATCAGCGGTAACGGTTTCAACCCAAAATCCCCAAAATAGGGCACGATATAATCACACATGTCTATATCAAAACATCAAAATCGAGACGAAATCCTTGTTCAAAACATATCCGTCCAAAAACAAGTTAAAAGTCAAAAAATTCAAAAATAAGTCATCTTGTCAGACTACTTCATCTCACACGGAAGGCTTTGAGATGCTTAGGCAAGGTTGATCTTTGATCGTCCAGAGACATAGGTCCGGGTCCTTTGAGATGCATCTCATAATAATTGTGATCATTTTATTTATATCTCATCAATAAATGAGTTTGTGACAATTGAACTACGTGGTCTCTACATGTATAATGTAGTAAAGGATAATCTTTGATCAACCCTTGAGGCCCCTAGGATAGATCTTTAGGTTAGGTTCTTGGTCAAAATCTTAGAAAACCCCAAAGAAACATTGGAAATTTTAAAAAAATCAAAACATTTGTAAAATTTGGAAAATACAAAATAAACTCAAAATATTTTCAAAAACACCAAAAAACGTCAAAATGTTTGAGAAAATCCATCATCACCCATCTAAACAAATACAATGACATCACTCATAATAAATCAGTCATCGTCTTCTGACCTTTGGTGAGCAATTGAAACAAGTCTGGCGAAAGTTCAAAGTGAAACTCAAAAGACGTCGAGAAGTCCTGAAGTCTTGGGTTGATGCGTAAACAGGATCATCTCTCTCCATACTACAATGGACATCAACATCAGGCATCATCATAGTTTAGTCTTGGCTAGCGGTATAGAAAAACATTAGCTTGTTTTTTTACTTTATCTTTGTCTTTTGACTTATCTTTTTGCGCTCATTTCGATGACCTCTTGAGGATGTCCCAAACGAAGGGATTTAGAGAAAAAGAAATGGGGCAACGATCATGATCTTTTATCTGTTGCGCTTGTTGGATATTCTTGTAATATAACCTCGGTCATGCGTGCTTTCTTTGGTTTGTAGGGAGGGTGTTTTAGGTTTCTTGTTGACCACATAGGAAGGCTTGCTTTTCTATGTTTTGGTCTGAGATATTTGAAATATCTGAACTACATTCTGAATGAGGTTCTATATGCCAGGTGTGAACAAGAATACTCCTATCTAATTGTTGAGTCAAAGTCCATCACATTAGGTGCAACGCCATCCTGGTTCTTTATACCTTGATGCATCACACCTACGTGTGTTATCGAACATAAGGTAATTGGCCTTTTTAAAATCCCATCTCCTCGTAAAATCATCATCATCATCTTGTGTCTTGTTGGAATCTCTTGCTTTCTTCTATCTCCTTTTTCATGCTAACACGGTACCATGACAGCTGATCACAAATCATTATCGTCGTTGTATTCATCCTGCATCCACAAAACCGTTAGCATATTGCATTTTGCATATCATATCACATAGAAAGAATTAATCATACTACATGCATTGCATCTCCATCATTGCATAATATAAATTGGTTATTCTAAGCATCTCATGAACCATAACACTGCATACATTACAAAATCATCCCATATAACCCATATCACATATATCTAAAGCATCCATCACATAATCATATGAGCATGTCATATACGTAAACATTAGTAACAATCTGTATACATCATATATCATATATCAAATCATCCATTTGCATATCATAAACATCATATCATAACACATACATTATCACATAAAGCATCATTTCATACATCATACATACATCATACATTCATCATACATCATCACATCATATCGCCATCATAACATCATAAGTGCATATCATACATAAGAAAATTACATACATCTTACCATCCATCAAGTGCATAATATAGATCTGTTAGTCTAAGCATTTTCATATCATAACATTTTGCATACATCATAAAAAGTACATAAGAAAAGGTACTGAAAAAGAAATGCATCCATAAACCATCACATTACATCATCACATGAGCATCATATAGTATCATCATCATAGCATCATAAGATAGAATCATGGCATCACATATAGAAATAGGATCCATCCATAAAGCATAGAGTCAGATAGGACACATCATATCGGATCAATATCATTTCATCTCATATATCATCAAAATAAATATATTGTCATGGTACAAAAGAATCAAATCAAGTGTGTATCGAATACATAAAGTACAAATTCCCATTGGGCTATCAAAAATAAGCCCATGGGGCACAAAATAATATATGTCTCTGATCAAAATTGGGACTAACCCTGCTAGCTACTACCCTCGCCACCTGCTCTCTCCTCGTGGTCCTCTACGAGTCTGTGGCCTATCCTTTGTGAAAAGTCAGGGACTCGAGCTTCTCTCAGCATGGCCTGATAATAATGCATCTTGTAATAATCGGCCTCTTGGATGGCCTCCCTGTATGATTGAAGTGGTACCATGCTCCTGGAGGAGGACGCAGACATGCTCTCAATCTGTTGTCGCCTGCCCATCTTTGTTGTTGCCTGTAGCTCCGCAACCTGTCTCTACTAAACCGCATGGTCTCGCTCTGCCTATAACTGATCCCTCTCAATCGTAAGTACCTGTATTTGTGCTTGTAGCTAAAGAATCTGACCATCCCTAGAGTCTGGCTAAAGGGTTTGTTGCATGGGTGGCTGATCATGGTCCCCGTCTCTAGGCCTTATCGGAACCCTATCCTACCTATCCTATCATCCCGAGTCTGAATCCTGCCTGGGGATATCTTGTCTCTGTTGATCCACCTACGGATTTAGGTGTGGTTGATCCTGGGGTCCCTTATCCTGATCTGGCTGATGTGGTGGTGGTCCTCCCCCTCCTCGGTCCCCGTCTCTGTCCCCTCAGCCCCGTCCTGCTCCCCTACCTCTAGCCCTACACCGAGCAGATGGTGTCCCTGGCACTATAAGTCTAAGAGGTGGCCTAAAACAATCTTTGTATGCCTACATAGTCCCTACACTGGCCTTCCCCTGATCATATGGCCATGGTCTGGCCACCAGCTGCATAAACTTTGAACTGCCTCGTGTGCAAGTATGTATCGGCCCCAGTAGCTCTGGCTTGTCATACGTGCAAATATAGTGACATACTGATCATATGGCCTGCCCTGCGGCTCTCTGAACTATCTCTGCACTCTCCCTGGTAGGTACATCTTGAGCATCATATGCTCTCTGCCCTACATTGATCTGTCCTGGCGAGCAAAAAAGAGATGCTACACATCATTGTACCATGCAGGCCATCCAAGGTGTGGCCGCCAGGTGAAGGCTCTCATGTCATCCATAACTCTCCTCCAATGAGGAATCTTGTGTTGTCCTATATGTGTGAAGGAGACACCTCCTTTTTATTGCCAAACAACTGGATCATCTAGCTCCATATCAACTGGAACGACTCTCGGGCAAAGCACAACAATGTGCTCACATGCCTAGATATGAAGGAGTGTGACTCCAACCCCAATGGCTTGGTCGTCTAGGTATGCAAACTCATGAAGATCTCTTTATAACGAGGCCAACACAACTGGTCCCCATGCAAAGCATACTCATCACCAGACCATGTGCTCCCAACTGAGCCCCCATCCAGGATTGAAGTATTGACCCCACCGATCTAGTGCAATAAGACCTGATATGATGGCTGTTATAACAAGGCGAAATGGTGACAAGACGAGCCTATAACACTCCAACTCAATCTGACCCTCATAGAAGACAAGCTCGTCAAGGCCCATAACATCATAGCAGGCCTCCCTCCCGGCATCCACATCATAAATCACATGCTCTCCGTGGATGGGCAATTTGTGAATCTGCCACACATCCTCTAGTGTGACCATCGCCTCACCTGTCGAGAGGTGGAAGGAGGATGTCTCGCTTTTCCATCTCTCAACGAGTGTCATATTCATACCCAAGTGTGTCCTCACGGGCGGTGCATAAGCAATGTACCAAAGTTCGATCACCCCTAGGTGCTCCTGTTGTCACTCGGGCATACCCTGCAAAACACCGCAAAGTACCTAGGACCTATGCTCGTGTGAATGAAGTATCGACACCTCCTCCTACATCAGGAAAGCCATTGCATTAAAATTCGTAAAAAATCGTGATCCTGTCTTGTCTCAGCGTACCCAAAGCAACTTGCGTGTTGTTGTTTGTGGGTGTGGTGCAGTTTGAAAGTTTCAAACTGCACCGCTAGGAGCCTTTGGCCCTCAAACTCTGCCGCAGCGTTGCAATTTGAGGTGCGGTCCAGTTTAGCGCTAAACCCTAATTTACAAAGAGGCCCGTCACAATGCACTTTTCATATGTAGCTCTATTTGGAGTTTAAACCCTAATTCCAAACTGCACCGCGGCATCGCTATTCGCAACTGCAGTGCAGTTTGAGGTCGTGTGGCCCCGAAAGAGACCTTCAAGTGGCGCTATATTGGACCGCTCCTAAAGGACCTAATTCCTAGGCTAATAAGTGCGCACGAAAAATTGAAAAATGAGGTCGGGTCAAGTTGACTCATTGGTGGTCCAGTGCCAGGTAGCCTCTGGTGTGTGCATACTTGATCCAAGATGTGTCAAGGGAGCTATCTTTGCACCATCTCGCGAAGGGGTTAGAGCTCAAATCGCAGAAATATCTAAAGGTTGAATGTGCAAATGAATTGGAAATGGCCCCTCGAGGCCTATTTAAGCTTGAAAGTTAGGGTTTTTTTACCCCATTTAGCCGTCCTGCCAGGGTTTTGGCCTCCCAAACCTCTTTTAGTCCGTCCCTGGGCCATTTTGCATCGTTTTGACATGTTTTTGACCTTCTAGAGCCTTTCTAGACCTGTTGGGCACCTTATCCTTCTTTTTCGCGAGATCACCCAAAAAGTTGAAATTTTTGCCTGATCTCTCGAGGGGGCAGTATGTCAACATAATTTGTCCGCTAGGGCAACAGTGGGGCAATTTTGAAATTTTTTTTTTTTGGTTTCTAATCGAGACAGTTTATTCTTTAAAGCAGTCGTAGTGCTGCTTCAAGAGGGAAAATATGAACACAAAATGTATAATCACACTTGATCGATTACTAACACCATTTCATCCTAAGTATCTTCTCCTTCAATCATCACTCTTAGTCCATAATTAAATAAATCTTGAGTTATTTGATTAAGTCATTCTCTCTTGTTAATTAAATAAATCAAGGAAGTTATTTAATTAACCTCACGATCTCCATTTAATTAAATAATTCTTTGTTTGATTAATCTCGAAAAATGTCGTCTTATTAAATTCGTCCCGAATTAAACCTTGTTTTAGTTTAATCTAACATCATCCTTTTTAATTAAATAAATTAAACATTATTTGATTTAATCTAGCATCATCACCCCTCTTTAATTAAATAAATCAAATCCTTTTTTTTAATTAAATCTAAATCAAATAGTCACATCACCTAATCCCTCATTAAATTAATCAAACCTTGATTAATTTAATCCTAATCATCCAATTTCTCTAGATTTTTCCACTTGCACATGAAAATACATTTAATGGATTTATTAAATCTCTATTTTCTTTCAACTTGGCATCTTTAGTGGAATATTCCTTCAAGTTTGAAAATCAATCCAAGTGGATTTGTCCTTCCAACAAGACATTCATTCCCTCTTACATGTCCTTGTGCATTGAGCCAAGTGGCATTTAATTCATTATTTTTCCCTCTTGCAAATCATTTCACTATTTTCAAATTCCACTTAATTCCATTTATTGTACACATTCATCAAAATGTGCTCAAGCTTCCTCCATTCACATTTTGACAAGTGGCACTTGCCCATTGGGTGTTGAATGATCCCACATTGCTCCATTTTGCTCATTCCTACATCTTGTCTTTCTATAAATAAGAAGCTTCTCTCCTCATTTTGATCATCCACAATTTGAGCAAGTCTACTATACTCAATTTCATATTCAAGCATATCCATTTTCATCAATTTTATCAAGTTTGTAGCTAGGTTATGCAGATTTTTCACAATGGAGCTCAATTGAATCTTAAACAAAGTGGATCACTCATCAACATTGCATCATAGGAGTTGGAAAAGGGCCAATTTCTACATCAAATTGGCACCAACTACCCCATGGGATCAAGAGTTTGCTTTACATTGAATAAGATTTGATAGCTTTTGTTTATATTTATTTATATTCTTCATCTCATTTCTTGTTCTTTGCAATTTAAATGTATTTCACGGGGAATCTTGATTCTTACTTACATTCGATCTAACATTGTGTTTATTTCTTGTGTTTGTGTAGGTCTAAGATTGGGGTTCCACAACATATATAAGATATGTGCCATCCAAAGAACCATTTATGATTTTTTGAAAACTATGAGGTTCTAAGTCATGGTCAAGAGGACCATTTAAACCCAAGTGCCACCTTTCATGCAAGTAAACATAACTCCCACCATTTAACTAGTCAAATAAGTACTCTATTTGGAAAATGTACTCATCTTCCGATATGCTCTTATACGCTACCTAAAATAGACAATCCAAGATGTATTTCCTAATTTTTTTAAGCCCATATTACTGATCTCTTACACCCACCATAATGCATTTTCCTACTTACATAGTGTGTCATCCAAGGATTATTGAGATTCCTTCCAAGTTTGGTACCTCATTCCAATAGCGAACAATTTCACAACACATTACAATAATTAAATATTACAAGTTCTTGTAAGGTGTACAACATCTAGTCCTAACATTCTCCCACTTGTTGTATACTTTACAAAAGATCATAAGGGATTCAATAAGAAGAACTAATTGTCAGGAACAAAAATGCCCATAGCCATCTTGCACCAAGTAAAATTTCATCAGCTCATTGCAATAATGAGATTACTTATAACATTCAGTATTTATCCACCTTCTTGATCATATATCTCGTTACCTCTACCATGTCACAAAAAATGATATTGCATATCAATTATGCGTTTTTTCTATACATGAAAATTAGAATTCTTTACGAAGTTGATGACACTTTAGCTATCATAATTTATCCTAATTTCCCTATTTTCAAAACCAATATTTAAGCATAATCTCTACGATTGTATTACTTTTTGAAAAACATCTGAAATAGCCATATAATGCCTAGATAGTGGAAAGAGAATTAACTTATTGCTTCTTACTTATCTAGCTTACAACTCTACAATTTAACATGGAGAATACATACACTTATAGACTTCCTACTATGCAAGTATCCAACAAAATCCTTATAAACTTATATATCTATGTCACTCAACAAACAAAATCCTTATATCTACATCAAAAATCCTTATATGTCCAATAGGGATATAACCACTTCTAGATCTCCTATTAAATGCAAGTCCCCAATCAAATTTACATTAAAAAATCCATATATGTCTAATATCATTACTCATATTACGTATTCCATAGTAACAAATACAATAATCAAAAGTTCCATATAAATACTTGTGTTAGATTTTATGATGAACAAATTAACCTAGGACCTAATATCCATGAATTAGCCACAAAACCTAGAAATAAAAATAATGCTACTCTATTCAATTTAAGTGTGAAAATGAGCAGCAATTCAATAAGCAAAGAAAATATATATAGGCCTCTTGAATGATTCAAGATAAAGTGTATGATATAGGTAATGAGTTAACTCATAATCAAGAGAAGAATCAATTCAATTGAGTAAGATGTGGCCCTTGATTAGAGAGAGATAGCACTTGTAGACACCTAAAAAGGACATATTATCAATTACCTAATAACTTGACCATCTCTTGTATAATTGATTTAATAAATCCCTATTTATCCATTTAATTATTCAATATTTATTCTCCTATTAATTAATAAAGTCAATATTCATAACTATTCACATGCATCCTATTTCTAGCCTAAAATCCTCAATCAATCTTCTTTTATAGTCCACCTTACATAAATGAATTTAAATATTTATTGACCTAATTCCCTCATCCTCATCCCAAAAATTAAATAAATATCCAATTTATTTAATTTTCTATTTTATTCACTTTCCATTAAGTGGACTAAAATCAATCAACCCCTTAATCCTCTACTTGCACAACCAAATCCTTGATTTGTTCTGTCAAATCCCTCATATCCTCCAAAGGTGTACAAAGGCATGGGTCCTTTGTACACAAGAATATGAGCTTTGTACATGTGATACCAAATTTTATGCAAGTCACATGGGTCAAAGTACTTTCCCATGCCTCAAGGATACTCCCAATTACCCTTTCCATCTTGATAATCCACCTTTTCCAAGGGTATTCTCCACCATAGATTCCCCTTTAATATTAAAACCTCCCACTCTTACCAATAATATGAGGACACTTGTCCTCCTTTAATCCTCCCAAGGGTCTCAACCAACATGAGCCCTTGATCCTTTGCCTCAATCTTAGCCATCCAATTCTTGGGTCAAAAATTTGTAAATTGGCCTCATCCTAAGCCATTTGAATAACACTCCTTGAAATGAAACCTTATGCTTATGGTGAATGGTGAAAGAAATCACATACCACCAAATCCATTATCCTTGAGAACAACCACCTTACCATGGTGCAACAAGGGTTAGTTTAGTGAGAAATTTGTTTATTTTATCCTGTTTACTAATATTTATGCTTTATTGAGAGTGTTGCATTTGTTTTGATCAGAATAGGTTAATATTATATTATCTTGTTCTTTATGCTCAAATTTTCATGTACACATCTTTGGCACACCCAATAGGACCCACATCGATGTTTTTAATCGTTTTCTTATGATTCTAACTATTTTCTTGTCATAGGTCATAGTTAAGTGTATTCACTCTATGTTTTGACATATGTGCTACCTTTTTTGGCATATTTGCTCATGACCCTTCTATTGCATTCTTTTTGTAATTTCTATATAACTACACTCAATTTTTCATATGAGGTCAATCTCATAGGCCATTATGCTATTTATTTGAACTCATAATCCTCGTTTTGTAGGCCTAACACACTTGCTTGCAAATCTTATAGGCTCAACATGGTTTGGCAAATCTATGTAAGTGCTCCTTTACTAATAATGTATATTATTTTTCTATACGAGATAATTTAATAATGTATTTGATTTCAAATCGACATATTATCCCTATATTTCAATGGTTTCACACCAAGGACACACTTCAACATACTTATTCACATTTTTACATATACTCAATGGTTCTATGTTAGGTATAAATATTTGCATTTTTCATCTTTCAACATATATGTCTAGTTTTCAACGTATGTGTTCTATTTTTTAATAGTTTTGTTATTTCCCAAATCACCAACACCATAATTTTAATTATTTTCTTTAATATTTTTGTTTTTTTAACCCCTTGTTTGTGTAACTTGTAATCACTTGTCCAAGACAAAAATATAAAACTACTAGTCATTTGTTGCAAGATGCTTGTCAAAGGAAATACTTTTTTCTGCTAATCTAGACACATTTCAATTAATTAAGGGGAATTAATCATTATTTTCCATGTATTTGGGTGAGTAGTGTGTATGCTATCCTCTTGTACCTTTGTGTGATATTGAAGATCAACAACATCACATACTCTATATTGTCATTTATATTTTATCCCAAGGACACCAATCACATATACTCTTCCCTTACACTTTGTACAATATTTGATGACCAAAAGCAATTGGATAATTCTTTTAGGGGAGTTGTTGAGTGATTTGATCACCCTAGGGGATGACCCCAACTTCATTGTTATAATGAAGTCTAAAAATAAAGGGGTGAATCAAAGATGCACCTAGGAACATTTTCATTCTAGATAGGAACCAATCAATCATCATTTCTTGTTTTGCACCAATAAGTTGTTGAATATAGGTTGTCATTGATGTCAAAGGATTGTCAATGGCTACTATCAATTGTTATCAAAGGGTGTCAAGGATGTCAAATATGAATGTTGTAAAAGATGAAAGACATTGTAGGATTACTTGAATTATCATTATATTCCCCTTGACTTAAAGTGCTATGTATCCAGAAGTAATAATCATGAAGAGGTCATATCCTATATCAAGTAACATACATTAAGTTTTGTTGAGATGTAACTACCTTTTGGGGATTTGGTGTGTATTGTATGATTATTATACCATGCAGAGTATGCAGTCAATATGAGTGTGGTGGTCAGGAAGCTTATGCAAGGATATCTTTTGGGTAGAGATATTTTTAAATATGGTAGGAATTTTTTGCAAAAATGTAGTGTTGCTCTGCGGTTTGGAAGGGGAGTATCTATACACTAGTTCTATCATGTTATTGAGTTTTCAGATGATATGCTTAGTGTGCAAGAAGTTTGAAGTTTCAAAAGGTTTTCTATTCATGTTCGAAGTTCAAGGTGTGTGCAGTAACGACTAATAGCATGTAGAATTCAAAGCTTGTGTTTGGAGTGAGGATAATACCTACTTAAGGTTCCTGAGGTGGTGCATGACATCAAGTTCTTTTGGCAACAAGAATTTTTTGTTTGGACCATTATATTACATGTTTCATGTAAATTGAATTTAGGTCCACCTTATGTTGTCCTAGCTATTTATGAATCCTTGGCTGACATGGAAGAAGGTTAATGTGATGTCATGTATATATTTCAAATGTTTAGGTGCATTGTAAGGTATGTGAGTAAATCCAGAAGTGGTTGCATGCATTAGAATTGCACTTGTGGGAAGGAAAATTGGTCATTGGTGAATGAGTGTGAAGAAAAGATAGAGTGCCAATATCAGAAGATCATATGTAGTGAGGAAGAGTGTCAGCATTGACTGTGACACATATCAGAGTTATATTTCAAATCTGCCAACTTTATCTTTGTGTTCTGATAGGATTGGTGTTCTACCTATTGTATTGTTCTAGTAGGGATTGGTGTCTCTTTCTGGTGGGGATTTTTGTCTCCAGTAGGTTGGTGCCTACAAATTCAATAGGGGATTGGTGTCTCTGGTAGGTTGGTGCCTAATTCATATTGTAATCACTTATTATATTTCTACATTATGAAGCTAGATTTGGGTAGTAGACCCAAGCAACTATTATCACTGCGGTTTTTCCCATCTTGGGTTTCCATGTATATTTGGTGTTATCATGTGTTGTGTTATGATTAATTTCTTAAGTGATTATGTGTTCTTCATATTGAAAATCTATATAATAGGAGAAAAAGTAAAGGATTCCAAAGTCGTTTAGATCTACTAATTTACCCCCACCCCTCGCTCAGTAGATTGTGTTCCCTTCATAAGCAGTTAGCCTTAGGAAGCTACTCACAATATTATTTTGAGTGGTGAGAGGTACAATTCACCTTTAGGCAAGGGATTTGGCCTCCAATGGTAGGCCATCCCATGTAATTTTGCACTCCTTAGTTACCAATCACTTGATAAACAATATATGTATGAGCCTACAAGGATTGATACACCCAGTGGAATCATTTAGGTTGTTAATGTTCTTAGCATGTCTTCATTATTGAAACCTATAAAACCCCTTAAATCCAAATCATTTGTATGCCTTTGAGTTTTAATTATTTTTTTATTTTCAAACACTGCTAAAGGTCAAGCCTCCCCATCAAAATCAAAATCTCCCAATCCAATCCAAATCACTTAATCAACTTCCATCTTAGTTATCCATCAAAAACCCCCAAAATACCTTTTCAATTATAAATCAACACATCCACACCACAAATCATTGTATATCTAATCTAATCAATGTATCTAAGCCATAGATCAACGTATCCTCTCCATTTAGTTCCCAAGATTAAATAATCAAAAAATCTTTAGCTTTGAATCAACATATGTGAATCTTAAATCAATGTATCTGTAACATAGGTCAACAATTGTGCTTCGCATAAGTCAAATTTGGGTAAATGCAAGAAGATGAGTCCACAAAACGTGGAATTTTTTGCCTTAGACAAAAACTTGAAATCGGCTTCAAGAAAACAGGATCCCATTTTTTAATAAACGAGATCCCATTTAGGTTCAGGGTCTCGAGCTGAAAATGGGTTGTTAAAAAATGAGATCTTGTTAAAAAATGGGATCCCATTTTAAAACGGATTGTTAAAAAATGGGATCCCGTTTTCAAACGGATCATTAAAAAATGAGATCCCATTTTAAAAAGGATCATTAAAAAATGAGATCCCATTTTTTAAATGGATCTCATTTTTTAATGGTTCGTTTAAAAACGTGATCCTATTTTTTAACAGCCTATTTCATTAAATATATATATACATTTAATAAACGGGATCCTATTTTGCAAAATGGGACCCTGTTTTATAGAACAAGACCCTATTTTCAAAACACGATCTCGTATCATTTAAGTATAAAAAAATTATATTTTTATGAAATGGGATCACTTTTTAGAACAAGATCCCGTTTTTAAAAAAAATAATTTTTGGTTGGGTTTTTGCTTTGTTTTTTGGTTCGGGAAAAGGCTTGGGGACCTGAACCTAAGCTTTGGACCTGGTTTGACCTGCAACTTGCAGGTCATGTCAATGTCACCTAAAAATAGTGACTTTAGACATATGTCTGAAGACCTTTTTTCCAAAAAAGTTGATGAAATAAAACCCATTATAGATGAGATAGTGTAGATTCCAAATATGTAATTTTTTTTACAATTGGAATATTTTTTCTATTTTTCAATTAATTTATGATGAAACTGGTCCATAAACTTGAAATATCAAGGTTTTTTAGTATTTTAATTTTTTTTATTAAAATTTTTTTTTTAAAAACAAATTGTATGAAAAGTGTACTTTAGACAATTCTTTTCAATTTAGAAAAAAAATTCAAAAAATGATAAGTTTAGGTCATCTTATGCATGACGTACACGACGATTTTTCAAAACAAAAAATATGGCCAATAAAAAATTAACAAAAAAATATTCAATAAAAAATTACAAAAAAATATTGAAAGCATGCTTCAGTGAGTTACGAATATTTTCCCAAAAGGATTTAGAAAAACATGATTATTTAGGTCAAAATATGGATGATTTACACATGCATGCTATGGTAAAAAAAGTGACTTTTAAACAGCGGTTTTTAGAAACACCTATTGAAAATCAATTTGTATCATCTAGGTATTAAAATAAATTACATATTTGGAAACTAGACTGAGTACTACATTTTATGGTTAGTGACTTTTTTAAGATTCCATCTTTAAGTCCAAATTTTAAGGTCAAATGTGACAAATTCTGAAAATCGAGGAAAACACTTCCACTTTTTGGCCAAAAAGTGGACTCAACTTCTTGCACACACCCATCTCTTAAAAATTTGTTTTAGTAGTTCTATTCATATCTCAGTAGATTCATACCCTATTTTAGTGTATCCTCCCAAGCTTTTGTACACAACTCGAAGGTTAAAGTAAAATGTCATCCAAATACAATCCCATCCAAGTCCAAGTTGAAGGTATTTTCTTTGAATCCCTCTAATTATTTCCTCTAATCCATCATATTCATATTCAAACCATCCTAATCAATCCCAATATTTGATATTTTAAGGACCTTAACCATATTCAAACTAACCAATCTGATATAATCCAAATCTTTCATATCAAATACTTATTCTTATCCATTCCATCTAATATAATTCTAATCTAATCCTTAATCATACCCATCCTTCCAAATCATTTCTATCCAATCATCCATCCTAAATCAAAATCAACCCCCACTATTAACCAAGATCCCTGACTCAAAATCAAATCAATCAAACCAGCACCTACTTTAGAACTTATCCTATCTCATGTAGGTAATGGAAATGATTCTTACTTAGGAACTTAACATATCCTAAGTATATAATCAATTCCAAATTTTAATCATCATCTAGGTTCTTGGTTCTTGATACATCTCCATTTCTCCAACCCTTTATCCTTCTTCTATCACCAAATCCATCCCTCTAATTCATCCTCAAAATCATCATCCTAAAGTCCTAAGTCCAAACCTGTACAATTCCAAGTCATTACGATCCAAAATCATCAAATTTCTACTTAATTTATACTTCATCCTAACCACATTACCCTTATATGTATCCACATCCTATCTTAGTGCATATTCTTCTAAACCATTTAGCCTTTCAACACATTCACACCCTAATACAACAATTTTGTACCTTGATTCAACATATTTGCTTCTTTTGTGTTATTCATTCATCTAATCATCAAAAATCAACCTTATCCCTAATCTAATATTAATCCAAATATAAATATGAGCTTTAGTAAATCCACCTTAACATCTTTTGATATCAAAAAAGATCTTAAGATATTTTTTATTGAAACAAATCTTAAGATCTTTTCTTCCACTTTCTTCCAATTAATTCCTTTTATCTATCAATCATTTCTTCCCATGTAATTTTTTCTTTCATACTTATCCCACTCACCAAACGATCATCATGAATGCATTTTATCTAATGATTCCCCATGTCATGACCATACCAAAATCCATTTGAAACTAATGATGACGATGATAGTGTTGTTGATCAAGATGAGCATGAAATTGACCCCCATGATTTCATCATCACTAGCAAGCTTTCACCAAGCTCCCCATATTCACCCTTGAATTTTGACCAAAAATTAGCTAGTACAAGCTACCCCATCATGCCTACATGCATATCCATTTTTCATCCTTATGTTGTCTTTGAAAAGAGAAACTTGTCTTATCCTCCATCTATATCCCCATCTTATTTCTATCCATATCCCAACCTCTATCTTTCTGCAAGGTCCCCATCACCTTCACCCCTAATCCAAATTCTATGCCCAATTATTCCCCAATCCTTTAACCTAATCATCCATTTCATCATACACCATCCAAATAGTACATTTCAAATATCATCCAACGATTCCTAGTAGAGGAATTAAGCTAAAAATCCAAATTTTTGGAGTCATTCCACCCCACTAGTCCAAAATCACCCAAACACATTAATGAGGCCACCACTCCCATCCATGCCATCCCAAATCCTAACCCTATCCAACCTATCAAAACCATCTAATCCTCATCCCATTAACACCCTAAATCCACCATCCCTCTCTACCAAGTTTAAGGAATCAATCCATGTTGAACCATCCTCCCCCTCACACTATCCACACAAACATTGTTCCAAAAAATCCTCCCTTCCAAATCAAGCTCCTACCATCTCATAGAATACCCTTCATGATCCCCTATCACCTCCTATTGAAACCACCCCAATGCCATCTCTTTATCCTCTTGGTTCCCTCATATTTACCTTTGAATGTATTCTCGTAAAATTAGAGCAACAAATATCTACCAACCTTTGAATGTATTCTCGTAAAATTAGAGCAACAAATTAGAGCACCCATCAACTCATTTCCAACCAAATGCTCAAGAACATGAACTATCAAGGTAAAGGATTAGGCCTTCATGAGCATGGAATCTTGGAGCCCATCCATATAAAGGAAAATTCATTATCATATAACCTTGGATACATATCCCAATTTATATAATTAAAAAAAAATTGGTAGACCCTTTGTTCCTCCTAAGATCACTTCTTCCAAACCCACAATAGGTGCTTCCTATTATTCCACTAAAATATTTACAAAATCCATCCTCCATCATATTGATCCAAAATGAAATTCGCTATCCCTCCTCCATCCTCCAAATCTATTTTGGGCCCTTATGTAACAAAATCCACCTTTGCAAATCCCTCATCTTCACCATCCATTTTGGGTCCCTATGTCCCAAAATCCTTCATCCATCCTCCTACCACTCCATTCCTTATGATCCCCCATCAAGACTAACAAAATCACACATTTGTGATCCATTTCCAACATGTTCCCTTCACCCCAACTTCCATGCACTATCCACACCATCCATGCACATGCACCCATTCAATCACTTTTGGAAGCAATTTTGGTGCCAAATCACAAATGCATAAAGCAAAGAATTCACAAAAATCCAAGCATCACCATGTCCCATCAAAGTAAAGAAAAATCCAATTCTAAATCCATACATTTCCAAAATAAAAACCTAAAAAATCCAATTCAAAAGACCCACAAAGAAAAAATCTAAAGTCAAAACCATGTGGATCTCAAAGAAAAAAGAAGTAATGCATCCAAAAAAAAATACAAAATGACATCCAAATTCACCCTTCCAAAAGCATCCTCCACTCCTAAACACCTTGCATATAATAATATTAGATCTCTAACATATATTTTGGGTCATTATGTCCCAAAATATTCCATCATATGTCCTCCACCATCCTATCAATCTCTAAAAAATTCCCATCCATCATTATGTGTGCAAACATCAATCCTAGTTTCCCTTAACCGCATGACCTTTCACCACCCCTCAATTCCCCCTTCCTTTCATTATCTTATCCATTATTCCACGTATCCCCCCATCACATCTCTTTAATGCATTCCTTTTCATAATCCACTTCCCCTATCCCCACTCTAAAGGTACCTTGGCGAAGTGCACCTTCTAAACAACAAGCTTCTACCAAACTACACCAGTCATCCTCCATGAAGTCCCTTGCCTCAATATAGAAACAAGGAATTCAAGTCCATCCAAACTCATTATATTCTCATTACACTTTTCCCTTATCCACCTTATTATCCTTCATCTCCATACGCCTATCCAAATCCTTAGTCACCTTCATCCCTCCTATCCAAAAATTGTAAAAACAGAAAAAAAAATGAAAAAATGAAAAATTAAAGAGAAATAATATATCCAATGGTGAAAACCTACAAAACAGACATCATGCATAATTAACCCATCCCCTTGCACTCCTATAATTTTTGGTAAGTTTCAACCATTCGCATCTTACCTCTCATCTTCGTATCTACATCTACTCATCTTCTCTCATCCCTCCCAATCACCCCACCCTCCATTTGATCTTAACAATGACAAGGGAAAATATTGAAACCATCCTTTGGATAATACAAACCTTACATCATTTTTATTTCATCCATCCTTTGTATCCTCCACCTATACCTCTTTTACTACCTTAAACCATCAAACTATCCTCCCAAGCCACCATCTTGCCCTACCATGTTCCATGAATTTTGTAGACTTTCTAATCATTTTAGCACATCCCTTACACTACACCTAATATGCACCATTTCCTTCCTATCTTCTTGACTCCTCAAGTTCCTACCCCCCATCCCAACCAATCCTTACATATTTTACTTTCACACTTTTCATACACTCTATACTCATGCTTCATGTAAATCACCCATCCAAACACTTCCATATTCCCTATCCACCTACATACTCCTATCATGCATCCTACTACCTTTTTACAAATGAAATATCTTGAGTGTGGCATGTTCTTTGTTGACATAGTCCTTAGAGGTTTCCATCCCTTTATCCATCCCTCATGATCCCCCATCTACTATTGCTACTACTTTTATCCTCCTCGTCCCATAATTTATTTTCCCTTGTTATCAAGCTTTTGAATTCCATCCACACCATCCAATGCAATTCCCCTAACCATTCCAATATTATTATTAGTCCATCACTCTTTCCAATACTAATGCATATAATCCAACTATGCAGTCTAAGAAAATCATCTAATCACATCCTTGGTCTTGTTCCTAGTCTTTTTACAAGCCTTGATCAAAATTTAATTATCATCAGTGGGATGTATCCTTAGCAACCCTTATTTTTTTTGGATATATCATTCCCACATCAACAACACTCTCCATCAATCAATCAATATTAGCTTTTCAAGTTGACCAAAGCAACATCATGTTTTATTTTGTGTTATTTTGTACATGCTTTTTTGCTTGTTTTTGTGCATTATCTTTTACTTGTATTTGTTCCAGTCCTTATAACCTACCTACCATAGTGTTGTCATGGTCTTCCATATCATGGTGCTATATGAATGTAGGATTTCATGTGATTTATTTTTTTTATGTATGGGACACATCGTCACCATAGTTCCTTATACCTTGGTGAATAATATCTCATTCAATATCAAATAAAGAGTACTCAAACCAATGCAGCATAACTAGGAATTTCACCTTTCATCCATTTTCCCTTCATCCTTTTCATTACCTATCATTCATCTTTAACCTCTTCTATCCTCATTTGCCTTTCATCTTTTCATCCATTTCAAGAGTACACTCATGTTCTCCCAAAATTACACGTCCTTTTGAGGGGGCATAACCATCTCTACCATCCTTTCTTCATATTCACTCCTTTGAATGATTGGAGCTAAACAATTTTATCCTTCTTTGAAATGATGCTACTTCATAACACCAATTTAAAGAGGGGAAAAATGTAGACACCCAAAATTTACACAGCATCAATTACCTAATATCTTGATCATTTTCTCTATAATTGATTAAATAAATTCATGTTTATCTAATTAATTATCCAATATTCATCCCATTATTACTTAATAAAGTTACTATTCATCACTATTCACCTATATCTTGTTTCTAGCTTAAAATCCTTAATCAATATTCTTCTATAGTCCACCTTAGGTAAATGAATTTAAATACTTATTTACCTAAGTCCCCCATCATCATCCCAGAAAATAAATAAATATTGTATTATTGAATTTTATATTTATTCACTTTCCATTAAGTGGGCCAAAATAAATTATCCCCTTAATCCCCCACTTACACAACCAAATTCTTGATTTGTTCCCTCAAATCCCCCACATCCTCCAAGGTGTACAAAGGCATGGGTCCTTTGTACACAAGAGTATGGACCTTGTACATGCGACATGGGAATTTATATAAATCACATAGGTCAAAGTACTTTCCTCCACCTCAAGGGTACACCTTTTCCATATTAACCATCCATATTTTCTAAGGGGATTCTCCACCATAGATTCCCATTTAATATTGAAACCTCCCACTCTCACCAATAATATGAGTACGTTTGTCCTCCTATCATCCTTTGAAGAGACTCAACCAATATGATCCCTTGATCCTTTGACTCAATCTTAGCCATCCAATCCTTTGACCAAATTTCTATAAATTGGCCTCATCCGAAGCCATTTGAATAAAACTCCTTGGAATGAAACCTTATGTTTTTGGTGAATTGTGAAGGCATCACCTACCACAAAATCCATCATCCTTGAGAACAATCACCTTACCATGATGTAACAAGGATTAGTTTGGTGATAACTTTGTTTATTTTCATCATGTTTACTAACCTTTATGCTTTATTGTGAGTGGTGCATTTGCTATGGATATAATAGGTTAATATTATATTATCTTGTTCTTTATGCTAAAAATTTCATGTATACAACACCTAAATTCCATCAATCAAGAATTAATGAGGAAGCAATGTTACTTGCTAACCTTGAAGCAAGGGTGACACATTTCTTTATTATATACCTAGGTGAGGGAAATTAAATATCCTATTATCCTAAGTAAATATATATCTAGGTACAATATTACACTTAGGATATAGAACTAGCATAGGTAAAGTATAATATTAGACCAAAACTATCCTTTAAGTGTAATGTAGGAGGAAAAAAAATGGGCCCTAGAAATAAGACCATGTTAGGTACTCATCCCCTTCAAAGAATGAGAGATAAAGACCCAAAGAAAGATAAAGATAAACCCCCACAAGAGAGAGAGAGAGAGAGAGAGGATGAAGACACACAAAGAGTTGTGTAGTATCCTCAATATGTGGCCTTTTTCACTAGAAATGGATGGATGATACTAAATATTGATTAAGATCCACTATCACTAAACTAGGTGTCCTCCCTTTGGAAGAGATATGCCTATAGGTGCATGAAGGAGATCTTACCAATCTATGTAGAAATGTGAGGGAAAAATATGATTGTGAACTCCAAAACATGTTCATCAATATTTTGTCAATGTTGAGCAGTATTAATATTTGATTAGGAGCCCTAGGTAAAACTATAGAATTTGAAATTTCAAAGGAATGTGAGAGACAAGATAGAATGAGTTCCAAAAAAGATGATGATGCAGTTACTAGAGCATTATCATCAAAGAGGAAAAGAAAACCCTCAATAGTGTCCTTCAAATATAAAATATGGGGTTCAATAGAAGGAAATGAAGGATTTGTCAAGTAAGCATCTCAATGGGAGGTTTCTACAAAACATAAATGATCTTTTTGAGAATAAGCATTGGATGCCTTCAAAGAGGCAAAACTGAACTTGGTAAAAGCAGTAGGAGGTAGTGGAATATTGATGCATATTTTTGTAACTCTATTTTATGCTAGTTTTATATGATTATACTAATCATCCCAAAAATATCCACATTGGTGGTGTGAGTATGAGGTTCTATCAAGGGGAATCAAGAGAAAAATGTGGTAATACATAAATCCTTGACTTGTGACAACATTTCTTAAACTATAATAATGTCGACTATGCAATTCCCAAATTGCCATAGGATTAAGAGAAAAACCAAATCTTATGTGTTCCATTGTTAGTGATCTAATTAATGGATAGGATATTGGTTGAAAATAAATATACATAAAGGACATCATGAATTATTGGTGATATGGGATATATGATGGAGTCGTTGGCAGCGGACACGAGGGTTTCAATAGGGTTGGGCGCGTCAGAGGAAACCCAGCCGTTGCGTAGAGCTTCAGAGGGAAAGCAAGTAGCTTTTGGATGGAAGAAATCAAACCCAAAGGAAGAAAAGGAGAAATGGGGGGTGGAAAGCCATAGAAAAGATGGCGTCGGTGGCTCTCAACTAGGGAATACGGGGAAGGCTCCTGTGGCATCAATTTCATTATAGGCCGAGCTTGAAAACGAGGTAAATCACAATGTTAATGTCTTCTCAGAATTAGGACTGATTGAGCGTTTTAGGGGTTTTGGGCCCCATTTATGTGACCTCCACAAATGGATCTCTGAACATTGGGAACCTATGGTAGATGGTTGTATTCAAATCTACCCAGTTTTGAGAGGGTTTTTATTGTTGTTTTTGAATCTGTAAAGGACAGAAACAAAATTTTGTGTGATTATTTTTGGAATTGGGAGGAAAAATTTGCTATGTCTCTAAAACCATGGCACCTAGCTTTTAATCCTAAGAAATTTGAGAAAGTGCCATTATGGGTGAGACTACCAAACTTTGCTCTTCACCTATGGTTTAATTCTTGTTTGGAGGCAATAGGAAACTCCTTAGGGAATTTTTTGATGATTGATGATGATTCTTCAAATCTTATGCACTCCACATATGCCCAGATTTTCGTAGAAATGGAAGTAACAAAGACTCTCCTAGAAGAGATTGCAATCAACACCTCCAAAGGATGCTAGAAACAACCCCTGGACTATGAAGGTGTTTTTTTCCAATGCAAAAGATGCTCCCAAACTAGACATAAGGTTGTGCAATGTACAAAGCCCTAGGTGCCCAAACTAGGGACTTGGTGGAAGGATGTGTCGCACTGTCATTACGTGGTGGAGAAACAAGGTGAGCAGAAGGAAGGGCAAGGCAAGAGTTATTCTCAGGCTGTGAGTAACTCGGAACCACAACAGCGAAATGGGGCCCCAGAGCAAGCAAAAGGGACATGATTAATAGAGGGGCCTACTATGAGAGGAAGGTGGATGAAGCCTTGGTTGAATAAAGTCTAGGGGGTGCTAAAACCCCAGAGTGTAGGGAGAAATCAGCATCGGCGAGAGTCCATGGAAAGGAAAATGTGAAGGGCACTCTAGAGGATCAAGGTGGACAAGTTGTATTTGGGGCTCTTGAAGAGGTGGGGTCATAGCACGACACATCTTTAGAATGGAAGAAGAAGGCTGAAAGGATGGAGGAAGGATGGAAAGTTGTGAAGGGGAAGAGAGAAAAGAAAGGAAAAAAAGAAACCTTTGACAAGGTTCTCCGGTCATAGACCAAGGGAGGAACCAAACGTAAAGGACGCATTTGAAAAGTTTGTTGTATTCTTGGGGGTTTAGTGTGTTTGTTCTGAAAATATTTTATCTTTTGGAGTCCTTTCCATGGGGAGATGGTGCCCCATGTCACCATCCCTATTTCAGGGCAGGATAAATCCTGGAATCAATAAAATAAAATATTATCACCGATCAAAAAAAAAAGGACATCATGAAATGATCATTTTCCTATGTTAATAGACACTCTCCTATAACATACATTAAAGATTTTTCACCCATCAAAATTTGAGGAATAAAACATGACTCTAATAAGGATAAGACATCTTGTGACAAAGTTGATTGGATGAAACTAAGCTAGTTGTTGGAAAATAATTAGAATAGACTTAATATTTAAATTTAGTACTAAAGTGCTAAAAAAATAAAGGTTAATTTAATCCATTATCAATCTAAGAGTTTAAACTTGTGAAAGACGTAGTGAAAATATCTACAAGGGATGTAGGGAATTACATTGAGTGTGATATTTATGCAACTATTCTAGAGATAAAAGATGGACAAGGGTAATAATAATATCCTAAGAAATTATTTTGAAAATTAAAACTACTAGCTACAAGAATAACTATAGAAAACAACAACAAATAATCTACAAGAACAATAGTAGGAAATAACATAAATTAATATTGTTGATAATAATGATTAAAAAGCATATATTTGCTAAAACAGTGTGCATGTTAAAAATAATAAATACAATTTTTGAGATTTGCACACATAAATTAACTTTTCATACTATTAAATTACTCTAATATAACCACACATATAATGATATTTGTACATTCTATAAACATATAATAAACCAAAAAATAGTAAAATAAAAGAACAATTGATCAATAATAAGCATAATTTGATGAGTGGGACCTACTTTATGTTCTTGTGATGAAAGGAAATGAAGTGCAACTACATGTGGATATGGTAGTTAAGTACTAATAAAATTATGTTTAACTGGAAGTTGGAAGTAGCTTTATGCAAACCTCCTCCTTTATCCTTTATTACCCTTTTGTGATTTGCGAGAAGTGGTAGTTATTTGAATGTCAAGTGATGTTACACATAGATAGAGGTTGTATTTCCTCAACTTCATCTTTAATATCATTAATTGTTCTCTCTTTTTGGAAAGGTGAAGTTCATTAAGCATTTGGAGGGGAAGTCAATGTTACGTGCAATTGGAAGTCAAATTTATAAATGGAAGCTTTGTTTTACTTTGGTACAAAACCCTTCCCATTGAGGATCAAATCTTTGCAACCATTTGTTATAAATTTTCTCTAAAATATTTTATGCCTCATGGGAAAATCACGATCATTTGGATATTAAGTGGAGACATCTAGACCCCACATCATGACCATCACCATACTCCCATGTTGAGGACATTTGTTAATATCTTCTTTAGATAGTAAAAAAATAAAATGCACATTTTTCAGTATAGTCGGGCTTTTATAGATTTACATGTTATTGGAATTCTCCAAAATGCTTGACATTATCTTTAACTAGATGTTTGGTATTGGTTTATAACTATTGCACATAGAAACACCAATTTATATGAGTATTTCAGGACTTGGTACAAAGTTCATAACCCAAGGAAGTTCACCCATGAACACTTAGATAATATCAAAAGAACCAATTTTAACTTTAAAGGCTATGTCAGGTGTTGATAACAGTTCTCAAACCATCCCTAAAATCTGATGAAACTTAGAAAGGCCTCTTAAAGAATTCAAAATGAGAAATTCAAGACTTTTTTTTTATCCGTAAGGTGGTAATTTTATAGATAATGAAGAAAATTACAAACGTCTGCTAGGCAGGAATTATAGCAATGAAACCAACAGTCAGCCAAAAGATGAGCTAACGTAGAGAAACAACAGCATCAGATAGTCCCAAAAGAGTAACGAGATAGAGAAAGAGATACCTCAGCCTAACCTCCAAAAACAAAAGGCATGAACCATGTAACACAAGATCTAAACAAATGAAATTTACCAGTCAAGAGCCAAAAGAGGAGATATGAACAACAACACACACCATACAATTTCACTAGAAACCATTTAACTCTGCAAATTCTATGAACCCTTCCACCCATTCCATCCCATCCACTGGTATTATCTTCAATTTTCACTTCAGGAATTCCACCGCCACGTCTGCAATCTTTCCATGCCTAGATATTGCGGGCCCTTTGAGATCCAAGAGAAATGGAAACACTCTGACAGCTTCATCTGACTCCCATAGAGAGGCTAAGTCTGCAGGACGCGGGATACCCCTACCAATAAAGGCCGCCTTCAAAGTCGTTTCAAGGCCACCTAGAAAATCGTCCCAGAACAAGCGAACCAGCAAATCCCTAGCTTCAGCCTTCGGAGAACCAAGGTCCAGGAGCATAGCAAGAAAACGGGATGAAATGTGCGTATTATCACGGGCGAATTCATTCCTTTCTAAGTGCCCTTTGCCAAGTACCATCTTCACAGTAGCAACTGACGCCGGGTCGTCAACGAGCAAGATACGCTTCAACCGCTGCTTCGTGACCTCACGAAAGGCGATTTGCCTCTCCTTTGCCACTAAGGAAATCGGTGTGTCTATGCCGAAGGCTTCCAAACCTTCCGCCGAAATGAGAATGGTAAACTTTGACTTCGACGGTCTCTCCATTAGCGAGGAATTGACAGCAATAAAAATACAGAAGACAAACCGAAATGCACACCCATACTTAAGAAATTTCTTCATTTGCATAATAAAAGGCCTGAATAATGATCAGTCAAGCATTGCATACATAACAGAATAATCACGAAACAAAATGTCCTTGGCATGAGCAAAAATACGGCCATCTTCCAGCCAACTTAGAACCATGATCAAAGCATTAAATGGAAATTCCCACTCGGCACGTCCGCAATGAATACAAGGAAAGCCGTGCCTGATGTGTCACACTGACGGCGCCTTGAAGACAAGGCCAAGCATGCCACCAAACCAACTCTAGAAACTTCGACATTCCCAAACAACCAATAAAACAAGCAAGGAACACTATAAATCGGCCAAATATAGAAGATTTGAAGTGACATGAGTGAACCAAGTTTGAGGACAACAAGACTATCCCATCCACCACCTCACGTCCACCTTGGACACCCAAAGCCTAAGAGAGGTGCCAGGGGGAGCCCACCCATCCACCCACAGAGAGTTATGTTCTATGAAATTCTTTGAAGCCGGGACCAAATACTCCCAAATTAGATAGAAGATCGGCTTCAGTATTACCTTCCCTAAGAGTGTGATTTAACATAACTTGCTCAAAGTTGTCTAGCTGTTCCAATGCCGCCTCCAAAAAAACCCCTAATTTCCAATTGTGAATCTGCTTTGTCCTTAGAGCATTGATGACGATTGTTGAATCTCCTTCAATAACCAAGTTTTTGATGCCTAATTCTTTGCTGAGATTGAGACCAAGAAGAAGAGCTTGAAATTTTGCTGCATTATTCGTACCATTTGCAAGAGGCTGAGCTAGTTTTCCCAAGACCGATCCTGTGCTAGTCCTTATTATGCATCCAGCTTCGGACGGACCTGGATTCCCTTTGGAGGCACCATCGAAGTTTAATTTAACCCACCCCGACTCAGGAGGAATCCACTTTGTATTCTTTCTTTGTTCAGCAGTAGCTGCATTTCCTGAACATTCCAATGGGGGAGATTTGATTCCAAACCATTGTTTCATGATCCATGCATCCCATTTTGTAAAATTAAGTTTCTTATGTTTCTCCTGCACCTGAGAATTGAAGAGTTCTACTATGCAAGCCTGTATCTTGCACTGTAGCCTAGGGATGGACAACTCTTTATCCTGAAAAAGACGTCTATTTCTTTCCTTCCATACTTCCCACAAAAGAATTGAGGGACTAATTTTCCATAGATCTCCAAAATTGGAGGAGGAATCATAACTTGGCCAAGAGTTTAAACAATCTAAAAGGGTAGCAGGGAGAGCAGAGAACCACCTTAATTTAGAGCTCAGCCAACACCATAGTTGTTGAGTGAATGAGCAATGTAAGAGTAAATGATTCACCGTTTCCTCTACCTCAAGACACAAGGGACATCTGGTTGGACCATGATAACCCAGTTTAATAAACCTGTCGCCTGTGAGAATTTTTCCCTGAGCAGCCGCCCAAGTGAAAATCCCTGCTTTCGGTAAGTAGACCTTATTCCAACAAAGGTTGCAAGGTAATTCTGATTTTGATTCATTTGTGGCTGATAGCACAGTGTAGCCAATCTTGGCCGAATAAACCCCATTTGGAGAAGCATCCCACCTTAAGTTGTCTTCCCCCTTTCTAACCCATAACCTTCGCCTTGCCATCTCCCTCTCAAAAAAGGAAATTTCTTAATCACCCAAATTCAAACAACTCACCGATTTCCATTTCAAGATACCATCCTCCGCATTCTCCACGAAGTCAATATAATCCCTTACTTTCAAACCCCATATTCGCTTGGTCTTCTCCATTATTCTAGAAAGTTTAGGGATGTTTGCTAAAGCAGAGTGACCTTCCCACGAGTCCTCCCAAAATAACGCCTCTTTACGATCCTTCACCTCCCAAGTAAGGTAATCCGAAATTAGATCTCTGTAGTTTATGATAAAATTCCAAATCCAGGACCCAAAAGGGAGGGTTTTTGCAGCGAAGAAATAATTTGTATCAGGAACCAGGTATTTTGCTCTGACAATCTTCACCCTCTTGAGGTCAGGTTTGGAGTGGATAATCCAAGCAAGCTTAGCCCCCAAAGCCTTATTTTGCCTTGATACGTTTCTCAAACCAGTCCCATCATTCTCTCGCTTCTCACAAACCTTCTGCCAGTTTATGAGGGGGATTTTCTTTTGCTCTGAATTTCCTTTCCAAAAGAAGTCTTTCATTGCCTTGTTAAATTCTTTGCTTGCACCACTGGATAATTGAAGGCAAGATAGCATATAAATAGGGAGGGTAGAGATTACAGATTTCAATAAAGTTAGTCTGCCTACCCAAGATAACCATCTATTCTTCCATGAAGAAATTTTTTCTTTACATCTGATAACCATTGAACTCCACGCACTGTTGCTTTTAATACCTTTGTCCAGAGGAAGGCCTAAAAATTTGCATGGCAATTGTCCCATTTTGAAACAAAGAATTTGTAAAATTTGAACCTCACCAGCGCAGTTTGAGTTGAGGAAAAAAACTTCAGATTTGGCCTTACTTACTTCTTGTCCAGAAGATTTAGAGTAATCTTCAAGCAATTTTTTGTAACTTTGTGCCTCCTTTGTTGTTGCTTCACCAAAAAGCATTGTGTCATCCGCAAATTGCTGATGAGTAATATTAGGAAGACTGCTAGTTACTTGCAAACCAAGAATCGAGCTAGACTTCCTTGCATTTTCAATCGATCTCCCTAGAGCTTCTGCCATAATTATGAACAAAAAAGGGGAAAGTGGATCCCCCTGTCTCAGACCTCTTGAGGATGTGAAGAAGCCTTTCGGGGAACCATTTAGCAATATAGAATATCTCGGGCAAGCAACCCAACCGAAGATCCAATCTAACCATTCCTTTTGAAAACCAAAGGCTTCCATTACTTTAAAGAGAAATCTCCAATTCACTCTATTATAGGCTTTCCTGATGTCCAATTTCAATAACATGGCCGATTTTTTCAGTTTTTGAATTGAATGAATTACTTCTTGGGCAATGATTATCCCATCAAGGATTGAGCGATCTGGTGCAAAGCCTGTTTGTTCCTCAAATATAATGTAGGGAAGAATTTTCTTTAACCTGTTGGCGACAGCTTTGGCCAATATTTTGTAGATTGTGTTACATAGCGATATTGGGCAGAAATCTTCCCAATGTTCAGGTTTCTCTTTTTTAGGGATCAGAGCTAAAAAAGTGTTGTTCACTTCCTTTAGAACCCTTTTGTTTAGTCTGGAGTCTTCAATGGCTTCCCAAATCTCCTTTCCCAAAAAGTGCCAACATTTCTGAAAAAAACCAGCCAGGAAACCATCCGGTCCTGGGGCTTTTTCTGGCTGCATCCCAAAAATTGCCTCTTTCACTTCCTCTTCTGTAAATTTTGCATTCAGTGAACTCATTTGTGCTTGAGTGACCAATTTCGGTATAAAATGCAAGGAGGCATGTTGAGCTTTCCAGTTTGAACCTTCCTAGTCATTAAGCAAATTCTGAAAATAATTTACTACTGAGACCTTAATGTCATCCAAGTCTTCCAGTAAACTGCCATTCCCACCTTTCATACAAGAGATTCTATTGAATTCTCTTCTTGCTTTTGTGGAATTGTGATTTTTTTTTGAATTTATGTCTCCTGATTTTAGCCAAACTTCTCTGGATTTTTGCCTCCAAAAAATTTCTTCTTTGGAAAGTATGTCATTAAGCATACTATTTAGAGCCTTTTCTCTCATGTAACAAGACTCGTTCATTCCACATTTCATAATTTCATTTGCTAGAGAGGCTAATTCTCCCTCAGTTTGCACTTTCTCCTCAAAGATGTTTTTAAAGTTAACTTTGTTCCAATGCTTTAAACGCTGCTTAAGATATTTTAGCTTTGTGATCACATTAAATAAACCTGAACTTGCATTTGGGCACTCCTGCCACCATTGTTCAAGTAAAACCAACACTTGAGGATCCTTAAACCACATCATTTCGAATTTAAAGGGACATCTAACCGGGCCTTTCTCTCCCTCTAAGAGCAACTGAACTGGGAAATGGTCAGAACCAGTTCCATAATTTATCTTACTTTCTAAAGTAAAAGGAAAGAGACTCAGATTTCCTTTGAAGAAAAAATGGTCTAATTTTTCTGCAATACTTCCAAACCCTTTTCTGTGGTTCATCCAGGTGAAAGTGCCATTTCTTATGGGAATTTCCAATAAGGAATTTCTCTCCACAAAACTACAAAAGTCCTTTTGAGATTGAAGAGCCTTACCAAATCCCCCTTTCTTATCTTCCATTCTAAGGATGGCATTAAAATCCCCCCTAATAATACAGGGTTCCTGGTGAAGGCTTTGCAATATGCCATCCAGATCTTGCCAAACTACTCTTTTCTAAACACACATCATGGGTCCATACACATTTATTAAAGGAAAATGAAGATTCAAGATTAAGATTCGTACCTTACAAACCATCCAATGACGACTAGAGTTCGACACTTCTAATAAGACTGTCTAAGGTTTCCAGATGATCAGCAAACCACCCGAAGCCCCTTCCGCCTCCGAGCCTGACCATTTCCAAAACTTCAGTTTCCTGCCAAAGTTTTCCAATGCTGACCCACCTAGTTTTGTTTCTTGAAGGAGACAAATTTCAGCTTGACACACTTCAATGTGGCATCTGATGAGACTCCACTTGTTAGGGGCATGTAAGCCCCTAACATTCCAGGTTAGGATTTTCATTGTTGTTCAGGAAGGGCACCACCCTTCCCTACTTTAATCATAGTATCGATTTTTTGTTGACCATTAGCTTCACCATCCTGTTTTCTCTTCTCTTGGTTAGGAATTCTACCCCGCTTTTTTTGATCTCCACAATCTGGGGTTAACTTGAGAATATCCCGTCTGTGAATTCCTAAGCGCGATTTTGCCTCCTACAGATCCTCTGTCAACTTTCATTTTTTTCCAGATTGTGGACTTAGCAATTCTGACATTACTTGATCATTCGAAACCCAAGCATCCTCTACTCCTTATAGGCATAATCCTTTCCCCAGAGACCCAGACTTCATTTTAGCCGCCTCTGCTAATTCCACTAATTATTTACCAACTTCTATCAAAGAGTCCAATTCAACATTCAGACAACTGTCCCCCATGATTTCTAGAGTCTCAGAGATTTTATCTTCGAGCTCCTCAAATTGCAGCTCCCTCCCCTCTTGGTCTTCTTGAGAAGCCTGAGATCCATCACTTTCATCCAATGAAGATGGATTAGGTCTCCCAATAGGAGAGACACCATCCTTTGTAATCGGAAGCTGTGAATCATCATTTGCTTTAGAAGGGGTCTGATTAGCCACATACTTCGGCTATTCGAAAACAGCCTTTGGTGAGACTAGGGTATCAGAGGAGATTCGTGCGGTCGTTCAGATGTTCGCCATCGGGTTTTCCACCGAAACATATTTTCCTTCCTCTTTATTGCTAACCCTACATCCCAAGGTGCGAACCAAATTGTTACGCATGAAAGAATCCTGTTCAAGCTTTTGAATCAAACGTATGTGTGCATTTGCGTGGAAAATAATGTAGAAAAGAGAAATTCAAGACTTAAATGAATGGTTGTAACCTTGTTTAGAACATGTCATGTAACCCCTTTAGCATAGAACAAAAATATGATATTTTTTTTCAAACTTTAACCTCAAAATCATGTTATAAATTTGACAACACATATGACATGATAACAAATATCAACAAGACCACTTATGACAATATACCAATATTTGGAACAAGGAGTACTCAACTCAAATTTAAATTGATTTGAAATGAACCTCATGCAACAATAGGAACTTATGGAAAATGAGGAGAGCTTTTTTGAATTTATTGAAAAACCCCGAACTAAGTGGAAACTAAAAAGGAAAGGGGGTCCTCATTTTTCCATAAGCAAAATGGGGCATGTTGTGAGATGCACAACACCCATAACATTACTTCCTAAATCATATTTTGATGCATGTGCAATGCACAAATAGGTAAGAATTCTACATTCTCCCAATAAAAAATGTTGATCCTTTTATTTTTTTTCAAAATGAGGATTTCATAACCCATACAAAATCTTTATCCACACAATTTGCCAAAGTTTTAAATCTACACAATTTTGGAAAAAAATTCATATCCATGAGTAAAAGATCTTCTCCATCATAATAAAAGGGATGCATGAATAAATATAACAATACCTAGAGTGAAACATAATATATGAATCATACCAAGATTCATATAAAAGGGGCAATCAAGGGGACACTCTAACTCCTTGGGGAAAATAAAAATAAATAATGTTTCCTCTCCTTCAATAACAACTTATCCTATCTATCAAATACCACATATTAATCTCTTTGAATATCAAATCAATATCATTTAGAACACCACCAAATATTCTTCCATAATCATAACTCCAATATATTACACACACCTTTAACCCAATATCACATGAAATATATAGGTACTCAATGACAAAATTTCTTCACAAAGAATTGCATGATTTCTATAAGGGAGGTTCCAAACCTCTTTCAACCCCAACACATAGGTGGATCTTAACCAAAATATTGGAAAGATCTACACCAAACATAACAACCCTTCCCAAAATATATATACAACACAAAAACAAAAATAAAAAATCACGAGGAAAAGACCATACAAAAACCAACCAACACTAAGCACTTAAAACAACCAAACTTTTTCATTTACATAATCTACAAGGGGCTATGGAGCCTGCCTCTCAAAGATTTAAAAAATGGTGATGAGAGATTCTTGTTGAAGAACTCTCCTAAATGTCCTCTCCAAGTCTCTCCCACGGTTCCAAATCCTCTCAAAAGATCTCTTCTTTCACAATGCATGCAAGTAGAAAAATTAACAACGACCAACCCCCACAAACACTTCAAGAGTGGAATAAATAGAAGTTACCAAGATGGATGCATGTACCTTGGTAAAAGATATTTTATGACTTATAATTATGATTAGTACTTGCATTCACCTCCACCAGTAGTTGTACCCATGGTACTACATGTACCCCTTTCCAATTATCTCTACCCATGTATTCATCCATGGGCACCCCCTAGAGATCAATCTCTCTAGTAACTCAAGTAAAAATTGCCTTATATGTGGGTAGGGTTTGTGTCGATTAGAATTGACGCATCACCCTCTTTGGCAGACATTGCTCCACCACATGAATCATCTAGACAACCAATTAATGCATTTTCTATGTGTAGGGAAGTTGTTTGTCATCCCTTGTCCATACCACATAGTCTCACCAAGGCCTCTTGATCATTGTATCAATGTCATCTACAACATGTTGTCAAAAGGCCATATCACCCATCCTCTAATGTTGAATGACACCTCTATAAATGTCTACATAAGGTTGCCACTAATCTTTTATCCTGTATGTAATGAACCTCAACATTGTTATGTGCCCCAATACACATATGTGGAGCATAGTCACACCACATCCAAAACTTTTCCCATCTTGATATATGACCATGTGCATGTCCTTGTATAACTAGGAAAGCACAGAAGATCCCTAAGCATAAACCACTCCCTCTAACACCATCCGCTCTAATACTCAATCCTATCCAAGCAAGAATCCATGAGACGTCCTATTAAGAACAAGTATTCCAACCATCAATATCACTATGAATAGAGGTAATGATTCTAGTGTGGCCATTCTTGTCATCAAATCCATCTTAATCATGTGTATAGCTAGGTCCTCTACAAAAAAAGACCCTTTGTAGGTATGTATCGCTAGTTATCAACTCATACTCTACTAGCTCACCATGGATTGGAATTTGCAAAATCTGCCACACATCCCCAAGGTGATAGTCATCTCACCCATCAAGAATAAGAAGGATCTCCTCTCGATTTTCTATTACTCCACTAGTGCAATCATCATTGCATAGTGTGCCCTAATATCAATCATGTGTTTTATCTCATATAAATCCACTACCTCTAGAAACTTCATGTCCATACCCGTAAGTTATCTATGCAACCTCATCATCAGTAGTCATCTCTCCCTTGACTATAGAGGAGGTATATTCTCCTACACTCATCTAAACCATGTTATTAGCCTCTTTCAAAATAAAATCTAAGTCTACTTATGCTAAAATTGTGCAAGTATTACTTTGCATAATTGCTACCCAATGAAAGTGCTTTATCCTACAGAAGCGTTGTCCTATCTAGAGTAAAAACTACCTTAACCTATGAAAGTGTGATTTCATGCAAGTGACCATATTCCTAACATAAGAACAATTGGGTGCAAGTATTATTATCTAGCACACAAACATAATTTTGTACAAGTAGAATTTCTATTTGTGTAAGTGACATTCTATGCAAGAATACATTCCCCAAGCACAAGCATGCTTTTGTTGTGGAAGTGTCAATCCCCTAGGTGGAATCGTTAATCTTGACATACAAGAAATAGTTTCTTTTAGAATCACACCTATGTTTTTCTCTACTTATACCCATATTTATGACCCCCTAAACTACCCCTAGGGATCCAAAGTCAGAGACATAACACTAGTCTTGATCCATTTGACCATTAGAACTATCAAACTTGAGTTGTGTGTTTGTGTGTTGAGGAATGTGTGTCATTGTATTAACAAATTTGGTATACACAAGTCACTCTAATTTTTGGAAGGTGGGAATGTAAATGAGCTCACATGGCCCCCCCACGCCTATTTATAGGCCTCATGAGCCCCTTTAAGAGGCTTAGACCCTGGATTTTCTATTGCTTTCCTCTCTTTTTTTGTAATTTATACATTCTTCATCCCTTTTCCTCCATTTTCTTCTAATAACCCTCATTTTTCATCTTTTGTACCTCCCTAAACTTCACTTCTTTTTGAGAGCTCACCCCAAAACCTTTTTTTGACCCTGGTATCATTCAACCACCTTTTCTTCCACTAAATGACTAGGGCATAATTCTTCTTTCTTTGTTAGTGCACCACTTTTGTTAGTCGTGACACCATATCAAAGAATGGAGAGATGTAGACACCCCAAAATTGACCTCCTATCACATAATATCATTCAATTAATTATTATCCCTCTCGGTAATTAATTAAATAATTTATTACATTTCCCTATTCTTCTAGATCAATTTATTAAATTAAGCAACTATAGCCCCGACTTGTTAATTCTTTTAAATATGATTAATTAATTAATCCCCACTAATCATCATTGACATTTTCTAAAATTAAAAATTAGTCCAAATCCTAAAATTACAATGATGTGACAAGTGTCCCTAATCCTCTTTAATGCTAACACATGTGTGAGCATGCATGAGTCGCTATCATCTTCCCACATCATCCTTTGATAATCTCTTTTATTGGTTTCTCACACATGTGTAACCACCCTAAACTTTCCTCTTTCTCCCACATGTCACTCTCATTGAATCCTCCCCTCTTACACTTGCCAAAATCTCTCATGTCAAACTCATGTTCTTCCGAATGTGTGCTCACAGATGTGTGAGCACACCTAGCCCTCTTCCCCATGCCAAATTTCATTTTTATCAAGCCTTCACCTTGTGACACTTTTCACAAGGTTAAACCTTCATCCTCTCATTCAATCCCAACCTTCCATTTCATAATACATATCAACCCTCCATTTTAGCCATCATAAATCTATAAATTGGAGCCTTTTCCTTCATTATCTATCAATCCATTCGATATTAAATTATGTTTCTAATTTATATTTTAAATTATGTCCATCCTACCAAGCTTATGTGGTTTTAAGAGAAATTCACATGTATTCAAGCTCTACAATAAAGCATTCGCATTGAAGAGCATATCAAGTAGGAAAGGTTGCTTCTACTACAAGCTCAATTAGGGGAGTAAAGTGGTAAAAGGTACAAGGTATTATTTTAATTTCTTTATCTTTGTAATCTTTCCTTTCACTATTTTCTTTCTTTCATTACCATTACACCCCTTTTAATACATATTCTAGCCTTTAAAGCTATCTCTATAGTGAATGAAAATAAGAAATATATAATTAAATTTTAAGGTAAATTGGTTGGAAACATTAACATAATTTTGTTTACTAATAATTTTTTACCAATTATGACATCCTATAACACATCAAAGATAATTCGTATCTTATAGAAATATACAAATAATAGTTGCAAATGATCATATAACAAATCATATAGAAACAGTCCAATATTTGGGGAAATTGTTGATATTGGGTAAAAATATAAAAATATATATTATTTGTATTCATACAATGTTAAGTAAAATATTTTGATAGAATTTGATAAGTTGGACATATGCTAAGAATATGGTTATACATTTGAATAAATAATCTATTATTTTAATTAAGGTGAGTTGGTTTTTAAGGGACCATAATCCCTATAAAACTAAATGGGACAAAAATAATGCAACAATAGCCTAGCTACTGAACAAAAACAAGCATAATCACAGCCAAGTTTCCAAGTAAAACATAAAACCCTAGGATATAGCCTAAGCAATGCTATACCCTTTCCTATTTAGTGTCACACCCTTAACTTTATTGTGTGACTAAGAGATAGATTTGGAAATAATTTTTTTCCTCCTTTGAACATTTTCTTAAGAAATGTTAACTTCTAAGTCCTCCAAGCTAGGAGAGGGGGGACACCTCGTCAAAGGGCCCATCCATAGGTGCAATGCGACTAGAATAATGTCTAATAGGATAATCCTCATAAAAAATAATTGGAACATGAGCTTTGTGGGACTCACCAATAGGAGCAAAAGGAGAAAGATATGCATAAAGTGCTAGAGAAATACCCTCAAGAACTTTTAGACTCTTCATAGGGGGAATGTGAAGAGATGATCCTATATCTTTAGAAGGCATATTGTTTGTAGAAGAATCATAAACTAGATAGTAAAATGAATCAATATTCAAATGATCATTGTGAACATTCTTCCACCAAGTACCCACACCTTACAACAAGAAAGTGGATATTTAGAATCCAAGTGGCTAATGAAAAACATCATCTGCATATGAAGGGGATACCCTCATAGTAAAGCAGTTGATTCTGAGGCCTTTCTCATGCCATGAAAATAATATCACAATAAAGAGCCTTGGATATATCAATATCCACCAAAATATGTGAAAAAGTGGAGCAACCTATGAACTAAGTAATAGATTCAACCTTCAAGAAGCAACCAACTAAATTTGTGATGGCCTTGTAAGATGAATCTTATTAGAACTAGACAAGAAGATTCAATAGTCAAACTCACACAGATATGATATTGAGAGGCTTCAAGAGGGGGTTGAAGGAGGTAGACCAAGGCTTGACTTAGAGGGAGTACTCTCCCCATAACCATATCCTATTGTCAAACACCAAATCTCTATCCTCAAAAGATTCAAAATTCTCTATGAAGAAGCCTCTAGAAAAAGGATATAACTTGATCTTACCAACAATGAGGGGCTTACAAGATTCCACAACACGGTTGTATAAATGGGGAAGAAAAGGCCACAAAGTGTTAAATATTAGACCAAACCCCAATGAAGATAAGTCTTCATTTATCAATTACATCCTATCCATAAACCACAAAAGGGGTATTTTTTGAACAAGGGTCCATATTTTTTCATGTTGAGGAGGGTAGGTAGTAACCCTCAAATCAATACAAAATTTATTGTTGATATCAAATATGACTTTTTTTTCTTCTTCTTTCTATGGTGAAATGAATGTTAAAATCTTGAAGTAAACACACAAGTTTAAGCTAGTAGAGGACCACTTCATTTCTTTGTAAACTTTTGGTTGAAATCTTATTTCTCACAAAGTCACAAAAATAATATTATATGGAACTTCCGTGTGAATTTAAATACTTCAAATAGACATTTTTCTCCTAGCAACCATTTTTGCATACAAATAGACTATTTTCTCATATCATATGTAAACAAATTTATTCTAAAATTATTTTAATATTGATTATAAAAATCCAAATAACATTATGTTTATATATAGATGCATAATTTGAACCTAGTTCAAATAATAGATAGTTTTGTTTCATTTAGATGCTAAATAAGATGCCATAACAATATAAATGGAAGATACCAATGAAGGAAGGTTGTTGAAGATAAAGAAATATTGGTCAATGCATGACAAAGAAAAGTGACATGGGTTGCAAAGAATTAAGATGCTAACGAATATTGATCTCAAAATGAGAATTTTAATGATAAAATGATTGAATATGACCTTCATAAACAAATATCTCTATGCACTTGATTACCGACTTACTTATACCCATGGTAATGCATTAAGATGTGGAAAGTGCTTCGTATTAAAGTAATTTATGAGATTCGATCTTCAACTTGATAAAGCATTATTCCCCACAATTATACTATTGAAACCCTACTTCCCATAAATTAACAAAAGATATTCCTATAAACCTAGGTTAGTAGTAGAGTTTCTAGGCAGAATTAGATGTTGCAATGAACATTTACACGTCCACTTAAAATAAGAATCCATGCAATCTGATGGCCCTCATTATTACACATCATGAAGTAATACACATGTCTAAAATTCACATCATCATTTAAAAATCTCAAAACAATGGAATCAAAAGGAAACCTATGATATGAAAATGCCTCTTATGCTAGAACAATGGTAAATAAAAGTAAGATGACATTAATTCCAAATATGCAATTTGAGTATAACTCGAATAATTGAGGGCTTTGTCTATTTAAAGTATTGAAAGGGACTTCACAAGGTAGAGAAAAGAGGCACTCAAGGCATAAAGTGGAAGTATCAATGAAGAAAGGCTATTAAAGATGGAGAAATATTGATTGAGAGTGAAAAGGAAGTCATATTTTGAATTTTGGATGAAAATTTCAAGTCATGTTGTACATTATGTGTTATTATCATTAAATGGAAAAGATAGAGGAAAATATAAATTCTAAGGATTCTAAACATTCAAATTCAAACGAAGATGTACAACATATAGTACACAACGTAAATGAATTACATATAGTACACAACATAAATGAACTATATTTTGGTGAATGATTCTATTTTCACATGTAGATTTTGTTGAAGATCCCAGATCTAGATGACGTGTGTAAAAACAAAATATGTCATAAATATTTCATGAGCTTAGAATATGCTTTTGAAATAAAATATTATGTAATTATAAATCTTATTATTGATTAGTAACTAATTTCTAGGTGCCTATGTTTATACAAGGCCATTCATTATACATTTTTAAATGAGAGAAAATTATTGATTACTAAGATATCTAGTAATAAAGAATTGATATTATTAAATTCACTTCATAGTTTTCTACCCATTAATGTAATTTTATTTAGAATTATGACGGGTTGGCATATGTGGATGTTTGTTCAGGTTGTAAAAACCTTGAAGATTGTAAGGTCACTTGAATCCCTTTTTTAGATAATAAAAAATGTCATGAAACTATGCCATTTTATGGGTTATTTGTGGAATTATTTTGTAATTAAAATTTCTATTGGAGATTCCATTATCTGTGTAATTATGATAATGTTTGGTGAAGCACAAGATAGTTATTTGATATCCTATTGTTGATTTACTTGTTAATTCTGACAAACCTTCAGATTAGGATTTCTAACCTTTCTATTTCTCACTCTCTCTTTTTTTATTTTCTTTACATAAAATATAAAATTTAAAAATATATCACAATATGGAAAATCAAATAGTGTAAAGTGTTTCTAGTATGAATAAAATTAAAATTTAGATCAGATAATGCTTATTTAGGGTAGAATACATGGATTAAATTGTTATTCTCAAATCTAACTCTATTTTATAGTCTTCAAGCATGTAAGTCTCTTTATAAATATAACATCCACAATGAACTATTGAGTAACCCACACATTGAGAACCAACAATCGAAGACTTGAAGCAACTAAATTTTATTCTTAGATTGAGTTTTTGTTCAAGATAAGGTAAATATGTTGAGGAATTTTATCTTAGTTGATAGTGTCACTAACACACATCAACAAATTGGCATTAGAAGGAAGGCATGATAGGCTATGATGGAGCTGATAGTAAACCCCGTAGTTCCCAAAAAAAATTGCAACCAAAACACCTATCACAAATGAGAGATCAAAGCAATTGATTTTCTATGCAATCAAGAGAGAAAAGATTGATCCACAAGAGCATATGATATTCCTTCTATATTGAATAATGAATACTTAGATTATATTGGATTAATGATTATAATGAAGGTGCATGCTTATAAAAGCATGAAAAAGAAAACCCTAGATAAGGATTGCATTAGATTGTGACAAGTGTCTTAATCTCATACAATGAGACAACTAGGCCTATATTTAGTCCAATCTAATCATAAAAAAACACTCCTAAGTTTAGCTTAAGTGAATAAAGTAATAAGGGACCTAATAATTAATTAACGATTAATTAATTATCAAGTGATGTCTTAATTAATCCAACAGGCTGGAGCTATACTAATGGTATGAACTTTCAAGTTACTAATATAAATATGCTAGATCTTCAAAAAACTAAAAAATGAAATTTTGAAAAAACTAAAAAAATAATAAAAATTAAACTCCACACCAACCATTTAACCTTAGTTTTTCTCTTGAAGGTTGCAAGGAAGAAGTATACAATTTAAGGGCAAAAAGTACTAAGATCTTGACTTAAATGCATGCAAAAATGAAATTAAATGTAGGGATAAACTGTTACATGGTCATTCTAAAGAAAAAATCCATTATTTTTTCTTGGGATCGTAACAAAAAACAAGATCATAATAATAACATGTTAATTCCTAATAGTATGAAAAGGTTTAAAAATAAATTAGATGCATTGAGAAATCACATTGAAGGTGTCAATCAACAAGGAAATGTTTGTCAACTAATTGATTTAGGGACCAATTTTGGTCATAAAGGCATTAAAAATTGTTCCTTTTAGTTTATTTATATAACTAACCATGAAAGTTAGTGTGAAAAACTAAATCAATTCAATTTTGTAACAAGATAAGGAAAAATCAATCCAGCCATTGAAAGAAATACATGAACAACAAAAAAGGAAGTTACAAAAAATAAAACAAATGAACTATTATCTCATTTTTCAAGAATAAATGATCAAATACAAGACTATTGCATCCTAGGACAACAAGATAACTAGTCATACCGGACATATACTCTATTTTGGGACACTTTCAAAATTGATTAAGTAAATCAATTAAGGATCAAGCAAAATAATGGAGAAATTAGTGATGGAGATCAAACTAAAAAAATAAAAGAATGTTCAATGACTTTATTACCATTGTGGATGATTAGAAATCACCCTAATGTTAGCAAGCTAGAATAGGGAAATGTTTATCCTTTTGATGATATTTCTCTGTTACATTTGATTGAATTAAATATGATAGACTCGTGTATATCATAAATTGATTCTTCTAACTTGAATAATTTTCTAACAATGAAAATCCTCGTGTAAATAATATTGATATGTAGGAAATTAAGGAAGACATCAAATTATTTCTTGAGCAAAAGGGTCAAAGTGTAACATGCCCATTGTTCCACTCAAAAGTTTTACTATGTTTTAACCTCAAGTAAATAAAATATGATGATAATACTTTAAGCAATAAAATTTTCCTCTTCAAATATAAAGATAGCATGCACATTTGAAATAAACATCTTTCCAAACTTTCCCATTGCATTATATCAAAGTATTACATCTTTTCAATGTATTGATTTCATAGATCATAATTACATGATAACATTTCTCTTTTACAATTTTTCCATAATAATGGATAAAAAAATACATATGTATAAGAGTGAATTTTCACCCCATGTGCAAATCCACCTTTTTTCCCTTATCCACCTTAGAAAACCAAGATCGGAGGCTTAATTCCACCTAAGCCCACTACTTGCATCACACTTGGCACTTGTTTTGAGTGTCGGTGGAGATGTTTCTATTGGGGATGCCTGTGCAATGTAGACGTCTGCACAACACGCTTACGTCCCTGACAGATTCCCACGTCTGGAGCCTATAGAGGCGTTGTACTTCCCATTGGGGGTCAATTTGTAGCGCCCTCCTTGGTCGACCGACCCGAATATGGCCATTTCTCTTCATCTTTTCTTCATATTCACTCCTTGAACAAGAATTTCATCTCTTCAAATCTTCTACCATCTTCTACACATCTCTTCACATCTCTCTAAGAGCTTCTCCACTTCATTCACAAGCTTCGCAAGCTCTTCTCAAGCTCTAAGCAGCTTCTTCACCATCTCTTCAATCTCCAAACACTTTACACTTCACAACAACAACATCAACACTCCACCACTTCAGTAGAGAAAGTGTGGAACAAAACACCATTGCAACAGAGGCTTGAGTTTCTTTCATTTTCTCCCCCATTAGCCTTGAGCGCTCTTGGTGGAGGTGGTAAGTTTTCACTCATCTCCTCTACTACTTGGTTGAGTAGCATAACAGTATTTTGTAGTGCTTTAGTGCTCTTTACTTCATTTCTACTTTTCTCTCTATCTATTTGGTTGTCCATGGAGGTGGGAACACCAAAATTGGGTTTGACTGAGGTAGGCCCCTATATAGCCACCCAACAATTTCTCTCTCCCTCTTGTGTGTAATTATTGAAGACACTCAGGAGCTAGAAGCTTCATCACTCACACAGTCGTAAGTATTTCCTTTCTTCTCTTCATTGTCTCTATTATATTTCAATCTTATTACTTCTTGTTGCTATCTTTCATTCTAGAAGTTCTCAATAATCAGAGTGTAAGTCGTCACTTAACAATTTTTCTGAGACATTCTCGCTTTTTGGTCCCTATGAGATGCCAATGCACCTCTGGGATGCCAGCGTGCCATGCAGTCGTCCGTATTTTGCATTGTCATCCTTTGGCTAAGAGCTTGTCAATTTGTCCAGAAAATCTCTATGACCTGCTCTCTCAGATTCTGAAACTTCCACTGCCATTCCATTGAGGTAGTATAGGGAAGTTCACCCCCTACGAATCTCTAAGTGAAGAGAACTTGTGAGTAGTGAATCCCCCTATATTACAACATACAAGGCTCTTTTGAGCTTACTGGCAATAGATATATGAATGGTCTAGGTGTTCTCCATCAAAATTTGGTTGCCTACTAATGAGGAGAAGCATCACTCAAGCACTTTTCTGCCAACCATGGACTTATTGCGGTCCTTGCACATCTACCAAACTTAGTAAGATGGACCTCCCTTTGATGAAGAGATTGGTTTTGTAACCTCCTCATAATAGTAATTACCTTCCTTGAGCTTGGTGTTGTGTCCTACATATCTAGATATGTCACATAGTGGCTACAATCTACACATATGACATTCCTTGCCTAGTGTGTAAACTCGAATCATAGTGAACTGATAGTGTAAACAGTGACAACTTACACTACTTTGGCCAAAGTATTCATCACCTAGAATTTAGAATGGACGTCATATACTTCACCCACCTTCCTAGCTCGATTTGTGTTGGCCATTCATAACCTATGTATAGGCTATCCCCTTACGCCATAAAGTAGCCTTAACCCCAGGAATAACCTATTATCCTCTATGTTTACTAAGACACTTCTACTAAGTAAATCAAAGTAGTTCTATAACCCAACTAAAATAAGCATGATCTATATTAGCTCTAACTTAATATAATATTTAATACTAATATAAACACCCATTCCTTAATATGGAGTATATACATACACTCAAACAATAGAGATCCCTAGAATAGATTCATCAAGAATCCTTCATATACACTAAATTAGACAATAACCATTTCGTGATAAACAACTAAACATATTTCCCAAACAAGGCAACCAAAGACACACAATCTTTTCAAAAACATATAAAGCATAAAAGAGTAGAAATCAACATGCATGTTTATGCAAGGCTCCAAATGATCAAATTGGATTCCTAGCCTAGCCTTCCCAAAATCAACAAGTGATTCCCAACTATCTCTCTTGCTCTCTCCAAAAAATTACTCTCAAAAACCTCTCACAAAATCTCAAAATCAGAAAAACAGAATAATAACTTAGAAAATAAGCATCAAGAGTGCATAATGTGTCCCATTTGAGGGAGAAAGCATCTCTATTTATACACAAAATTGAGCAACTGCAGGCTAGAAACAAGCTCTCAAACATGACACTTCTCGATCAAAAGGATCAACTTAGCAAGAAGAAGAAAAGGTGGCAGCTAAAAACATTGTACAGTGAACACATGCACAACCAGATTTCACCTCAAAGAATGAGTCACTCATTCTAATGGACAACAAGAATAACACTCAGAAATGCAAGGTTATTGTTTCCACAAGTCGACTCATTTTGGATAGATTCTCATTTTACTATTTCTCTCATTCCAATTTGCTTCATATGTTGGAAATGTATTGTAGAATAGATTTCTAATAGGTTGCACTATTCATATATTGGTGCCACATAAAACATTATGTGCCCTATTCATTTGGTTGTTGTTTAGAAAAGACCAAGTCAAAGTTCTTATATGTTGGATTATTCTCTTTTCCTTCATATTTTGACTTAGTCTTGGCAGATTTATCTCACACATTGGTTTGCTTTTGATTCCATGTGCTATACTATAGTGTTGCCTTGGTTTATATTACGTAACACTTAAATACTTTAAACAATGTCATTTGATTATGCACAACCTCTAAATAATGCACTATTCCTTTTATTTGTGTGTAATACATTTCATGTATATGTTGTGCCAAGTATTTACCATGTGCTTCAATAAATATTTCAGTGCTATAAAAATTGTTAGTGTGTTAAATTTATCTTAGGATAAATTAATCAGGTGGTTTTTTCCCGTGTTGGTTAGTTTTCTCACCCGTCATTATTTTTCATGCTTTTATAAGGCACTTTGTACAATATGTAATTTATCTCATTTTTCACTCTTTTTCTGGTGAAATAGATTTTTCTTCTCTCACATCTATGAAGGTGTTTTGTTGTAGATGGTGCTCCTGGGAGGTGGTGTTGATGGTCAATGTAACACAACAACGTTAAAACATAATATTTCTACTCTATTTCTCCTGAAAAAGATAAATAACCTAAAGCTACCTATCTTCCAAGGTCTCTGTAGTTGGTTCTCAATTGTGTTGATGTTGTTTAGTGGCCTATGCAACTGTAATGTTCAAAGGGCCTACTAGTAAAGGGATACAAACTATATAGTACAAATTAATCTAACATTTGGGGTGTAAATAAAAATCAAAAGATAGAACAGAGCTTAGGGAAGCAAAACATAAATGTAGATTTCCTTCAATTTAGACATACAAACTTCATAATGAGCACTCCTTTCAAACAACTAAACCATAAAATGATACAACCCACATAATACTCTATACCATTGCATTCACTCATAGTGCAAATTCAAGACATACAAACCATTCATCATCACTAAACTTCAAAATCAACAAGAACATATCACCAGCTCATTATTAAAATTCATAGATCAATAAACACAAAGAAATCTCATTCACAAATAACTCAATGAAAATAGCCCGAGATTTGGAATCTTCTATTGACTTTCATCAAATAAGAGAAATTTATGCACAACATTCACTGGCATACGAATGGCCATTGTTCATCAACATCACCATTAAAACTAGAACTTGGAAATAACATAAATTGTATTAAAAATGCAAAAATGTCTAAGTATCTTTGCATAAAACTATAGCAACTTATAATAACTGTGAAAATTATCCTAAATCTCCTTAGGTAGCTAATCTTTCTTCAATTAGCCGACCTCTACAACATGGAGAGAAAATCTACATATAGACAAGTTTAACACTAATTCCTCTCATCAAAAATTGAGATCCACCAATCAGGGAGCAACTAGAACTACATAAGGTAACTGTCCATTCTGATCTTCAGTTAACAGTTGATGACTCTGTATCAAAATTTGGATGCAAAAGGAGAAGGTCAAACTATTGGGGATCCTCAATTGAGCTTGTGTTATGATCATGAAAAATAGGAGAGAGCTGCCCAGCTGGTCATACCATCTGCTGCTTCATTCAAAAAAGGATATTTCACAAACACTTCACTCCTTTGTCTTTTGTTCAAGTAAATATTCATCATAACTATCTAATACTTGTGTAAGTATATCCTCATCTGGCCCATCTACCCAATTCTCTTCAAATTTTATTCTTTTCCATTCAACAGAGGTGAACTTTTGCATATCATCCAACTTACCCAGCTCCTTTCGAGCAATCTTGACTACTTCTTTTATATCCATGAACTTGTCAATCAACAAATCATCACCATCATCTCCCTTCTTCATTACCTCTTGGAATCTATTATTCCATTTTTTTCTTAGTTCATCAAGAGGGAAACCATCCTTCACAGGAACATCTTCATTTACCATCATGGCTATAATTACATCTAACTCCACAATTTGATTTGTCAAATCTTTCCTAGCCTATTGCACCTCATTCCCATGTGCAAAAATGAATGAAGTCTAGAATTTGACAATGTTAATAGTTTTATTAATAAAATCCTCATTACCTTCTTAAAGGATGGATTGCTCTAGGAGTGTTTGTTGAGGCAGTTTATTAATTTCTTTCAATTTCCTCACATGCTCTCTGTATTCTTCCTCTTGCTTCCAGAGGGTGTCAACATATGTAGTCATGTCACTGACTGATTCCAATGCTTCTTTATGAACCTTGTGGTTTTTGACAAGCAGTTCTTCCACCTCTTGGTTCAACCTATCAGTCTATCTATCCAACATATTTACCTTGCTTCTCAGCTCAACAAGATCATCAGCTTCTTTCTTACTCAACAAAATTGGTGTCTCAAGAGTAGCAGATTGTATAGAAATAGGAGATGATAGGTCCTTTAAGAACCTATGCATTTGATCCAATTGAGCCTTGAGCTCATCCTTCATTTGCTTGTCCTTTATCATCCTTGAATTAGTGAAAGATGCTACAATATCAATCAAGTCCATTTGTTGGTTCCTTGTAGGTCTCCCTAAGTTCACATTGCCCAGTTGATAATCACTCAACTGCATCTCGTGTTTGTCCTTTTCCACCATAAGAATGGCACATTTAACTACAATCTCTCTAGCATTTGTCAATTTGGTGGAGTGAAGACTTGAGCCTTTTTCTTGGGCCTCTCCTTCTCAATTTCTTTCATCATATCATCCCAATTTAGAGGTTGGGGCTAGACTATCTATTTCTTCTCCAAGTTAAGCTTTAACCATGTTGGGGCAGCATGAGGAGTAACCACTTGTTGTGAAGAAGAAGTGGCAAAAGAGAGGGATTCCTAGAGTTTTATCTTTGGTTGAGAATCAACCTCTTGATGTTGCCCCTTTTCTGCCATCTCTTTGGCAAGCCTATCAACTTCAACTTTCTCTCTTTCTTATTCCAACCTGCTCTCTTCCAACATGTCATCTCTTTGTTTTTCCAACTGCTTATGGAGCCTTCTCTTGAAAAAGATACTTTGGCCTTGGCCTCAAGGTCTTCCTTCTCTCTCCTTTGTGATTTTTGATCCTCAAGATTTTGTCGACATCTCTTTTGATTCATGGGACAAGAGGTCTGTGGTCTGATTGTGTGGCCTCAATCGGTTCTACGATCATGACCCTCAATCTCTTTTTGCTTATCTTTCTCATCCTGCTCATGGAGACTACCTATAGGTACTTCCCTAGTGGATTCCTCTAGGAGAGAAGGTTGAGATGAGGCTCCTTCTCTAGTTGTGGTAGCTTCTACACCTTGTGATTCATGGGTTTCTTGAGTAGATACATGTTGGCCTCCTACGATGATCTAATAACTAAGCCTTTATAGTTGTGATATAAAGATTGGACATCTAACCTGAATAGCTATCTCAATCATCGTGAAGGTGCATTTAACTTGTCAACCCAGGGGCATGGACTTAAAATGGGTCAACACAGTATGTGCACTAAGGATCCAAGGTAGTCACATTCATCCTACAGCTAAGAAAGACGCAATACTAAAAGTAAATTGCTTGGAAAGAAATAACATAAGTGTTGAGCATCAACCAACAACTATACTAAGCTAAAATGCATGACAGAAATGGAAATCTGAGTGCACAAACAGGAAACTACTCTATCTACTTTGGCTGCAAGAACAGTCACAGAATGGAATTCTAGTGGTTGTAGGAACAGTTAGTTCCAGATTCTTAAATAATTACTAAGCAAAAAGTAACAACTAAGCTAAAGGATGGAATGCTTACCAAGTGGGCCCCCTTGGATGAGTATTCCTTAAGAAAAAAGTAAACTTAGATGCATGAAATTATAACCTCATTTTATTCAATGGAAAACACAAGTACAATAGAGCAGCATAACTGTATTATAGAAGAACTAAGAATGCAAGTACATCATCAGATTAAACAACCTCTTTTGAAGGAGCATTCGAGTCTTATTTATAGGAATAAAGGCTACTAACTAATCACCTAGCAAGGCAGTCAACTCCAATAGATTAGGACACCACTTTAGGGAAAGCATAAAAAGTGGAGAGGCAGTTATGCATGTGCAAAATCTGATCAGACATATTTTCCTTAATGCATATTTAACACAACAGTAATACCTATATTCGCTCAACATACAATTAAGACCATTTACAAGGAAGTTACAATTTTGATTTGAATAAGGAATCTCCTGCCATCGAGAGTCTTCCCTTTGTTGACCTTTGAATGACCACCTTGCTAACTGTTATGGCGAATGACCAACTGGCATAATCTTCTTTAATTTTGTAGGCTGCTAATTATATCTGCAAAACAATATTAGTATGCACAACAATTGCATATCCATAACTATCTTAAAGTAGCATTCATTAATCCACATGTAAAATCAACACAGATAGTTCATATAGCATGTCAATGTCATTAAAGATTGTAAAAATAAGCTTATGTCCAATGCCTATGGTTTTGAAGAAATATTATAAAAAGGTCAACATCCAAGTATCAAAGTCTATGACAACTATGACAAATAGACAATAAAATTCTATCAAATTGAGTCATAAACTGGACTCATCACTCCCCCCAACCTAAGAATTTGTTGGTCCTCCAGTAGAAGAAGAAGGGTTATTCCTTTGCTTTGTTAATGCCCTGAAGTTTGCAACTGCCAGTTGTCCCACGCTAGTTTCTATAGTTTCTAAATTATGGTCCCAATAGAACCCTTGCTATTTGTCCAATCTACTCCATCTCTATCTCTCTATAGCTATATCATACTGGTAATGTCTAAAATTTTGCACAGGCCACAATAGAATAGGTGGTTGAAAAGTTAGTGGGAGCCAAAATTTTCTCTTTGCCCTTCTAATTTGTATATATCTATCAACTCTCTTAAGTGTTGCAACATAAGTCTGCATAGAGTGAGGCTTAGCTTGTTTTAACTCATCAGTTAGGCTATTCCACCTTTGTGACAGGTATCCCATCACTTACTACCTCTTCATATTCTTTATAAAATTCCTCTATCTCAAATAGGATCCTATCGCTATAGCTTGGTTTTTAAAGAATTTTGTGTCAATCCATGAAAATGCTCCCTGGATTTCTATATTCGGCCTTGATGGGCAGGGGAGTGTTGAATTCAATTTTCCTATAAGTCCTAAAAATTTTTCCCCAACTAATCTCATTCAGTATCCAAGACATGAATTCCTGTAATTGGACATCCCCAACATACAACAGTCGATTCCAATCATGGTCTTGGGTCATGACATAATTATGTAAGTAGAATTCACACAACAAATTCTTCATTTCAGGAGGAGCAATTCAATAAGCATTGAAAAATTCAAGAGGAGTCGCAATGGAATGATTCAAACCTAAAACAATCCTTGCCAGTTTAAAAGAAAGATGCTTCTCCTTCAAATATAGGGCATAGACCCTTGGAGGAGTTCTACATTCTAATATCTGAGGTACTAAGGCTGCCATATTGTCCACCTTCTTCTTTAGAGTAGCAATTTTTGCATCCTTATCTTCAATCTCCTCATCTTTCTTTTGAATTTCTTTCTTCAACCTATGTTTCTCCTCTTTCCATTTTTCTTCTCTTCTTTGCATCCCTTTCCATAATTTCATAGCTACCATGTGCATTGAAAAATTAGAGGGCCTATGTATTCCTACTAGAATTTTTCTTGGCACTGCTGCTTGCTCTTCATATGGCTTATGTTGCAAGGATCTTGTTTGTTCAGCCAATTCTAGCTATAGGGGTGTTGATTGTTCTCCCAGTTCTAGCTGTAGGGCCTCTTGTTCTGGCTCTTCCTCTTATTTTAGGAACTCTTGCTTCTGCTCTTGCTACGGGAGCTCTTGATTTTTCTCAAACTCTTGACTTTCAACTTGTTTAGCGATATTAGCAAGATCTTCCAACATTATGTTTGCTGCCTCCTCAAATATGTCCTTTTCCTCGACATTTACTTGCCCCATTGGGGCCTTTGTGTCCTCTTGTGATGTTTCTCTAGTCCTAGAGCTTCCCTATGGAGACACACCAAAGGTTGGCCCAGTTGGTCTTGATTTTCTAAGAGGGCTCTCATTTTCTTCTTCGGCTACAAGAAGAACAGTGTCAGCCTTCCATTTTTTAGAGTTTGGCACTTTCTTACCTGCAGTTTGCTTTTTAGCCTTACCCTTCCTTATTTCTGCCTTTTTCTTTTGTGCCCTAGTTCGAATCAGGATGCCAAGAGGAACACCATCATTATAATCTGAAGAGGAACTTTCTTTGTATGAATGCTCTACCTCAGAAGTGCTAATTTATATGGTTTGTTTAGCTGTAGGAGGGTTTGCACTAGGGCCTGCATTAGAAGTTGAGGCACCAGGAATAGCTTCAATCGTGCTCAATCTTTTTCGAGCCCTACAAGGTTGAGGCAAAACCCTAGGTCACAAATGTTCTGGTCTAATTTGATCAACATTTAAGAATTCTTCCCAAGTCATGTCAGACACATCATGCAAAGACTTCTCAACTAACAATTTGATCAAACAATGGTGGGAAATGAAATTATCCCTAACTTTTTGGGTCTCGGCTGCCATGATTAAGAGAAGGTGGTATAACACGTTTGACACATTCATTCTTTTCCTATGCCTCATATGATTCAGAAGTTTAAAGTGCACAAAATGTAGGTTCGATTGATGACCTTTGTAGGTAATGTACTTCACAACATGAACAACTACTTGCTTCCATGGCTCGGGCAGAGAGGTTCTTTTTGCACCTTGTTTGTCCACACTCAATGGAGGGTCACTAGGTTTTGTAAATTTAGCCCTAGTTGACCTAGCGTCTTTGGAAGCTAGGTAATTTTCACCATCAGCATGCAACCCTATAACTTCTACAATTATTTATTTAGTAGCCATTAATTCTAACCCTTTTACCATGGCCTTTCCTTTAGACAGTGTTTGGGAAAATTCCAACACAACATCTTCATTAAAACCATTCAGCTGAAATAATCTATCCACCCATAATTTCTAAACTTAGCTAGGCTAGGTGCATCCTGCAGTAATGCGTCATGAACTATGGTTTCATTTTGAATTAACCCACCTCCCATTGTTTAGTTGTCTACAAATAAACAATCACTCTGCAAGGTTTCTCTTCCTGCATCCTTCATCTGAAAGCTACACTTCTCCTTCCTGCAACACTATAAAATTTCCAACGCGAGTACCATCTGAATTTTACCTTTTTTTTGTTAAGATTATTGCAGGAGCAATAAAGATAGTAAATGAGTAATAAATGAAGGTTATGATCAAGAAAAATGGTGACGGTTGATATCACCTCACACATGCAAGTCGTCATCTCACTCAGAATTCAAATCGAGTCAATTTAAACTTTGTTGATGTGAACCAGTATGGATAGACATGTGGACATAGTATTCACACTTCCCCCCAACATAAATTTGAGCATGAGTTCTCACATGCGCGATAGTTATGACAATTGATAGGGCAGAGAATAATGACATGCTATGGAGAACATCTACATTAATTTACAAGAATTAAATGAATATACTAAAAGACAATTAAGAGATAACAACTTGATGCGCACGTACCTAGATTCTTGGAAGATTTGTTGCGAAGATTATGGAGAAAGTACCAATCACCTTTTAAGAGGTTAGTTGAGCAATTAACGAAAGTGGAGTGGAATGGAGTGAAGTGATGATGGAATGAAGTGAAATGATGGAGGCATGATGAAAGAGAGAGAAAGGTGGATATGGATGGGCAAATGGGTGAAGAAGTGGAAGTCTTTATTATGACAAATTGTGTACCTTAATTAGCCAGAAGGAGGGACACTAGGTTTGCTTCCTTCGGTTGTAGGGAGTTTGGGTGTTGCATGCTAAGTGAATTGTTGCAGGAATTCCTCCTTTGAAGTTGGCTTGTGATACAATATGAGGCAATGACCATTGACAAGCAACTTAAATCTGACTGGGTTAATAGTAGTGATTTGTATAACACCATTGGGGAATACTTCAGCAACCTCGTATGGTCCTAGCCACCTTGTCTGCAATTTTCCTGCATTATCCTGATACCTTGAGTCGTAGAGTAGGGCCCAATCTCCTGGTTGGAATGTCTTGTCCTTGATGAATTTGTCATGCCACTTTATTCTCTAATTTTGCACTACCTCTGTATGATGCAAGGCTATCTTGCTCATTTCATCCAATGCATTGAGCTACATTATTTTTTCTCTTTGTGCTTCAGAGATATCCATCGCCAAGTCTATTGCAATTTTAAGAGTCTTATGCTCAAATTCAATGGGCATCATAGTTGTCTTTCCATACAACAACTCAAAAGGAGTGAAGCATGTTGTTGTTTTCCAGCTTGTCCTACAGGCCCAAACAACTTCTGGTAGCCTATTTTCCCAATCCTTTTTATGAACAGCTACTATTTGTCATAATTGCTTCAATTTCCCTATTAGTCACCTCAACTTGGCCATTGGCCTGCGGGTGATAAAGAGTGGACTTCCTATGCCTTATGTTGTACTCATTGACCAGTGATGCAACAAGGGTTGATGTGAATTGAGCTCCTTGATCAGTCACTATCTCTCTTGGAACAACATACCATGTGAAAATCTCCTCATAAAGAAATTTAGCAACCTTATTATCTCTTGCATGCTTCATGGCCTTAGCTTCTACCCACTTCGTTACATAATCAATGCATATTAAGATATAGGACTTACCATTTGATGGAGGATCAATGGGTCCTACAAAGTCCAATCCCCACTTGTCAAATGGAGCAATTACTACCTAAGGGTAAGGGGGCATCTCATCAAATTTGGTTGGCCTACCCATCCTTTGGCATCTATCACACTTTCTCGTATATCTCCCTGCATCCTTGTGGAGTGTTGGCCAGTAGTATCTTGTATTCAGAATCTTCATCGTTGTCCTCTTGGCTGCAAAATATTCTCCACATGGTTCATTGTGGCATGCATGCAAAATATCATATGTCTCATCTTCCCTCACACATCTCCTCATGACATGGTCTGCCCCAGTGTAAAACAAACATCTTGCAATCCATAAAAAAAGAAATGATTTTTCAATGAGCACCCTTTTCTCTTTTGGAGAGAAGTGAGGAGGAACTCTCCCTGTGACTAGATAGTTAGCTATGTCAGCATACCAGGGTGTTTGTACACTAATGGAAAATAAGTGCTCATCAGGGAAAGAGTCATCTATGACTTGATTATCTTTTGATATATTTAGCCTTGAAAGAAATTTTGCAACAACATTGACCTTCCCTGGTTTATCTACAATGGTTATGACAAACTCCTGCATCAACAATAGCCATCTTGCTAACCTTCATGATATCATAGGTTTATTCATGAGATACCTAATGGCTGCATGATCCATGTGCACAAATATTTGGTAGCCTATTATGTAATGTCTGAATTTGTTTAGGGCATAGATCACTGCCAGCCTTTCCTTTTCTGTCACTATATAGTTGAATTCAACTCCTTGCAAGTTTTTGCTAACAAAATAAATAGCATTTTCAATAGCTCCTTCTTTTTGCCCCAAGACTGCTCCTATGGCATATTCTGATGCATCTATATGGATGTGGAAAGGAAGCTCCCAATTAGGACCTTTGAGTATAGGAGCATGAGTCAAAGTTGCCTTCAAATCAGAAAATGCCTTGTCATAGTCTTTTGTCCACTGTAACTCAACATATTTAGTGAGAATAGTATATAATGGTGCTACTATTTTGTTGAAATCCTTGATGTAACATCTATAGTAGCCTACATGGCCCAAGAAACTCCTAACATCTTTTTGTTTTGCAGGTGTAGGCAGATTAGTGATCACCTCAATCTTTGTAGGATCTACTTGAATTCCTTTGTGAGAGATGTAGTGGCCAAGGACTACACCTTCCTGCATCATCATGAAGCACTTTTCACTTTTTAGAGATAAATTGTGTTCTTCACATCTCTTTAAGACTCTCCTAAGATTCTCTAATGTTTCATTAAAATTAGTACCATAGGTGGTAAAATCATCCATATAAATTTTCATGCAATCATGAGAAATATTTGAAAATATGCTAATGACTTCCCTCTGAAAATTTGTAGGTGCATTGCATAAGCCAAATGAAAGTACTGAATAGGAATAGGTCCCCCATGGATAGGTAAAGGTAGTCTTCTCCTGGTCCTCTGGTGCAATTTGGATCTGGTTATAACTGCTAAATCCATCTAGAAAAGAAAAGTACTACTTTCCTGCAAGTGAGTCCAAAACTTGATCTATGAAATGTAAGGGAAAATGGTCCTTTTTGGTGGTAGCATTGAGTTCCCTGTAATCAACACAAACTTTCCACTTCCTTCCCTTTTTGGGCACAATCACCAATGGAGACACCCACTAGCTATTTGAAATGGGGTAGATAAATCCTACATCTAATAATGTATGTAGTTCCCCATTTACAATTTCTCTTAGTACAAGGTTAATTCTTCTTTGTGGCTATCTCACTAGGGTAAAATCATCTCTAATGTAAATCCTATGAGTACAAAGCTTAGGGTCCAATCCCTTCATATCATGATAGTCCCATGCAAATGCATGTTGGTGGGTTGTTAGTAAGTTTGTCAATGACAATTGCTCTTCACTCAATTTGTTGTTAATATTTAGATATTTTCCTTTAGACACTTGCACTTGTGTAGTTATCTCTACCATGGCTGCCTCATTAATGCTTGGTAATTTGAGTTCATGTGGCAACAATGTATGAGATGTACTTGTTGTTGCAGGAAATTTTGTTGCAGGAAGAGCGGGCAGAAGTGTCTTTACTAGATCAACAAGATGAGAGGATGATGTTTCCTTTATTTCACAATGATTCTAAATTATGTTAGAAAATACTTAATCTTCCTCTTGAAGTTGCATGAAAGAGATTTTTCCTAACATCATCAGTTGTTCCACAAAATTAACTTCCTCGGCCTCTTCACCAACATGTGGCCATACAGGATTATCCATGTCATGGGATGGCTGAGCTGGAGGGTAGAGAACAAGATTTTTGGTGCTCTTTCCATCAGAAATGGTCATGTCTCATGTCTTGCATCCAATAAATGCATTTTTTTTTGCTAACCATGGTCTTCCTAGGATAATGGGGTACCCGCCTAGTGTGGCTTTAGGAGAAAGAATCATGAAATTTGTTAAGTATTCCCATGAGTCTAGAGTTACCACAAGGTCCTCTACTATACCATCAGGTTTAATAGTTGAACTATCAGCAAGCTGGAGGAATGTAGGAGTAGGTCTCATGCTTGCAACATTTAGTTGTTGTAGGATATCCTTGGTCATTACATTTATTGCTACTCCCAAATCAATCAAAGAATTTATTATTTGGACCCCATTAATGACAACTCACAGGGCTCCCTGGATCATTATATTTGGGAACAATCACTCTCCCAAGCATGATGTCAGCTATCTGACCCACCACATGAACCGTGGTGGGGTATTTCTTCTTCCTACCTAGCTTCTTAAGGCATGCTTCCTTGATTTCCTTGCCATAGATTGAAACATCTTTTATGGCCTGAAATAGAAGTATTTGGACACATATATGCTTCAACTGATCTAAAATGTCAAAAGTTGTGTCCTCCTTCTCTTCCTTTTGTTTCACTGTTTCTAATCTCTAGGGAAATGGTGGTTCTTGTTTAGTCTACTTGACTGGGATTGGTTCAAGATTCTTAGGTACACTTGGTTGAATGAGGGTATTCAAAATCTCCTCTTCTTCCATAGGAAGCTCAGTGATAATGGGTGTGGAAGGAGTTGGCAAAGTAGTTTTTGAATGCAAGTGGATGTCACTTACACTCATAGCATATGTAGGGAATTGATTTGGATCAACAGAGTATGCAGGCTACTGTTGTGGTTTGTTATTTGGGTTGGGTGTGGGTTAATCAAGTAGCTAAGTAGGTTTGGGTGCATTTGAACTTGAGCTAGCAGGAAGAGGCATTATAGTAGGTTGTTGGGGCTGAGAAGGTGGTTGCATGTAGCTATTTGTCTATTTTGGCCATTGTTGTCCTCCCCTCCATTGATTTGTTTGTTGCCAATTTCCTAGAGGTGGTTGCCAATTTCCTTGGAATTGTTGCCAATTCCCCTAATGTTGCTACCATTGGGGTGGAGAGTTTTGATGATTACACCAGGTATTTTGAGAGTTACTCCAAGGTTGTGGTGGATATCCTCCATAATTGGATGGATATGGAGGATTCTATTGGTTTTCAGATGAATGAGAATTAAAATATGGCCCAACAAAAGAGAGTGGATCTGGTGGAATACCTTGTCTTGGAGCCCATTGCCTCCTTTGTGCAATATAGTAGACTTGATCCTCTTCAACCTAGATTGAATTGAACTCAGGTGGAATCTTCTTACTATCAATATTAGCTACCACCTTGCATTTGCAATCCTTCTTTTATCTGCAATGAGGGTAATATTTTGCCAACATTGTCTTTGCCTCCTCTTGTTTCTTTTTGGCCTGAAGTGTATCCAGCTGAGTAGCTAGATTGTTTATAATGTCTTGCTTGAATTCTTCCAGCAAGTGAGTAATCTCCATTCTTGAAACTCCACTGGTAGATGACTTACCCGTAGAAGATTGGTAAACTCTCCCTTTATTTGAAGCTACCCTAGAGTAGTTCTAGCATATCTTCTTGATATCCTCCCAAGGAACTTGGGAGAAATATCCTCCCATCAAGTCCAAGGAATCAGTGCAGCTGTCATTAATTCCTCTTAGGAAAAGCAACTTTTGTGATTCTTCATTGAGTGTATGGTGTGGAGATTTCTGTAAACATAATAGAAACCTTGCAATATAATCCTCCAGGCTCTCATCTTCCTTTTGTTGCATCCTAATTTTTTTATCTCCTCTCATGTCACTGCCCCTACAATACTCCTTATATTTCTCAAGGAAGTTTGTCTTCATGTCCTCCTAAGTCTCCACAGTTTTTTTTCCTAGGCTCATGAACTATCTTATTGCAACTTCTTTCAAGGTGGTAGGAAATAGCTTAAGCCTATGGACATCAGTGGTATAGTCATAACTCTTGCAGAGTATATCGAACTCAAACAAGAAAGTATCTGGATCTTCTGTGACAAGTCCATAAAACTTAGGAAATACAGAAGTAGGGATATTTTTGAGGTTGTCAACTTCATTTTGATGAGCAATGGGGAAAGGGAAATTTGGTTGGTTAGGTCTGTTTCTATTTGCATCACCCATGCCTGCTTGATGTAGTTCCAAAGCAAAGGGGTTCTCAATCATATTTTGGTCTTTAGAGGAAACATCGGATCTAGTAAAATCAAGAAATGCATTAGCAAAGGGGTGTGGATCTTCTTCTTCTTCTTCTTCTCTTGGTAGGTTCTAATACTCAACTAGTTGGAATAGATCAAGGTTATTAGGAAGGAATCTCTCGTGAGCATCTCTTCTCCTTCCTTTATGCATACGGTATCAACTCACTATTAGCCAACTCACACAAGGAATTGGAAAAAGAATAGTGGATCATTACTTTCCTAAATGAGGGGTATACTAGGAACAGACTTTCAAAAATACTACAACAAGAAAAGTATCGATGACTCCAAAGAACTCCCTAGTTTGACACCATCCCCAACAATGGCACCAAAAAAATGTTGGCCTCTTATAATGATCTAATAACTAAGCCTTTACATCTGTGATTCAGAGATTGGACATCTAACCTGAACAACTATCTCAATAATCATGAAGGTGCATTTAAATTTTCAACCCAAGGATGTGAACTTGAAATGGGTCAACACAGTATGTACACTAAGGATCCAAGGTAGCTGCATTCATCCTACAGCTAAGAAAGACACAATACTAAAATTAAATTGCTTGGAAAGAAATAACACAAGTGTTGAGCATCAACCAACAACTATACTAAGCTAAAATGCATGATAGAAATGGAAATTTGAGCACACAAATAGGAAATTACTTTTTTTGCTTTGGTTGTAGGAACAGTCATAGAATGGAACAACAGTCATAGAATGGAATTCTAATGGCTATAGGAATAGTCAGTGCCAGATTCTTAACTAATTACTAAACAAAAAGTAACAACTAAGGTAAAGGATGGAATGCTCACCAAGTGGCCCCCCTTGGATGAGTATTCCTTAAGACAAATGTAAACTCATATGCATGAACTTATAACCTCATTTTATTCTTTGGAAAACACAAGTACAATAGAGCAACATAACTGTATTACATAAAAACTAAGAATGTGAGTACATCATCAAATTAAGCATCCTCTTTTGAAGGAGCATCTGAGTCTTATTTATAGGAAGAAATGCTACTAACTAATCACCTAGCAAGGCGGTCAACTCCAACAGATTAGGACGCCACTTTAGGGAAAGCATAAAAAGTGAAGAGGTGGTTACACATGTGCAGAATCTGGTCAGGCGTATTTACCTTAAGACATATTTAGCACAAAAATAATGCCTATATTCATTTAATAGAAAATTAAGACCATTTACAAGGTGGTTACAATTTCAATTTGAATGAGGAATATCCCTCCATCGAGAGTCTTCCCTTCGTTGACCTTTGAATGACCACCTTGTTGACCGTTATGGCGAATGACCAGCTGGCAAAATCTTCTTTAATTTTGTAGGATGCTAATTATATCTGCAAAACAATATTAGTATGCACAAAAATTGCATATCCATAACTATCTTAAAGTAACATTCATTAATCCACATGTAAAATCAACACATATAGTTCATATAGCATGTCAATGTCATTAAAGATTGTAAAAATAAGCTTATGTCCAATGCCTATGGTTTTGAAGAAATATTATAAAAAAGTTCAACATCCAAGTATCAAAGTCTATGACAACTATGGAAAATAGACAATAAACTTCTATCAAAATTGAGTCATAAACTAGACTCAACAATACCCCTAGATCAACATCTCCTCCAGAGCTAGGAGGTTAGTACTCCAATTGTTCCTTAGGAGTTGTCCTCCTCTTTGTTCTTCCATATCCTTGAGTACCTACTACTTTCCTCTTTTTTGAGGATTGAGCTTCTGGCTCATTTATCCTCATGACCACCCATTGGATGCTTCTATCCATTACAGTCCTGGAAATTTGTTTAATGTCAATGAATTCTTCCTCATCCCAGTTTTTTGCGTCCAAGCCTTTAGTACCTATATTTTCTGCTTCATACCTGGGGTCCAAAATCACACCATCATCTAATAGTGTGTCGAGAATGTCCTCCTTCACCCCATATTCAATCATTAGTGGGATGGTAAGCCTTTCATAACTTGTTTTCCTCACATCATAGTCATCTTGCAAATCAATCCAAAAATCCTCTAACAAGTTAAAATGCTTATCAAAAATGGTAGGAGCTAAACCACTCATCTTGTGCTCTGGGTCAAAATGTTTCTTTGTTGTATAAAATCCCAACTTTAGATAACTTAACTCTTCACACATTCCCTTTGTAGCCAAATTGTGAACACAACAATATTCTCCCAACTTCATGGGAAATTTGTGGCACCTAGGCTTGTGTTTGTTTACAAATTTTGTATTGAATCCCATAGCCTAATATATAAATTCCATAAGAACAATCCTATCATTGCAACATCTTGGTAGTAGATGAGGATGTCCATCAAAACCTACCAACCTAAAATAAGAGAACTTGGGGTATTGGATGTACCAATGTCCCCATTCAGCAATGAAAGCCATGGCCTCCCTACTCATCCTATATCCAACATCTCTTATTAACCAGTTCATGATAACATAGAGGAATGCATCATTGACCCTTCTATAGTGTAGCTCATAAGTTTGTAGGGTCAGTTGATCATAATGCTCCCATGCCTTGTTTTGTCCAAGAGCCTCTCCTAATGTACCCACTTCATTCAGTCTAGGGAATATTCCCATTCTTTCAACTGACTATATGACATAAGAAGTTATTAAGAAGCTTTTGGTTTGCCCCACCTTGAGCATCTAGTTGTGCAAATTATCCAACAAAATCATGCCCCAATCAAATTGTTTCCTACCATCCAAAATGGTTTTAGTGAATGGAAACATCCATTTCTTAAAGTATGCAGATTCTTTTCCAAATACCCTAGAAAGCATCATGATCAAGTCATCTATTTCCTTCTTGAAATCTCCCCTCTTGGGTTGTTTAGGAACCTTGGTTAAGGACTTCTTCTCAATTCTCAACCACTTCTTGTTCATGTGGGACCTATTAGCTTCCTTGTCCTTGTTGAATAACTGCAATGCCTCTACTTCAATCAATTGCTTGGGGTTCTTGGGGGTAGGCGCATTAAAAAAGAACCTCATCATCTGAGGGGATAGATCAATGATCACATTCCCCTGGAGGTCCATACACTACCTTGATGAAGGATTATATGCCCCTACTATTGTGAGTATGAGCTTCGGGCATTGGATTGATAGGGGGAAGAGTGTAACATGTGCCAATCTAGATTGGGCTATTCTAACAGTCCTCCCAATCACATCTTCTAAAAAAGTGTCCACAATTAGCTCCTCACAATTGAATGGGCCCAGGTTAGTGTATGTGATGTCTGCCCATTTTGAGTCTAACTTGCTAGCTGTAAGGGTGGAATATTGGTGTTTATATCTCAAGGTGTAAGGGAATTTCTCTACCTTTACCTTCTTGGGTTTTACTCCCTTTGAGCTTTCTACAACCTACCCTTCCTTTTGTGAAACGTCTTCAGATGCTCCTGATATTGTTTATTCCTGCAAGACAATCTTGGATTAGACCAATAGAAGGTATGAAAACCATCATTACAAGTGTTATCTTTTTACACTTCTCTATTCTTCCCTAGGTAACCCTCCATACTTAGTGAAAATTTAAACCTACCGACAGTGGGACCGGGAGAAAATCAGGAACCAGAGAGGTGAAAAAAATAACATTAATCGAAATTGAAATCGAGACCGGGACCTGATCCAAAACTGGAACTTTCAAAAGTTCCAATACCTTGTAACGTTTGATGACCCGATCCCACCAAGTTGGAAAGATCAAAATTAGAACCCATCAAAGGCAGACTCTCATGTGAAAGTTCAATGGACGAGTTCATTTCCAGCTCTAGTTCTTCCATGAACTACCAAAGTTAAGTGGATTCTCCCCACACATTGACTTTAGTTTGGACCTAAGTTAAAAAAGGGCACGGGTATAGAAATCAAGCTCGACTCCGCCCAGAGAAATGAGACTGAATTGAGCAAGCTATGGAAATTACATGAAAAGGGTGTGAAGCACAAACCCTAATTGGTACGGCCCATCGACTTACATCAAAACTAGGGCATCAAAAACCCTACGATAAAACCCATAATATCAACAAGAAACAAGATTGCAGGGGCCCGAGAAATGATTCAAAACAGTTCCAAGCACCAGAACTCCTCAACAAGAAAGCCCTAATCGAAACTAGGGTACGGTGGAATGAAAACACCATTGAAAATGGTGAAAACAACATGAGACAAACAAAAACAATGGGAAACATAAAAGACAAATGGAAAACGTAAAAGATAACCAAACAAAACAAAAGAACAATAAACGAAACACCAACAACAAGAAAATAAACAAGCGAAGATCCACGAGAGAAGCCCCACGAACACACAAAGAATAATGGGACAAACAAAACGAAACGGGAGAAACCACCTACCTCAAAACGCGACCAAAAAAGGTTGAAAATTGACAGGGATCTGCTCACGAATGCAAGCTCGCAATCAAATCGTGCTCCTCCTCGAGTTCCTCTGGATCATGTTTGTTAAAATGCTTCGGGTAATTATAATGAGCCAAATAACCATAATTAAGGTTTTAAAAACCATTTTGTACATGTGAGGAGACTGCAATTAATGCCATTAATGTAGTTGGTCGAGGGAAGAATTAGAGCAAAGGCGAGTACACAACCACCGTGTACGTCAGAGGAAAAATGGGAGTGGAAGCGGAGTCAAGATAAAAGCAAGAATTTTTTTAAAGTTCTATACTTCATTTTGGATTTGACTCCGATCCCACAACAGGGAAACAACAAAGGAACAGGGCAGAATCAGAATCAAATATGGATCTGGAACTTGGAAAAGTTCCAAGTTTGGATTCGACTTCGATTTCGCTCTTGACAAAGGGAAAGAAAACCGACAGGGGAAAAAAAAAAGAATGAAGGGAAGTGGGACTGGGGCAAAGCCCGTCCCAAAATAGGACACAAAACAAGACAAAATACAAGGCAAACAAATGGGAGCAGGATTGGAACAAAATTTGAACTTGGAACTTTTGCAAAGTTCTAGGTCTAGTTTCTGTTCTGCTTCTGCTTCCGCCAAAAAGGAAAAGAAAAGAAACACAAAGAGGAAGAAAACAAGAGAAAACCCAAGGGAGAAAAAAATCCAAGAGCCCAAGACAAACAAGACAACAAAGAAAACGACAACGCAAGAGACGGGGTCGGGATTGGAAAAAAACTAGACCAAGAATTTTGCAAAAGTTTGAAGTCTAGTTTTGGCTTGCATTCCAAACCCGCAAAAACAAAAAAAACAAAGACTTAGGAAGAAAAATAACAACTCCTAAGACCCAAACAAGAACACCAAGGACACACAAACACAATGGGGACCCATTTTGACAAAAAAAAAATGGGGTGGTTATGCAAGGCATAACAGGTGGATGACACCAACATGGTATCAGAGCCAACCATTCTACAATCCTTCCTTGAGAGTTTTCATCTGAGTGTTTGAGATCATTTTTTTCAGCATTTGAAAATTTTTAAATTTCAAAGTTGCCTATTTGCTGATTTTTCCTATTGATTCCTATTGCCTTATTTCCAATTTTTTCCAGTTGTTGTTGAAATTTAAAATCAAGCTACTGTGTGAGGAGCCAATTCTTGGCTTGGGCATTAGAGTCACCTACAAGGCTTCTTAATGTGTTTGAAGGAATTCTTTCTCTCTGCAAATTGTGGTTAACATCATTGAAAGTGGCATTTCAGGCAACATTTGGAAGGTCACGTTTTTCTCTGCTTTGGAGGTGACACTAATCGATGAGAGAGGAGACCCGTGGGTAGAGGCGTCACAAATTAACGAAGGCATGATTTTCTTGCAAGGAATTTTTTCTATGGAGTCTTCTCTACCCATCTACAGGCCGTGATTTTGACTGGTGGTGTGATTTCAATATGCAAAGGGTGAAACACAGTGTTGTTTGAGGTAGCGATTGGGTTTTGCGATCATTTGCTTGAAGGTGTGATTTTTCCTTGACATGCCACATCCTTTTCAAGAGGCCCAATATTTCCTAATTTTCCTTTAGAAGAGGTGTTTCTAAGTTTCTCTCAAATCTAGGCAATGATTTATTTTTTATAGAGGAGTGATCTCTGTCAGAGGCCATGATAAAGCACTCTCCAAGGCACAATTTTGATGCAAAATGCGGATTTGCAGAAGGCGCTCAAATTTCCTGTGAAGAGGCCCAAATTTTTTTGGCACTATTTGCTTGTAGTTGGAGGCTATACATATTTTTGAAACTTTATATTTTATAAAGTTTCCCCTAAAAATTTAGGGTTCCAAAGTTGCACAGCCGAGTGGAGTGGACACCAGTTTTGAAGTTTTTGAAATTGTGTTGGAAACATTATCCCACATTGATAGTGTGGGGTAGGTTTTTACTATTCATATAGCGTTGAAGTGGGTTTAATTGATGTGAGAAAGTCTCACAAGAGGTTATCTTGTTCATGTGCTAGCATGGAGATCAAGCAATGGGTTTCATCAAATTTTGTTGCAAATTAGGTTTAAATCTTTTTTGGAGGTTTTTTACCTGTGAAAGCGCTATCTTTGAAGTTTTTTTTGAAGAATTTGGCTATAATTTGGTTTCTTTGGAGAAAGGGAACTTTAGACAATGGAGTGATGTTTTTCTCACCCATCTTAGTGAGGAGAATCTATTGCCATATTTGTATGACAAATTTCTTGTTCCAAACACATGTAGTAGGTATATGATTTGGAAAGGATTTAGGGATAGAGTCTATGGAGTTATTTTTTAGCATACCAATGATGAGGAAATTTTGGATTCACTTTTTCATTCTAAGAGCCCTTATTCTCTTTAGACTTACCTTCGAGAATCATTTGGAGATCTTGATACTCTTCCATATCTTGATGACCCTCCTTCCAATACCTGTGTGTCTCTTTGTTCTTTAGAGAAGATAAACCATGCTTGTGATCCTTTGGAGGTTTTGAGACTTCAAATGAGGCTGTAGTTGCTTTAGAGGTTCCTAATTATTTGTCAGAGATAGTTGATCTACCTTCATTGAGTACTTCCATCATTCTTGAGCAACATGATTATGATTGTCTTCCTGATTGGGATTCCTATTTTTCAAACATTGGTTCCTTGTTTATGGAGTATCACATTTCAAATTTGGAGGACACATTTGAGGGGTTATCTCTCCTCTTTGATGATAGTTATTGCACAACTATTGTCGAATCATCTATGTCTTTGGATATTGTTCAGAATTAGTTTCCAGTGGTACCTTGTTTGTCACCTCCTATTGTGATTGGGCATATTCCTGATTGGTTCATGGCATCATCTTCCAAGGTCTTAGTGACACATGAGAAAATTTTAGAGACATCTTCATGCTTCCTTATTTCAATTACTATCCAGAATGGGAAGCATACCTGCATTTGTACTTGGTTTTGTTTCTTCCAAAATGGAGACAATTTTTTTGTCGACATTGGATCATGTTTTGTCTTCAAGCACTTACCATTTTTGCAAGTGATTACACATTGTTGGGGGGTCTATATAGTCTCTCTCATTCCCTCTTTAGGAGGGCCATTGATTGTATATACATGATCTATGTAGTCCTTGGGGGGTGTGATTGAGTCCTCCTTCCATGCATCATTTTTGTTTTCTTTTGTCTCTTTTGGAGAGGGGTTTTTTCCCACAGGGTTTTTCTCCTTTTCTCCGGTTGTAAGAGATTTATTTTTTGCATTGTAAATGGGAACCTAACATGGTTGTGTAGTCGGGACCCATATTGCACCTTCATTCTCCCTGAGTTTTCACTTAAGGGGGGTGTTAGTGTGTTAAGTTTATCTTAGGGTAAATTAATCAGGTGGTTTTTTCCCATGTTGGATAGTTTTCTCACCCGTCATTATTTTTCATGCCTTTATAAGGCACTGTATACAATATGTAATTTATCTCATTTTTCACTCCTTTTTTGGTGAAATAAATTTTGCTTCTCTCGCATCTATGAAGGTGTTTTGTTACAGATGGTGCTCCTGGGAGGTGAACATGACACCAACAAAAACATTTAATATATTTTAATATATATATACAACATAATATGTTTATATATATATAAAAATATATATATTTATATATTCATTCTACATATAAGCTCATCAAATATATTATTCGATATTCGAATTGGAATAATCATGTTTTCATATTTTGCATAATGATGCATGCACACACACACACACACACACATATATATATCATTGCCTCGATAGTAAAATACATATATTCACAATCCCATCAATCGACATATATACACAAAGTATATATTTATGTTACCTTTTTTCTAATCAATATTCCCATGCGTATGGATAATTAATCCATGAGCATGTGTAGATATGTCTATCTACTTATACTTATGTACGTATTTACTCATGTGTATGTGTTTATCGTTGCCACATACATATATATACATTTTATGTATATATCTCATTGATTAAATATACATAAAGAATAATTCATACATTTCAAAGAGACTCAACACTTTTAACCCCCAAAACAAGAATTTTCATAAATAAAACCATAACATCTTCTAATCATACACAAACAAGACTAAAGGTAACTTACTATTTCCCAAGCTATTAGCCCAACTTGACCAAACTAGAAGTGAGTATGTGAATGCTCAATTTTGGTCTTATTAAGGGTTACTAGACCAAGTTCTTCTCCTGAGTGATACTTCCCCTCTCTTCTGGAGGCTTGATTCTATTCTTGTATTCAACTTAATACATTGCAACAGTAGTTAGTTGAAAACAATACATTCATTTGCATCATATATTTCACAATCGGAATCATTATGCAACATCAAATTAAACCAAACATTTAATCATCATATTTAAAAAATACATAAAGCATAAATACATTCATTTAAAGCATTTTCACTCAACTAGGTAAAAATAAATAAGTAATAACACAACAGGGTGTAACACAAAGCACCATGCAAAATACTTATCATTAAATTGTGTGTCTTAGTAGAATTAGAGCATGAAGAAGTACCAACTAATGATGAAGTTAAAAATTGAATGATTTGATAAATTTATGATTATTTGTGTGAACTTACTTGAGAATACACATGTTAATTTACTGTGTCATCCACAAAATGATTTTAAAAAAGGTGGAATGTTCCATGTTTCAAAATTTACGAGCATCGAAATTAATTTTTATAATGGATTACCATTTGACATATTTAATTATGATATCATATGACTAATGCAACAACAATGGCACATCATGAGTTGCAACCTCGTAAAGATGAGAAAGTATTGGATGATGAACCAATTAGTGTCAAGCACACATCCCAGCCAAAGAAACTTCAAATCAGGGTGTACCTCTATTGCACATATGTTGCTTAAGGTTGTCATTGATGTCAACACTCTGTTTGGTTTGTCATTGATGTCAACACTCAGTTTGGGCTATCATTGATGCTTACATTTATATGTTGATGGTATACTATGATGATGTGCTAACAATGATGTTGTTGATGTTCATGGTCGGATGTCATGCCTTGAGTATGTTTGTTGTCAACATAGATGATATCATAATGATATATTAAGATGGGGATTATAAGTATTAAGACAAGGATTAGAAGTATTAAGATGAGGATTAGAAGTATTAAGATGAGGATTAGAAGTAATGTTGAAGGCATTTAGTGTGTTGTATGCTCACTCCTATTGTTCCTGAGAAAGGATGTATTGCTACAAGGAAGTTCTAGTCTTTGGATGTTGGTAAAGGTTTTTGTTGTAGGAAGTTGCTTTGAAGACTGATTGGGAGAATGCTTTGTATTCCTCCACTTTTGAAGATATGGTCTTGTGGTTTGGGATTTAGTGTTTATGGTCTATGGGCGTTGCACTCGTATCTTTTCAGGTCACCAATGTTGTCGAGGAAGTCTTTGATAACTACAGTGGGTTGGCAGTTTGGTTGCTTGTCATGACTAATTTGGAAATTGTGATAAAATATTTATTTGTTTATAAAATTTGAAAATTCAAAATGCTATGAAAAGTTGGTGAATAGGGGAACAAAACCTATAATTCATTTGAAGAAATTTGTATTACTTAATGAGCAGTTTGAAGCATAAAGTGACTGATAATTGTAGGCTGAGAAAAGAAGAGTTTGACATGAAGTTAATAGTAGACTTTACTTGGATAGAAGAAAATAAACGGTTTCCTCACATGGGTATAACTATTATGGTGGCATCACAATAGTTTTTATAACTACAACCAATAATTCATATATGATTACAAGGAATGTTCAAACTATGAGTATATCAAATTCTTACCTTGATATGTAAGATTATTTATCTAAGATGTGGATATTAAAATAGATATACATGGTTGTTAATTTGGCTTCTATAGATTAATTCATGCAAAGATCGTTATAATAGCATAGACAAGTTTTATTAGATGCTATAGTTGCAACCGATTTAGTAGACATGCATGCAAGAATGTGGAATCATGGATTAGGCTCATGAACTATTTGATACAATGCCTTAAAGAAATATGTTCTAATATAGGAGAATGTAAAAGCATTGATAAATGGTGCACTTGTATACATAATGTTTATGTATTATCAAAACAAACCCACTATAAATGAGATAGCCATGCCAACTTTTTTTACTACCTCTTCTAATTTTTGCATAGAGGGTTGCATTGAAAGTAATTTGAAAACTATACTTGATGGATATCTTTACACGTTGGATTCAAGATCTCTCTTTTCATGTAAACTATTATTCTTTGCTTTTATACAATTAACCTGATCAACATTTAAGTGTGATTACCATGAACAATAAATTTGAGCAAATTTATTATGCTAATAAGATTATCGACAATCTCAATGGTGTGGTTAAAGTGGCAAGGCAATTGCCTAATAATATGATAGCTTTAATGATATGCCATCTCACAAAGTGGGTATGTACCTAAGGAAAACTACAAAAAATAATTAAATGAAAATGATTGAAAAAAAGATAAGGAAGGCCTGCATGCAAGTGTAAGGATATCTATTAATCCATAATAAAAAGCATAATGTTATATGGGTTTAGTAGGACATAAAGTTTTAACTCCCATGGTAGACAAATCATGAGAATAATGAAAATATAGAAAAGGTATGGCTATGACTTAAGGATTCATGATCTTCATATGACATCTAGATGAAACCCAAAACTAATACACTCTTATCACCAGTGAGATCAATCATTTGTAATCAATATTATTACATAAATCATTTAAAAAAATACACACATACCTGTAAGTTTTCTTTCACTCTACTTCTCCTTTCCACCATCAACCTCTCTCATCATATGGCATTTCTAGTTCCTCCCTTGTATGGTATTCCTCCCCATTAATTTATGTTGTACCCAATAAGGCATTTTGATTAAATTGGTCTAAATCTTGTAAAATTATAATCAAAATTCAGTTTTAGGTCAAATGAAGCATGGGCTTTTTGTGGGTTTACTATCCAGAGGATACTTGCAAATTTTTAAAATTAGGGTTTTAGGCCCCTGTTTTTAGGAAAAACCCTAAAAATAGGATTTTTCTAGAAATGACTGAAAAATATTTTTGATTGGCTTATTTCACTTCGCGATCACACTGGTCAAGTTAGAATCAAGAAAAAGTTAGTTTTGCTCTGGTGGGTCTACTTCACTTTTTCAGGAGAAAAGATAGGAGCTCTGAGGTCATCGATGGCAGATGGCCAGTACTAGGTGTCAAGATCTAAGCCTCAAACACATCATAGAAGATTCTAAGGTAAAAGATGCTTTGTGACGGAGGGGATTTTCAAAAGGTGAAAAATATTCTAAGTTTGGAAACAGAACGCCTTGCTACAAGGGAGATGCCTTTGTAGTCAACACCCAAGACAAACTTTGCAGTGTCTGTGCACGCAAAATGGTGAATACAATCATAACAATGAACATACTCGTGTCAACAGTAGCAATGCTTCAACGTAGTCAACCCAACCAAGCAACACGGTGATTGTGAATCGTGAAGGAGAGTGAAAATCATCAAAAAATGATCAACTATGGAGCCAAAAGTGCCCCTACTGGCCAGCGGTTCCCTTGAATTCAAGAGGCCAAATGTAGTTGTTAACACTTGCAAAACTAGTCATCTTCTTCAGAATTTTGCTATCTTTCTGGTGAATCATCAAGAAAATTCGATAGATTTGACAAACATCGACAAACGAAGGAAGAGGAAGAAGATATTAAAGGTTAATAGTCATAAAACATGAAAGTCTACAAATGAAATTGCACCCATGTAGCTCAAGGGTGCCCAAAGAGGAGAGTCATCATATGCCAATTTTTGCATTGACTATCTCTAGATGATTTCCCAGCTTCAGTCTAACTTTGCAACAAACCTGTTCACCAATTCAAAGAACATATCAGATGACCCTAGTTGTTGATCGAATGAACACGTAAAATAAAGGATAAAATAAAAGTCAAAATGTCAAATGTACCTCCTGTTGGCTAGGGGTGCCTAGCCTTTTGGTCAATTAGATGAGGTTTTTTAGCAATTGTCTTCTCCAAGAGATATGCTCAAAATCCTTCTAGCTATGTGATGAATCCAACAGCCATTCCATGGGACCTTTTGAATGCTCGTAAATGAAGATCAAGTGTGAAATGTTGAAAGTTAAGGCAAGTAGGAAGATGTGAAAAATTGGCTAAGTGTTGCAGAAAATGCACCCTCCTTGGAAAAGGCGCCCAGCCTTTTGGGGCCTTAGATGTAGCTTTCATCAGATATAGCTTCCAGCAAGTCCTCCATTTTGATCAATCTTCACGATGAAACCATCAACACAATCTTTGGAGCAATCAAACATCTGGTGACGAAGACCAAACTAGAGCATCTCGTCAAAGGTTACAAAGTAAAAATTATAGCGTAAAAGGTCAACTGCACCCCTATAGGAGACCAAGGGCACCCAAAATTTTGAGCACTTTTAATCAACTTTTAGACATTGCAATACCAATCATTCTTTCTGGAATTGAACTAGTATTCCATTCCATATCTCAACATGTTCATAGGATTCATCAATCCACAATGATTACAGATTAAGGCACGAAAGGTCAAGAATGGAGGATCTTGAAAATCCTTGAAAAATTACTAACACTGGCAAGAAAAGCACCCTTCTAGGAAAAGGCACTCAAGGATTCAAGCCATCATAAATCATTTTTGAGGTTTTTAGCTCCCAGTAACATCTCTTCAGAGTTGATACAACTTTGCAGAGAGACTGTCAACCAAGCCTCAAGATCAATCAAGTGATCATAATTCAGGGTCAAACAGAGGCAGTTCATCACAACAAAAGTTGAAAATAATTAAAAAATTTCTAACTCCCTAAAGCTTGGGTGCATAAAGTCAAAAGTGGGCCCAGTTGACTCTTAGTTATGATTTTTGAAGTCTTCTTCAAACCTATGCATCCAAAAATAAGTGGAGAACTTGTAGTTAACGAGGGAATCACACACATTGACTCTTCAATCAAGGTTGGCCCCATAACTAACAATCCCACCTCCAAAATGGATATTTATCTAAGCCTAGGCACGTCATTTCTCCATTATTTCTTGTAGGTTGAAGAGAAAAACACAACTATTTTCTCTCCAACACCTTTTGAAAGATTTAATGGAGGCCATTTTCAGTGTTCTTTGTAATTCCAAGTTAAGGTTACACAAAGGAACATTTTTTCAGCATTTACATCTCTAGGTGTCATTTTCTTGAAGATTAAAGAGCAACAGTTTATAAATTCTAGCTTTTCCCCCTCACATTTCTTCTATTCTTATCTTATTTTTTCTCGCATAAATGGGTAAACTTAATTTTTTACAGATTTGGTCATCTTGGTTCATTCAACACAACATTGGCAACAAAACCCACTTGCCAAAATTTTTCAGGAAAATTGCCCCGTTGCCCCCTATTTTTAGGGTTTTTGAAAAAAACTTCATAATTTCAAAAAAATAGAGAAACAGTGTTTGTTTAGCTCTTAGGTGCCTATAATACCCATGTGCCAAAATTTTCTGGGAAAATAGGCTTTTGCAGCCCTTGTAGCTTCTGTCCCGAGAGGTTGTTGAATGTCAAAGAAAAAGTCACTTTTTTAAAATTCTGACGTTGTGGGTTCATTAAAAAAGATATCCCCAACAAAACCCACATCTTAGACATTTTTGTAAAAGTTACCCCTTGGCAAGGCTATTTTTAGCTGCTACAAAAAGTTGCCTAAACATACCATGTTTATAGTCAACAGTCTAGTTTTTTAGAATGCAGTTCTCCAAAGTTGAATACAAGACTAAACCAGTCTTGCTTCATGACTTGATGAAGACAATCGACACATACATGCATCAAGTGAATCCCTTAGTCAATTTGGATGCCTTGGAAGGTGTAAATGGCATCACCGTTCAATGGATAGCAAGAAAAAGCGAAAGGTAGTTACTCCAATTATAGAGCCGCCACCGATTACTACCACACTACCTTCCACACTCCCATTCTCATTTGAGGATGGCCTATGTTTCAATCACCGTAGAAGAGCATATATATAAAATTTTTACTTGAAGAAAACAATAACGCTTCAAGGTAAAAACCTACAAGGTAATCTCTGCAGAGTTGACCGAAGGTACACGAAAGGTGACAAGTGCTATCAATTTTGTGAGAACATCTGTATCACAAGTCCCTTTCCAGTATCAACGTGATGAAAGTGAGTAGATTGCAGATGACGAAGTGCAGTTGGAGTTTCAAAAACTCATTTGTAGTATTTTCAACGGTGATTTAGTTGACTACAAGTTGAGTCAACTTGTAGCCATGTCAGCACAATTTGATGAAGCGACCAAGAGTGGAAGAGAATTATAGAGTCAAATCATAGATGGTGAAGAGATGTTGCAAAGACATTGAGTGATTCAGAGAAGTATTAGTGTTCTAGATGATGAGGCAATTAACTGTTTCTTGGAGGAGATGATTGCTCGGGGAGGCAACCAATGAACTGCCAATTGGGACGTCCCACCTTTTCCAAATAGACATTAGACACAACATTTAACTTGATGCTTCTTTCCAAATTAACTCGTTGTCCCACCAATCGTGCATGTCTATTTTTGGAGACACCTATGTACATATTGAGTTATTTTTAGTTTAGAATCAGTTAACTAAAGTAGTCTTTCCAGTTAATTGTTAGGTTACCTAATTTTAGACATAGGAATAAATATTGTGGATTGGCAAGAATTGAATGTTAACTCAAGGAGATTTTAGGGTTCCCTACTCCTTTGAGCTTCTATAAATAAGAGCAACCTTGCTCGTTGTATTTCACCTTTTATTACTACACAAAATTGTTGTGTTGTTAAGCCATCAAGCTTGCAAGTCAATATTTGTTCACTCTTTTTCTAAGAGTTTTTTGGTTGATCACATCTTGTATGATTTCATACCATTTGCTATCTAAAATATTTGTGCAATCGTTGATTGAGTTTGAAGAAATAAATCAAAATAACAATGAGCCTTTGATCCAAAGTTTCAAGGTCTATCAAAACTTGATTTTATAATCTTTGTTTCAATCTACACCTCGAAAGAGCAATAAGCCTTCGAGGGAATTTAGAGATTAGGATTATCATTTAATGTTGTTTCTTGTAATCTTCATTTTAGTCTACACCTCAGACAGAGCACCTCGCCTCCTTGGGAATTCTAAGATGAAGCTTATCATTTGATGTTGTTTCTAATAACCTTTATTTCAGCCTACAACTCGGACAAAGCACCTCGCCTCTGTGGGAATCCTAAGATATAGTTTATTGTCAACCATTCCCAATTGCTCCTAATTCCTCTTGCTTTGATAAAAAAATTTGCATTGCTCCTAAGGTTTTGTGGTTTAATACTCTGCGTAGATATTCGTTTCCAATGCGCACTCCAGAGGTGCGAATTGAACACTAATCATTTTTTGGCGCCCATCATGGGGCACAAGGAATAAAACTTCAAGAAAAGCTAAAAGCTTTATGACATGGGAATGGCCATTTGGAATCCTATTGCATGTTCCACATAGGAGCAATGGATGATAACAACAATAATGTTGGCAATGCTGACAAAAATCAATAATGTCCACCCACATTACCTTGGGGTAATAACATTAGACCTTTGTCTTTTCAGGTAAATCATGAGTTACCTAAAGGGTCAAGGAAGCACTTTCCCTGATTTCACGATGATGAAAGTCAACACCCAGATGAACATTTTACTGCATTCACAACGGATTGTGTCGTATTGCATGTGGTACATGAAGACATTGCAATGCGTCTCTTTGTGGAGACTCTTGTGGGTGATCCCACAATACTAGTTTACAATCTCTAGGAGATCCTGATTTTTGCTAAAATCACATATTTTTAGAAAACATAATCATTTAAGCCTTGAAAAGTTCCATTTAAAGGATTCCAATTGAAGAGGGTTTGATTGAACCACCTTAGATCCCCTTGGATCAGAATCCAGATAGTTTTAAACCATACCTATAACGAAGTCTCCTTTACCCTATCAAAATGTTGATAAAATCCCCTTTTGATTTACCTTTTAGGGTTTAATGAATTCATTTAAAATTTATTTTTGTAAGTATGTAGTCCTTATTATAAGCTTCCCAAAAAGTATAATTTTAAATAAATTTAATTATTATTATATTTATTTTTTATTTCTTGTGAATGTAGGTTTTTCACCAAAAATCAAGCTCTTTGTTCTTCACATGTGGAAAAATAGCAAATTATCATTTCTTTTTTGAAAATATCAGTGCACTATATATTGAAGTCCTTGATCCAACAAAAAAAATAAAAATTGAATTTCAACACATACAATTTTTTTTTATGTTGTATACAGTCCTCCTATGTTCGAATTGTAATAGGTTTGACTTCGAAACTTGATTAAGGAAAAAATATTTAATAAAAAAATATGAAACCAAATGAAAACACTAGATATTGTAGTTACAAATCTAAATTCGAAAAAAATAGATTTTATAATAAATGGAAAAAAAGTTATGTTGTATACGGTGAGCATCACTCCTTAAAAATGATGTTTCCTGAAAAAAGCTGCTTTCAAAAGAGATGGAAAAATAACTGCAATCTAATTCCAAAATTTTTGAAAAAAATATATTTAGAATCTACAGACAAAATGTCACAAATCACTAGTTCACATCATCTTCAAATTCCTCACGGTTTAGCTACTATAGGTCCTTGAAAGTGAACATTTAGTTAAAAAAAATTAGTTTAGTGTCCAATTTGGCCAAAAATTGTAAACCAGTATTGTGGGATCGCCCTTGTGGGAAATGCTACCAACTGGTTCAGTCAGTTGGAGCCAAGCATTATCACAAGTTGGACAACTATGAGCGAGTAGTTTTTGGCAAGATTCAAGCCCACTGAAGACAGTCATTTGTTGTTTTCCCAACTTGCAAATTCAAAGATGGAGCACAATGAACACATGAGGGAATTTGTAGAAAGATTTAATCTTGTTACAAGACTTTATTCTATGCTCGATGCATCATCGAAGATTTTTATGATCTATTTCATAAATTCTCTTCCATCAGAGATAGCCTTCTTCCTCAAGACGATAAAAGAAATAGAGTTGAAGAGTGCACAATAACACGACATTAAGTTGGAGGACAATATGGTCACATACGACTTGATGAAAATAGATTCTATCAGATCTCTAGTTCAACAACTATACCAACCAAAGAGAGACAATTTTCAACCACGGTTGCCAACATCTCCATCAAGACCAATGATTGAAGCTGGACATAGTGCATTATTTTGTCCTTTCCATGAGATTAATGCACATATCAGATCCATGTGTCCTGAGAATCTGAGAATGAACCAAATCATTGGATACACTAAAGCGACTCCTAGGTCTAGTTTTGTACTATGTCGCCAAAAAATGTATAGTTGGACATTTTTACGCTCACTTGAGTCTCTTTCATGGAATTTGGCTTGATTTTTCCTAGATTTAATGTTGTAATGTGGTCAACACATTCACATTAGGTCTTGGACCCTTGTGAATCATTAAAATTTCTAGGATGTCTTGTAAAAGTGTTGTAACCCACTTTCACACTTTTCTAGGACCTTTTCATTATAATTCACTTAAATAAACCCTTTTTATCACTTACAAAGCCTTATTTCAAAGTGTTGTAAAGAGTTGTAACAAACTCTCACGCTTTTCCAAACTTTTCATCACTAATTCAACCCTTTCTTATGTTTAAATGACCCCTTAATACACTTCCCAGTCCTACTTAAGTGTATTTTTGAGAATATTCCCGTTAAACCTCATTAAATACACTTTAATCCTTAACACCCAGTAAAATTGCCCTGGTGGGACCAAGTTGCCACTTGGGGCGACTTAGTCCCACCAGGCACAAAAATAAAAATAATTTTATTTTTTTGGTGGGATTTTATTCTCTTAACCTTAAGGTTGGCCTGCGATGTGTTATTTTTGGGAAATATTGTAAAATCAAGTATAAATAAAGGGTTTTTCTCTCATTTTCACCCCCATTCATTATTCAAGCAATCCATTCAATTACTTAATCATTCTCAAGCATTCTAAGCATTATCAAGCATCCACTTGTATATCTTTAGATTTCAACATCAAGGGCTTGGTGAGTTTGTGACATTGCATGTTCATTCAAAATTCTCTTTCTATTTCATTTCATTTTCTAGTGTTTGATTACCAAATTGGGGTTTGACCAAGGAAAACCCCTATTCTCTAACCTTTAACCCTTTTTCCCCTCTTTGCATGTGTGTTTTGCAGGTCTTGTATGCAAATTTGTCAAAGAGAAAAGTGTTAAAAAGTGTTCAACATTCCATCAAAGTCATTCAAGTCAACAAATCCCTAATTGAAGCTTGGAGACCTCTTTCAACCTATTTTCTGCATAATCTGAACCAAACACCTGTCAGGAAGGGAAGTGCAAACCAAAAGTTATAGATTGCTATCCTGAATTTCTCAAGATTCCCAAGTGGACTAAGTCACCATCTGAGGTGGATTAGTCCCACTGCCAGGCTTGAAAAGTGATTTTTACATTTTTGAGTACCCATTTGGTAGAAATCATTTTTGACATAATCTCCCTGAAACAGGACTAAGTCGCCCAGCTTGGCATGTCCCAGTTGGATTCAACAGTAGAATCTATAGGATTCCAAAGCCTCTCTACATTACATTTCATTTTCCAAGTGTACCTCTCCAATCTTGTTCATTTATGTTATTGTTTACTTGCATTCTTAGGTCATTTTTCATACATCAATGTGTTTTCAAACAACTTGCATATCTTAGGTTTTGCATTTTAATATTTATTATCTTTTATCAATTCTTTGCATTTAGGACATTGCATTTAGACATATTTCAATCATACTAGTATTAGTCTTGATTGAACCTCCAAGTTTTTGTGGGATACCTTTCTCCTTTTGGGTGAAAAACTCTAGAAGTGTAAGAGAGAAGCCCCCTACAAAAATTTGCGGTTCATGTACCAACACCAAGTTTGAATGTTGTCTTACCAAAAATGAACAAATTTGATGGTGACTCCACAGTAGGATGCTTTGAAAGAGAACCCGTCAATCAAGAAAAAGAAGCATACCATTAGTATTCTCTTGTAGTGAATCATGAAAAATTTTCAACACCTGTGTTTACACGTGCTCAACACTTCAAGGCACAAGAAGAAAAAGAATAAAGATGAAAATAAAATGAAAAGGGTAAAGAAGTTCCTTCCACTTCTAATCCCAAGCCTTCACATGAGAAAACTATGCTAGTTGCTTAATGTCCGTCTTCAACAAATTCTTCCATGATGAAGACCAAGGTACAAATCTCTCAACTGGAATATCTTCAGGACCATCCAAAATAAATAGATCAGATTCTCAAGGTTGCAAAGAAGCAAGTTGCAATTTAGCCTACATTGCTCGAGTCATCTATTCTAGCTAAAGAAAATCCTAAAATGGGTCATGGTAATTATGTGACTCTGTCAGAGATAAAAACTAAAGACCAGAACATTGCTTGTTCTGAAAAGAGATTGATAGAGGATACAAGGTCATGGACAATACAGTTTGATGGAGGTTGTTCAACAACATTTTCAAGAGTAGAGGAGATGATCATATCCCCTAAAAGACAGTTGTACCCAATTGGATATTTCCTATAATTATAATTCACTAAAGTTGAGAAAGAGGCGCTTTTGTTAGGCCTCAAAAATGTCGAAGACATGGGAATCAAAATCCTATGTGTTAAAGGTGATATTGAGCTAATCGATGAACTAGTCAAAGCATATTTTTAGGTAAGAAAAGATCACCTATGACATTATAGAAATTGAGTTTGGAACTCGACCGATTGGTTTGAAGAATTCAACATCCCAATGATGGATGACAATAGAACTAATGCCTCAGGGGTATCAACTTTCCCATTTGCAGATCATATTCTAACTTTTGTTAGAGTACTTTTGCTTGGATATATGAAAACCTGAGAGTCTTCATCCTAGAGGTATTGTCTCCTGCAATGCCTATTAGAAGAGAAGTGAAGCCTTTCAGGTAGAAGCAACATCGATGGAAGGCTCTTCTCACTGCCATGCAACAAATAATATCCAAAGCACTTCATCTCTTTGAGGGTGGAGTAAACATTTGTAAATAATTTTCTTTTCATTTTTCATTATGTTGTAATGTATTTCCCTGTTCCGTAAAGTTGTCATGTTTTAGGTGATTAGTTAGTCTTTTTTTTAGGTGAATTTTAGGAAAACTCCAAACCAATAGGTGTTTTGAAAGAATCTTTACTCCATTTCCCAACTAATAAGATACTGGTTTGCACTTTAAAACCTAGATATTCTTGGTTCTCCTATGTTGTAAGTGTTCAACATGGTCACCAGACAGAGCCTAATGTTGTACCCAAAGTAAAAATTTTGCTTCAATAAGGAATTTTGATTAAAATGGTAGATAAGTCTTGTAAAATTGTCATTAAAAGTCAATTTTAGGTCAAACAAAGCATGGGATTTTTGTGGGTTTATTGTCCAGAGGATACTAGAAAATTAGGGTTTCAGGCCCTTGCTTTTAGGAAAACCCCTAAAAAATAGTATCTTTCCAGAAATGACTAAAAATAATTTTGATTGGCTTATTTCACTTCATGATCACACTAGTCAAGTTAGAATCAAGAAAAAAATTAGTTTTTCTTTGGTGGGTCTACTTCACTTTTTTAGGAGAGAAGATAGGACCTTCGAGGTCATCAATGGTAGATGGACAGTACTAGGTATCAAGATCTAAGCCTCAAACGCATCACAAAAGATTCTATGGTGAAAGATCCTTCATGACGAAGGGGATTTTCAAAAGGTGAAAAATGTAAAAAAAAATTCCAAGTCTGGAAACAGTACACCTTGCTACAAGGTAGATGCCTTTGCAGTCAACGCCCATGACAAACTTTGTAGTGTCTGTGCACATAAAATGGTGAATGTAATTGTATCACCAACAACAATGCTTCAACACAGTCAACCCAACCAAGCAACAAGGTGATCACGAATCACGAATTCAAGAGGCCAAATGCAGTTGTTAACACTTGCAAAACCAGTTGTCTTCTTCAAAATTCTGCTAGCTTTTCGGTGAATCATCAAGAAAATGCAATAGATATGACAAACATCGGCAAATGAAGGAAAATGCGAAAGATGTTGAAGGTTAACAATCATAAAAAAATGTTGTCTACAAATGAAATTGCACCCTTATAGCTCAAGGGCGCCCAAAGAAGACAACCATCAGATGCCAGTTTTTGCATTGATTATCTCTATATGATCTTCCCAACTTCAGTCTAGCTTTGTAATGAATTTGTATGCCAATTTAGAGAACATATCATATGACCATAGTTGTTGATCGAACAAACACATAAAACAAAGGATAAAATAAAACTCAAAAGGTCAAATGTACCCCTGCTGGCTAGGGGTGCCCAACCTTTTGGTCAATCAGATGAGGTTTTCAACAACTATCTTCTTCAAGAGATTTGCTCAAAATTCTTCTAGCTACGTGATGAATCCAAAAACTAATCCACGAGACCTATTGAATGCTCGTAAACAAAGATCAAGTGTGAAATACTGAAAGTCAAGGCAAGTAGGCAGATGTGAAAAATTGGCCAAGTATTGAAGAAAATGCACCCTTCTTGGAAAAGGCACCCAACCTTTTAGGGCCTCAAATGCAACTTTCATTGGATACAACTTCTAGGAAGTCCTTCGTTTTGATCAATCTTCATGATGAAACCATCAACACGATCTTTAGAGTAATCAAACATCCAGTGATGAAGACCAAACTAGAGCATTCCCATCAAAGGTTGCAAAGTAAAAATTATAGCTTAAAAGGTCAACTACACCCCTACAGGCTAGGGGCACCCAAACTTTTGAGTACTTTTAATCAACTTTCAGATGTTGCAATACTAGTCATTCTTTTTGGAATTGAACTGGTTTTCCATTCCATATCTTGACATGTTCGCAAGATTCATCAATCCACGGTGATTGCAAATTAAGGCACGAAAGGTCAAGAATGGATGATTTTGAAAATCCCTAAAAAATGACTAACACTGGCAAGAAAAGCACCCTTCTAGGAAAAGGTGCCCAAGGATTCAAGCCATTAGAAATAATTTTTGAGGTTTTTAGCTCCCAATAACATCTCTTTAGAGTTGATCCAACTCTAGAGTGAGACTGCTAGCCAAGCCTTAGGATCAATCAGGCGATCAGAATTTAGGGTCAAACAGAGGCAATTCATCCCAACAAAAGTTGAAAATATTTAAAAAATTTATAACTCCCTAAAGCTTGGGCACCTAAAGTCAAAAGTGGGACCAGTTGAATCTCAGTTACGATTTTTGAAGTCTTCTTGAAGCCTAAGCATCCCAAAATCATTAGAGAACATGTAGTTAATGAAGAAATCATGTACATTGACTCTTCAATCAAGGTTGGTGCCATAACTAACACTCCCACCTCCAAAATGGATATTTATCTAAGCCTAACCATCATTACTCCATTATTTCTTGTAGGTTGAAGAGAAAAACACAACTATTTTCTCTCCAACGCCTTTTGAAAGATCTAACGGAGGGCATTTTCAGTGTTTTTTGTAATTCCAAGTTCAGGTTGCATAGAGGAACAATTTTTTAGCATTTACATTTCTAGGCGTCATTTTCTTGAAGATTAAAGGGCAACAATTTATAGCTTCTAGCTTCCCCCCCTCACATTTCTTCTATATTCTTGTCTTAGATTTTCTCGCATGCATGGGTAAACTTCATTTTTCACAGATCTGGTCATCTGGGTTCGTTCAACACAACATTGGCAACAAAACCCATGTGCCAAATTTTTTCGGGAAAATTGCCTCGTTGCCCCCTATTTTTAGGGTTTTCGAAAAAAGTCATCATTTCAAAAAATGAAGAAATTGGGTTTATTTAGCTCTCAAGGACCTACAATACCCATGTGCTAGAATTTTTTGAGAAAGATAAGCTTCTGCAACCCCTGCAGCTTCTGCCCCGAGAGGTTGTTGCATGTCAAAGAAAAAGTCACTTTTTTGAAATTCTGACGTTGTGGGTTCATTCAAAAAGATATCCCCAACAAAACCCACGTCTCAAAAATTTTCGTAAACGTTACCCTTGGCGAGGCTATTTTTAGCCACTACAAAAAAGTTGCCTAATCATACCCATGTTTATAGTCAACAATCTAGTTTTTTAGAATGTAGTTCTCCAAAGTTGAATACAAGACTAAATTAGTCTTGCTTCACGACTTCCTGAAGGCAATCGACATAGACGTGCATCAAGTGAAGCCCTTAGTCAATTTGGACACCTTGGAAAGCATAAATGGCATCACCATTCAATGGATAGCAAGAAAAAGCAGAAGGTAGTTACTCCAATTATATAGCTGCCACCGGTTACTACCACACTACCTTCCACACTCCCGTTCTCATTTGAGGATGGCCTACGTTTCAGTCACCACAAAAGAGCATAAACATAAACTTTTTGCTTGAAGAAAAAAACAACGCTTCAAGGTAAAAACCTACGAGGTAATCTCTGTAGAGTTGACGAAGGGTAGACGAGAGGTGACAAGTGTTATCAAGTTTGCAAGAACTTCTGTATTCAGTGTTCTTTGTAGTACCAGGTCCAGGTTGCACAAAGGAACAATTTTTTAGCATTTACATTTCTAGGCATCATTTTCTTGAAGATTAAAGGGCATTAGTTTATAGCTTCTAGCTTCCCCCCTCACATTTCTTCTATATTCTTGTCTTAGATTTTCTCGCATGCATGGGTAAACTTCATTTTTCACAGATCTGGTCATTTGGGTTCGTTCAACACAACATTGGCAACAAAACCCACGTGCCAAATTTTTTTAGGAAAATTGCCTTGTTGCCCCTATTTTTAGGGTTTCCAAAAAAAGTCATCATTTCAAAAAATGAAGAAATTGAGTTTATTTAGCTCTCAAGGACCTACAATTCCCATGTGATAGAATTTTCTGAGAAAGATAAGCTTCTACAACCCCTGCAACTTTTGCCCTGAGAGGTTGTTGCATGTCAAAGAAAAAGTCACTTTTTTGAAATTCTAACATCGTGGATTCATTCAAAAAGATATCCCCAACAAAACCCACATCTCAAAAATTGTCATAAACGTTACCCCTTGGCGAGGCTATTTTTAGCCGCTACAAAAAGTTGCCTAATCATACCCATGTTTATAGTCAACAGTCTAGTTTTTTAGAATGTAGTTCTCCAAAGTTGAATACAAGACTAAATTAGTCTTGCTTCAAGACTTCCTGAAGGCAATTGACATAGATGTGCATCAAGTGAAGCCCTTAGTCAATTTGGACACCTTGGAAGGCATAAATGGCATCACCATTCAATGGATAGCAAGAAAAAGCAGAAGGTAGTTACTCCAATTATAAAGTCTCCACCATTTACTACCACACTACCTTCCACACTCCCGTTCTCATTTGACGATGGCCTACGTTTCAATCACCACAAAAGAGCATAAATATAAACTTTTTGCTTGAAGAAAACAACGCTTGAAGGTAAAAACCTACGAGGTAATCTCTGCAGAGTTGACCGAGGGTAGACGAAAGGTGACAAGTGTTATCAAGTTTGCAATAACTTCTGTATCACAAGTCCCTTTCCAGTATCAATGTGTTGACGATGAGTAGATTGCAGATGACAAAGTGTAGTCATAGTTTCAAAAACTCATATGTAGTATTTTCAATGGTGATTCAGTTGACTACAAGTTGAGTCAACTTGAGGCCATGTCAACGCAATTCGACGAAGTAGCCAAAAGTGGAAGAGAATTGCAGAGTTAGATCACATAAGGTGAAGAGATGCTACGAAGACATCGAGTGCTTTAGAGTGCACAGTATTAGTGCTTTGGATGATGAGGCAGTTAATTGTTTCTTGGAGGAGATGATTGCTCGAGGAGGCAACCAATGAATTGGGAGTTGGGATGTCCCACCTTTTCCAAATAGACATTGGACACAACAGTTAACTTGATGCTTCTTTCCAAATTAACTCGTTGTCCCACCAATCGTGCATGTCTATTTTTGGAGACACCTATGTACATATGGAGTTAGTTAAATTAGTATAGAATTAGTTAACTGAAGTAGTCTTTCCAGTTAACTTTTAGGTTACCTAATTTTAGACATAGGAATAAATTTTGCATATTGACAAGAACTAAATGTTAACTCAAGGAGATTTTAGGGTTCCCTACTCGTTTGAGCTTCTATAAATAAGAGAAACCTTGCTCATTGTATTTTAAAATTTTTATTACTACACAAAATTGTTGCGTCGTTAAGCCATCAAGCTTGCAAGTCAATATCTGTTCACTCTTTGTCTAGGAGTTGTTTGGTTGATCACATCTTGTATGATTTTGTACCATTTGCTGTCCCAAATATTTGTGTAATTGTTGATTGAGTTTGAGGAAATAAATCTAAAGAGCAATGGGCCTTTGATCCAAAGTTTCAAGGTTTATCGACACTTGTTTTTATAATCTTTGTTTCAATCTACACCTCGAAAGAGCAATGATCCTTTGAGGGAATTTAGAGATTAGGATTATCGTTTAATGTTGTTTCTTGTAATCTTCATTTCAGTCTACACCTTGGACAGAGCACCTCGTCTCCTTGGGAATTCTAAGATCTAGCTTGTTATTTGATGTTGTTTCCAATAACCTTTATTTCAGCCTACACCTCAGACATAACACCTCTCCTCCTTGGGAATCCTGAGTTATAGTTTATCGTTAACCATTCCCAATTGCTCCTAATTCCTCTAGCTCTAATTTTACTTGAGGAAATAGGATAGATATTAAGTTTTAAGCCTAGTTGTAGTTGAGATCTACGAAACTGTAAAAACCTCAGCTACATTGCAAATTGTTTTATAACCTTGTGCCTCTACCAATTGAGCAAAAAAAGATAGGAAATTAGATTACTCTTTACGCATAATAGCAAAAGAGCGAGTTCCCCTCTTAATTTGAAGAGCAGTTAATTTTGTGCATAGCCATCCGTTTCCAATACACACTCCAAAGGTACAAATTGAAACGCCAACAATTTCAACAAGAAATCCTTCCCTAGACTAATGCCACGTCTCCTTTTTAGCTATTCTTCATCCTTTTCCTGCTTTTTCCCCCATTTTCCTCGAGCTCTATTGCAACCTGTACATTCCCAATTTCCTTCTTGAAGCTCCTTTTCTTGATTTCGTTAATATTTTTCATGCACAATTAAAATAATTTTTATTCTAGTTGAGTCTCCCTCTAATTTTAGGTTTGCATGATTCTTCACATTGCAATCTCTGTTAAATTTTTCTTTTTAAATTTTTTTTTTATTGTATTTAATATTAATAAATTTATATTATTTAATTTTAGTTTTCTTTTCAAATGATAACTATTTACATAAAGATTTAATAGTTGAATTATTTATATATTTTTGGTAATAGGTTATTTATATATTTTTAATAATGAACTATATATATATTTTTATTAACATACTTATAGATATATAATATCATTATTATATTATTATTAATATATATAAATTATGCAATTTATAAAGATAAATTATCTATTTCTCCAACCAATCAATTTATTTTTTGAAAGCAAAATATTCATAAGACAATCTTTTTTTTTCAATTAATTTTATTTTTCGAAAACGTGCAATAACATAATCATCCATAAGACATAGTTTGATTTCTCCAATTTATTCAATTTTCAAAAATAAAATGACCATAATACACAACGTCAAAACAAAACATATTTAATCTCTTTTAATTAAATCAATTTTTATTTTGTTTAACTAAACTCATTAAAATGCATATTAACTAATTTTCTTCATTTTCAAAACAAACACAAAGCATACACTCACAAAATATACTTGACCAAACTATATGCAAAATATGAAACAAATGAATCTGCGTGGTGTGTGCAGGATTTCCATCATATTCATCAATGTTAATTGGCTAAGCACCCCTACTTCGACCACTTTCTTGTCTTCAACATGTACTTGCACTCATTTGCACTTAATTTTTTATTAGAAAAATTAATCCATAAACCATAATCAAAGTGAAACATATGCATTATATCATCATATAGTCTAACATATACATCAAATTCAAAAATACATCTCACTAACATCTATAAAATCACTCATAAATTAACACATGTCAAAGATCCAAGAGTCTAATTCAGTTTTCCAAATAATATAATGTCAAAACTATGTAAGCAAAGAATCGATATGTGACAATTTTTTCCAAATATCTTTAAAAAACATGTAATTCCCCATCTAAAAAATTACATTTGAATATTAGACGACCTAAGTAACCCTTCTTTGTTATATTTTTTTTGAATGATACGCCTCCAACCTTATAATTGAATAAATAGATGTCATAAAAACCATAATCAAATTTTTGATTAGTCCTTTTTTACACAACATACATGCACCCCCAAGCTCTTTGTCATACAATCCAAACTATCTCAAATGAAGATGCACCTTACACATTTGCACTACATTTAATGGCCAATATCTTATACATCTAGCAGTTTGAGAGACGTAATCAAATCAGATTGTGATAGTATTTAAAGAGTTCCAATTACATGACTAAATATTTTTACCAAATCAGATTTGATTCATGTAGTAACCAAGCTGACACTGTTGGCATTGGATTACTATAAAATGCTACATGAACTACTACTTATCCTACTCAGTCAGAGTATGTGCTGCGCTTCTCACCTTGCTCTGATGTGGATGGTCTCACAATTCTCCTTCACAATTGGACACCAGGCCTGCAAGTTCAAAATGACGATGCATGGATTGATGTTCCTTGCATCTTGAGCAGTCTTCTTGTTAGTATCAAATCGAGGTCACTGCTCTAATCTTAGAGCATCCTTAGGGTTGTGCTGCCATGTCTGACATGGATCCTAATTGTAAGGGTAGACATTGAGCAATGGAAAGTACAGGAGCATTGAAATTTGAGCATAGGAATTTCATTCACATAAACTGCTCAAGGATGTCATACCCATGTTCGATTTTTTGCTGCCTCACAATGTAATCATCTCACCACTTCAAAGAATTGATAAACGAAGAGAATCCTCCATTTCATGCAGTATTGTCCTAATGGAAGGGACGTGTTTTATTTCCTGGTTTTCTCTATTATCAGGAGATCGAAGAAATTATTTCTTAGTATGCGCATGTTTTCTTAAAAACTACATTCTTAAATAGCTTGTGGTTGTTGGTAACATTATCGGAGCTGTGATGCTCCATATATATAATGTAACTCAACCTTTAATACAAAGAAAGTGATTTTTTAACGAATACAAAGTTACTATTATAGAATTTGTTAATATTTTAGGTTCAATTGTATTTTATTTAGAGTGGAACATTAGATCATACTATTAATTGTAATTAATTTTAAATATAAATAACATATTTTAAAGAAATTTATGATTATATTTAATTATTATTTTTATATAAAACATTTAATTTATCTATATGGGTTTACTTAAGAAATAAAATATAAAAAAAATTATTGTAGAAAAATAAAATATAAAATATTATTTATTTAAACTCTAATTAAATATTCAAGTAATAGAGAATAGTTAGATCTAATTATAAACTTGCTTCTAGATACAGGGTCATGATCAAGGTCTAGAAAAATCATAACATCAATGAACAATCTCCATGATAATATTTTCACCAATTTTTGACACTAAAGGTTGTCAAAATTAAGGGCACACTCATTAGTTGGATTCTCTAGACATAAATAATGCAGTAGTTGCTACTACCATCCCCTCTCAAAGCTCGAAACACATTTTCATGCTTGAATCTATTGAACTCGCATTTTGTTTGTTACGAGTACAAGATACAATTGAACCACTACACACCATAGCTTATTCAACATAACAATTGAACCTATAGGTTCAATGAACAAGCCAATAGTTTTTTTTTAGAGAAATAATTTACCCATAATAAAATCTTCAATTACAAGGAAGACGATACAAAATGTATGCAATGTTACAAATAGAGTGATTGTAGATTCAAAATTACTATAGTAATTTAATATTTTTAGTAATAAAACTATGTAAAAGAATCCTTTTTACTCACGTTAGACAAATGATTTACAAAACTAAAAAACCTTCTTTCTAGGAATTCTTTTTTTTTTTTTTTTTTAAAGACAACCCTCCTCTTTCTTATGTAGGAATACATGTTTTCCATGCTTACATACTTTTGGAATGAGGATGGAAAGGATATTCATGGATTTGATAATCTTCAAACTCTTGACACTATTGTGAAGATAAGATCTTGAAGGTTTGTATTTTCTTGGACGATCTGTGTTTCCAATGTCTATTATTGCTCTATATATACACTTATACCTTTTCCTCCGTGGTTCTTATTGTCCAAGCTACTTTTATGGGGACTTGTCATACCACCACATGTGACTAGAGTAATTGGAAGCAATTGTGGTTTGTGTTTGTTCCATGTAAGATTGACATAACATTGGGATTTTACAACAACAAAGAGAAGGTAGATCAAGTTGCTTAATTTAATTTTTATAGACAATAACAATCACTTTGCCAATCATGCATTGACTAATCCAATTGCAACCTACAAATTTGTTTTTAGCATAACAAGTTTTTTGATGCATAACAACACCTTTGTCTCTAATTGTTCTAGACCCATATTATTATGTTCACTAGATGTGCTTTAATTTGCTCAATTATTACATGGTTTACAATTCATCTTAAACAAAAATTGTCACTTCAAATTTGTTCCATTTTAGACTTAGTATGTTCACTTAGTAGAAGAAAAGTTTCAGCTAATTATGATGGATGTAAAACCTTAAAAGGAGTATGATATAACGATTGTAATATTGAATTCTTCTTCAACTAGTTTTGATGATTAAATTGACTTAAATTCTAGTTACCATGACCTTATTGACTAATGCCCATACATTTTATATCATTTTATGAAAATTTGACTATAAATTAATTATCTCTCACAAAACTATTGATATGTTCATTAAACCTATAAACCCAATTGCTAATTAATAAAACCCAATTAATTATATGGAAGGTAAGGTAAATTAGCATTTGGTGGGGTTATGGCTTTAAAGGTCCTTTAGTACAGCGTAGTTTGATTTGGATAGATTACAATTGCGAGTGAAACAAGAAGCCGACATTTCGGGATATTGTAAATTAGAACCATATGAAGACATCCTCTCCTAGAAGACCTTTTACTGAAAAGCGAATTAGAACCACGCTGGGCATCGAGCATTAGACACAGTTTCTAGACGTTTTGCATTATACTGAACACAAAACGGTAAAATATTGCCATTAAGCGCCTGTTTGGACGATCAAAACCAAATCCAATCACAAATGTTTACTGCCCATCTGAGAAAATCATTTGTTAGAAATCTCTTAAAGCCTACTAGCAATGGATTCAAAATTTGCACGGACACAAAACTAAAATCTCAGATACCCACCTGTCCAACATTACCAAAACCCCTACGTAAACCTCATCTTGACCACTCTAACCATGTGGGCATTATCAATTCTCCCTCTAAACTTTCAATCCCGAATATCCAATTCAGGAATTTTTCTTCCGAGAGAGACAATGATGAATCCGACTATTTCTACAACAGAGACACCAAGGAGCCCCCTAAGCTATTTGTAGTGCAGCCTCGTGTTCGCTCTGAATGTGTTTTGAAGGCCAAGCTTCTTGAAGCTATTAATCTTGCAGATTCGTTGGAGGAACAGAGGGAGGAGGGATGTGGCAGCAAAACCTATGTGAGAAAGCAAACACCCCATTTGTTAGTGCAAAATCCAGGGACACGATCAACAAAATCCCATGCAGGTATGGTGCTTCACGATTTTCTGTAAGATTGTTTTCAGGAATTTTAGTGGTTTTTATAAAGCATTGGTATTGTATGATTGATCTAGTCAGATCAGAAGGTTCTATCCTATTATTCCTACCTTAATAATAGCTTGGTTAGATCTTCTTCATTAATGTTCCACGAGCCAGGGCCTTTCTAATTTGACTTTTCTCGCTAATTGATTTTTAGTTGCTTGAAAATGGTTTTTGTTAGTAATTTGAAGAAGCTTGTGAGTGCATGTTTTATGGACACCAATTGATACTCTCTGTTTGAATTGCATGGTACTATAGAGGGCATATGTTTGTTCCATACCAAGCGGTTCAGAAATATTTGGTGTCTTCAATTTGGTTTTGTTCTTGGGTTGTATGGCATAGAGATTTAGTAGACAGAATGTTTTTTGGAATGGTCCATCATTTGTTTCTAGAATTCAGAGAGTGTGTTGCTGTTGATATAGAGTATTCTGATCACTGTTTTTGGTGTTCGTAGATACATACTTTGGGCCGGGAACAGTTGAGACTGTCAAGATTCATATAAATGTAATCGATGCGGAGGTAATTCTGTGCTCTTGCTTGGTAGTTCTTTATGGTTTATATCATACATACTGAGCAGAGAAAATGTTAGTGTTTGCCTGTGACAAATTTCTGGAATGCCTTAGATGTCAGGGCTCATCTTATGCAGTTTTGATGGCATTCATCTAGTTCTAATCTTAATTACATTTGTATTATATATTTGTGTTTTGTGCATTTGTACTTTCCTCTTCAGTGCTTTCATGCATGCAGTATATCTGAACCTCCAAGCACTTGTTTCATTTTCTTCTGCCTAAGTAGCTTGTCTTCCTTTCCAATGGCATAAGACCGGTCCATTTGGACACTACCTCCAATGGAGGCAACCCACTTTCTTGACAGCAACATGCCTCACTTTGTGGTGCAATCAATAATGATTATATCCATCAAGAAAGATTTACTAGGATAGGCTGCAAGTTGAACTCCCACTGCATTCATAATTCCTATGACATTAACTTCTCTCAAATCCATTGCATAGCATTTTCCATAGGACCTAGAAACCTTAAGCCCAATTCATTCATGACTTCAAGTGGCATGATATTACTTGAAGCTTCTGAATCCAACATACAGTTGTGTACCAGCCATCCACCTATCAGTAATGAGGTGTAAATGATTCCACATTTAGCTGGGTACTCACAATTGGTGTGCCAAAGTAAGCCTCATGAGTACTTGGGTGTTTGCATTAGCATTGGTATTTAATGGGGGGCTGATAGGTTGATCAAACATAGTTGGAGCATTCATGTAAGACAAGGCTCTCTCTTTGTGCTTAGGGATCCTAAGGAGCTCAATTATAGGTATTGAAATTCTAACTTAGTTCATGACATGGGCAACATCAATGGGAACATAGTTGGAGCATTCATGTAAGACGTGGTGCTAGCATTAGTTTCAAGAATAAATGGTAGGATATTGCTACAAGTGCTCACATTCTTGCCATTGGTGACACTACCAACCCCTTAGATGGTGTCCTGTCCTCGTTGTGTTGCCTTCTTGGTTTCACTTGTCTTAACATTTGCATCTTTGGCTCTAGCGACCTCAAAATTGCTCACTGGTACATTAGCCCCTATTTTTTTTGGGATATACTTCATTGTGGCATTCGGAATTTGCACATGAGGCTTTTCCTTCTCAACTATCATTTGTGCTGTACCACTGTTCCTAACCTCAATTCTTTCCTTTTGTTTTCCTCTGTCTGTGTGTGGGGAGGACACATTTGGTTTGGCAACAACCACCTCACTCCTAGCAGCTATTTGCCTCTTTCTTCAATGATACCCATCTTGCATCTGTGTGACAACTGCATTAATAAGAGCCTTGATTACCCTTTTATATTGTTGCTGTGTGAGTTCTTTGAGATACCCTAGATCGTGAGTTGGCAATTCATATTGGCTTGAAGTGTTGTCTTGATTATTTTGAAAAATATCATCATCATTAGAGAGAGTTGCATACTCTATTTCTCCACTCATATGATCATATTCATACGTGTCAAACTGATCCATATCATGGTCTTCATAATATTCAAGATTGCCCTCATTTGGGAATTCTTCCTCTCTTATGATAGCAATTGCAATAACACAAATAATGGGATCATGGAGCAAATAGCATGGCTCTCACCATGATGATTCTTCTTGAAGTTTCACATGATCTTTCCTCATAGGGTTGGGGGTTTCAATGTCTTTACGTCTTTGATTCCCTTGCCTAGGAACTACTTGTCTATCATTCTACCTTGGCTTTTTAGACCAATCTGTGTTATACGACTATGCAGTCCTGGACATTCATTGTAATGAGTAGCAACATTATTTGGAGTCGGCCCTTTCTCATTCCATGTAACCTTGTAAGAAAGATCTTTCATTGCACCCATAAGCTTATCAAGCTTGTCATCAATTGTAAGAGGTCTGCTTGTGGCACCTTTAACTAATTTGGAAAATCTTAACATCAACTCTTTTGATGTGCTTATTAGATGCCCTCATGTTGCTTTCAATGTTGATGGCAGTAGCATAGGCTTCACTTAAAGTTTGAGGATTCTTGTCCTTGAGGCAATATCCCAAGTTTGCGTCGAAAGCACCATAGTACAACACAGGACACATTCATTAAGGCTTAAATTAGGTGGCAATTTCCTCATAGTCATAATGAATCTGCTGTTGAAATCTACAACCGTCTCATTGATCCCTTTTCTTATGGTTGTCAACTCATATATGGCAAATTTTGGGTCTATCCTATCTCCATGCTGCAACCTAAAGACCCTCATAAATTCTTCTCATAAGTCAATGCTGCCATCAGGTAGATTTTAGTACCACTCCCTTGCACTTTACTTGAAGGATTGCACAAATAGTCTCATCATGACATTCTCATGGTCAATTCATAGTCATCAGTTACATTAAGAAAGTGTTGGAGGTGTTCCTCTCCTGAGATTGCGTTGTGTTGTTCGCTTGAAACTTAAGAATTTTCCCTCTAATTTCATTAGGAATATGATTAGGATAGTTAGGGATTCCAAAGAAGTCTAGTTGCCTAAATCTATCAAATCCAAGGGGCTGCCTTGCTAATGAGAGCCTTTGATCTTGTCTCCTAAATGGAGCTTTCACATTAGGGGGATTAGGTTATGTTGTTGATTCAGATGCACTGGGATTATAGGCATGCTGATCTTGGTTTTCTTTTTGATGCTGAGCAAACTAATCTTGTTGGGCCTGCAATTGAACTCGTCTAGCAAGCCTAGCTTCATTCGTTTGGATCTTAGCCTGAAGTGCTTGAGTTCTTTCTGTAAAGTGGTCAAGTAGGTCAATTCCTCGATCAATATTCTTTCCCTATTATCATCTTCTAATTGATTTGGTCTTTTGGCATCATGGAAATCAATATCATGCTGTTGCAAGGTATGACGGAAAACATGGGGTGATCCAACATGTGGGGTTCTTGCATTTGGACTAGGAATACCAAACTCTTGATCATGTCTATCATGAGACCTACCTCTATGCATATGTCTTTTGGTATCATAATTTAGTCTACAAGGTATTCTAGTAGTTCTTATCACATTGTTAGCAAAGTCATATTACATTGTTAGAAAAATCATGAGAAGTGTATAGGTATTGATCTCTTAAGTCCATAAAAACTCTCTCCCTATGAAAAGTACTAGTTTCTTGCATTTGAGAATGTTTCCTCTTTGTCTTGAGGATCTCTTGAATGTCTCCTTCTTTCCATCTTGAAAGAAGAGAAATAAAACCTTTTATAAATTAGCAAACATAACTTTTCTTGACCAACAAAGTTGTGAAGGCCTTCAATGAAACCGGGATTAACGCTTCCCTAGCAATGACACCATTTGCTAGTGCAAGTTGATAGGAGGCCTGTTGACGTGGTTTTTGAGACCGCACCAACACAGAACAAAGTTTCCCAACGGATACTCTATTCTCTCTTGAACAAAGTATTCAGCATGCTAAGATTGCGAGTGAGTTCATGCTTTCAACTCCAAGGTTCCTTTAATGCGAATAGACCCAGTTTGGTTGATGTGTATTGCTGTGTTCTTACGAGGGGACTTACACAATTGTTCAAACTTCTTGCAGTTAGCAGCCGGTATATGATTTGTATGATTTAGCAATGTGGTTCGTTTTCCTAAAACTTATCAGAAATATGCGGAAAGTAAAGAGTATAGGGCCTAAGAAACTTATGTTCTATTCTAAATGCAGGATATGTGGAGCTTCGTTTTAGTAGACTTCAACCAAATTTCACCTAGCCTCGCATCAGACAGCCTCGGTAAAATTGGTGCAATCTTCAAAGGGATAGCAAAGGATGTTCAAATTATGATTTAGCATACATACACCATCACAACGACGCATATAAGCATACAAACCACAACCGAAGTTAAACTCAAGATAATGTCCAGTCGACCACGCAAGGCGAACTTATCATCAACAAGTTGCTAGTGGTATGGAATAAAGTGAAGCTACCTCAATAAAACACCACACATCAAAGTAAACTACTTGCATGAAAATTACGCTACTTGGATACGAAAGGAAGAAGAGACCTTGCTAGCTATTCATGACAAGACGAATTCCACCATCAATGAAAAGATCTATTATCATGAAAAGTGTTACACAACAATCTCCACAAAAGTTTTCAAAGGGAAAACTTTCTTTCTTCTCCACACTATGCAAAATGTCTACAATGCTCTACTCTCTAGTCTCTAGCTCTAACTCAATTCTGATTCTAATCTCCTGTTCTAATGAATTACAAATGAGGGGGACTCCCCCTTTATATAGCTAGCCCAGTCCAAAAGACGGCTAGGGTTACAATCAATAGAGTGGCCAGAATCGTGCCACCTCAGCCCTAACCCTAAAAACTGCCAGAATGGGGAGTGGTACATTAAATGAATCAAAGATTCCCACTCACTCCCAAAAATAGTAAAGGCAATAAATGCCCACAATCAGTCTTCTAGAAGATCCTCGTCCAGTAGTGCATTCCCACTTGCCTTCTCTCGACTGCGAAACTCAACGAACCTGCCAAGTATAGCCTCAACTTCCTGAACTGAAATGGGCGAATGCAATCTAACTGAAACTCTAACACTGTGACTGAATGCTCATGCCTCGTACAAGATTTTCTCCAAGCAACCAAGGAATCTTGCGTGCTTTGGATCAAGGCGAAGAAAGTAGAAGTATTCTCGAAATCATCTTGTACAAAGGTCTTAACATCTGAAAAGAAAGGTACCAGCCTACCCCTCAAATTATCAACATTAACTTCATCTGGATTCAGCCGCCTAGCAAATATGGCCTCAAAAGTATTCTGAACTCCATCAATAATATTGGCCATAGCTTTATGTACCCTGGCTGAATCTGCCTGTGCAGCGTCGAAGAAACCACGCCCCGTGATCGCTGAAGAATACCATCTCGAGAAATCATACTGTCATTCTCCTGAATGACACCTCCATCAACCAGCAACCGCAACGGCACATGTCTCAATACCTCAAGACGCTGGATTACTTTACTCTGATAGATAGAAGCATCGCCCCAAGCATGATCAACTGCCTCCATCCGTGCTAAAATACTAGAGGCCTGCTGAAAAGCAAAAGCAAGGTCCTCCATAAACTTTTCAGTCTCAGCACGAACCCCTGTGACCCACTTATCTGCTTCTTGTGCCATCTTTCCTAACTCCATCAAGCCACTGATGGGCTCCCTGGGTATCTCTGCTGGAGGCTCTATAACTGGAATATCCTGCCCTCGAGAACGAGACATCTGCTGCATATATCCGATTAAAGCCTTGTGTTCTCTTTTCAACCTTTTGTATTTTCCTTCCTTCTTGAATAATCTGTCTTTGAGGGCAAGATAGGAGTTATCACACTCCTCTACAATCTGCGCACCAGTGGGGCGTCCCAACTCCAAAGTCGTGACCACATAATTCTCAGGCACTGCTTCATTTCGGTCACAATCAACTTGAGGCACGGCAACGTGAAGAGTGCGAGAGCCATCCTCTTCAGTGGAGATCTTCGAAAATTTTCTTGCCTTCTTCTTCTGTGGAGGTGCACTGATCCTGTTCAAAAATTCTTCCATCTCAACTGCTGGATCAAGCTCCTCACTGGGGCTTCTTCTCATTCTATCCTGAAGCCAATCAGGCACATCGTACTGTATATCAAAGGGCTGCTGTTCCCTGTGCTTCTACCTCTCGAACTTGCTCAACTTCTACGTCATTTTGGCGAGGCTCATCGTCCTCAAGTGGCTGAGTGTCTCCTGAAACAATATCATCATCATCATTCATAGCCGCCTCTAACTCCTGCTGAAACTGAGGGTCAGTAATAGTCCCCTCATCATCCTGCTGATCAACCCTACCAGGTGCGTTGACGCTCTGGCCAACCGACTCTCTCTGTGGAGGCTAAATATTATCCTGTACCACTTGCATTTGATTCAGTGCATTCCTCTGATCAGCAAACAAAGAGACCTCCTGTATACTTGGAGAACGTGTCTCCAATGGTGATGCAACTGTGACTCGTGGAGGTTCTGGCTGAGTAGGCTCCTGTCAAACTAGCTCTTTCTTTCTGGACTCCGGACCCCGTGTGATCTGTTTCTTCCTGCCTGTGGTAGGTGTCCTGTGATCTCCCATCAAATTGTAAGTCAAAGCAATTGACCTACTCTTCAACCTGCTCACACGTCTATCAACCCATGCCCTAGTGAATGTCAGGACAGGAATAGAAAGTGTGTCCAAGTCCGCAACCTCAGGCTCTGACCAATCTGGAGGTGGAAGTGGAGTATCTCTAACTACTGCATAGTCCGGATGGACAACATCCATGTCTTTGTTCACCTGGTCTGGAACCGGCACCACTTCGCACTCCCTGATCAAAGTAATCGGCAACCGAGAGAACATCCTTTTCTTGACTTCAATTTCATCAGCTGCATTAGCCCAATAATCCTCAATGGTGGCCTTATGTTTAAACTCCTCTGACAGTACCCATTTGATGTTATGATGAGGATCGTAGTGCTGTCGGCTGGTGTGATATGAGAAATGATAAAATTGAAGCTCGCTCTCGACTTCTTTAGCTGCTTGTATTGAGGGACACACCTCATCCGAATTGCCCATGACAATTGGAAATTCTACTCCTCCCTTTTTCTTTTTCTTCTGAATCTTATCATAGGCAAGCAATTGCCTAGATATCTCTAACATTAAAACTCTATCCGTTGGGTACTTAGGCAGCCTATATGGGTACGATGAAAAACCTTGCAGCCTAATATAAGAAAACCTTGGAAACTGTATAAACCAGCACCCATACCTTTCAATCAACTCTTGGGCTTCCCTCGAGATTCTGTGATGTAACCGCTCCTGAAGCAATCTCGTGATGTACATGGTGAAAGCATCGTTGACACGCTTGTAATGAGTAGTGCTTGCCAAATGCAACTGCGGACAGGCATCATAGATCTTGAACTGGTGGGAGCCACAACCGACGGGTTCTTTGTAAGAGATCCCTCTGTACTTCGTCATACGTGCCAACATGTAGATGATGTAAGAGCTCATGTAAAATGTCTTCGTTCTTCTAAGGCTCAGGAGCTGCTCATGCAAATTATCACTTATCATCTCGGCCCAATTGACATAATCCTTCCCTTCCAGCACGAGGTTGATGTAGTAAAACATCCAAGGCTCGAAAATAAATGACTGTGCACAACCACCAACCCTGCTCAGCATCATGATGAGATCACATTACTCCTGCTTCAAGTCCTCCGCAATGATCTGCTTCGGCAACTTCGTTCGAGAAGGCTTGGGAGTGCTCATCCAATGAGTGTTGATCGTCTCCATGCATCTCTCGAAAGCAGAAGCGTACATTCGCTCCGCTCGCTCTCTGGATTTGTAAATCATGTTTCTGTGCACCGGGATCCCGAAAGCTTCACCAATGGCTGCTGGAGTAAGATTGGCTAGTACTTGGCCATCTGGTGACATGATCGATCTGTGATCCTTGTCGTAATAATTGGCGCACTCCATCATCAGCTCCGAGCATTGAATGGTTGGCGGGAAGCCAACAACTGCATATAATCCACTTCGAACAATATTGTGTGAAGTGGTCGAAGGCCGATGACTTCCAATCCCCAACATTCTGTTCTTGAAGGTCTCCAGGTTGACGGAGCCCAAGTTGGTGTCTGTAAGCTTGCCCAACTTTGAAATAAATTTTGATTCTAGCATGAATGTTTTACTTAGCTTCTTGATCACAGCCTGCCTGGATGCACCGTTGTTATCCTTGCCAGTCGCCCTTGCCTCAGCCATCTGCAACATAACAAACATTCATCAGCAATTTAATTTATAAAATAAAATATTGTGTAGGGGCTGCAGTCGACTTCAAGAAGCTGCAATAACTTTTCTCATTTACAAACCTCAGCTTCTTCTCTTGAACTTCAACACTTAGAAAAAGGTTTCTAAGTAGACTTCAGTGACTTCACTACTCTTCAGCAACTCCAATCTGCAACTTTGATAAATTCGTACTTTACACCAGCAATCAGCAATCAGCAAATTCGTACTTTTTAAATCAGCAAGCTCACACCTTGGTAAATTCGTACTTTTTACTTGGCAAGTGCGCACTTCACAAGCTTCAACAACTTCGTACTCTTTAAACTCTCAGTAACTTCTTTGCTTCAAGGCGTCCTCCTTAGCACTGGCAGCAACAAACTAAGCTTCAGCAATCAGCAAGTGCGCCCCTCTTGACTTCAGCAAAATTCAAATTTTCAACACTTGCACTGGCAACTCAAGGCATCCCTCTCCAGCAGTCTCAGCAACTTCAAATTTAAACTTCAGCAAATTCCAATCCTCAGCAAAATTTCGAACTCTTCAAGCTTTAGCAACACTCAGTCTTCAGCAACTTACTCAGAGCAAATCGACTTCTTCAACTGTGAAAAATGAGTGAAAAACCTCTTCATTTTATAGCCAAAATTCGAATTCTAGAAGAAGCCAATTATAGCTAGTACATTAAATTTCCACTACTCCACTTCAAAAATTCGAATTCTCCCTCTTTGGTATTTCTGACACTTGTCTCTCGACGTCAGGAATTTTGCTCTTCTAGAAACTTGACTTTGACTGGCATCTTTGAATTTATTTTTGAAAAAATTTAATTTAAATTCATCTTTTTAATCCACCAGCCGGAACTCTGTCATTTGAATTCAAATTTAACTCTTCATCATCTCTGGAAAATTCATCTTCGAAGAATTCAATCAAAATCATCTAGGCAACTCATCTTGAATTCATCATTCGGAGAAATTCACTTTGAAAAGTCATTTTATTCAAATTTGCCTTAGAAAATTTTAAATTCTCCCCTTAGGAAAATTCACAATTTGAGCACTGATTAAATTCTTCACTGAAAATGTGTTGGCGAAGTGCGGAAGACTTGGAAATCCATCTATCATCGCAAATGTTCAGTACCCAGAAATTTTTTTTCTCCAGAATGCTTCGAATCCATGGGTACCCAACGAACGGGTTCATTTAATTTTTGAATTTTGAACCTTAGAAAATATTATCCTGTCAAATTAAATCCATTCTTCGCCTGTGATCATCCTGTGTTGCTCTGACTTGAGGAACTTGAATTCATCCTGCATTAATATCATTCTCTGACTTCACCACTGAGAAAATTTGCTCGTGCTCCACGAAGGAAAATTTCACCACCTTGATCTCTAGGTGTATTTTCTAAGGAAGAAAATATTTTTGCCTTAGAGAATTTTTTTTTTAAATCATCTTGCATTTTGAGAAGTTGCCTTAGAAAATTTTATTCGTTTGCCAGTGAGAAAAAATATCAACCTCACTTAGAAAATTTTAATCCTGAAGGCGCCTAGCACATTTTATTTCCCACTCACCACTCTGCATTTTACTTCATACTCGAAAAATATTTTATTTGAAGCTCAAACGCCTTAGAAAAATTCTCCAACACTTTAGAAATATTTCATTTTCCTTTACTCAACATCTGGGGCGCATATCACTCTTGAGGAAAATCACGCCTTAGCATTTTGTCTTCACCACCTCACACATATTACTTCACCACGCCTAACATCTTGTTTTCACACTTCACACGCCTTAGAGAAATTCTCTAACACCTACCACCTTAGGCGCATTTGGGACTTGAAGGGGAAATTCAAAATCACGCCTAGGAAAGCATCTTCAACACTTTCCACCTTGGGCGCGCCTAGCATTTACCTTACATTGACCACGCCTTGAGGTATTTTCACTCACCTTTTACTCCATTTATTTACCTTTTACCACCTCAACTTGGGCGCATTTGAGCTTGGCAAGAGGATGACTCTTCAACTTCCGTTTTTTTGTCTTGACATGGCTTGTTTTGGGCGCATTTTCATGTATGTGAGGGATAAGAACTTTGACTTGTTGACCCACTCCTCCCTTGGGCGCTTTTGACATAGCTGGTGGATGAAACTCTTACCACGCCTTGGAGTGACCCTTCACCTTCCATTTTTTGTCTTGACATGCATGCATTTGGGTGCATTTTGCCTATGGAGGAGGATAAAAAGCTTTGACCACTTTGACTCTCTTGCAATTTGGGCGCATTTTACCCCTTGAAGAGGATGGGCGCATTTTGAGGGGTGAGGAGGATATCCACACTTAGAATTTTTTTTTTTTAACTTTCCTTCTTCTAGGTGGGCGCATTTCCCTATGCCTACAGGATGAAAGGTGTTGATTTTTCTTTGACCACTTGTACTTTGGGCGTATTTTTCCCCTAGTGAAGGATAAACTTCATACTTAGAAATTTTCATGCCTCCTCATCAACTGGGCGCATTTTGCCATGCCTACTGGATGAAGTTCCAGACTTAGAATTTTCTTCGTTTTCGCCAGTTTTTATGCCCTGCTATTTATAGTAAGTCCTCTGACTTTGCATCTCTGAAGCTCGGAACGATTTGAAATTTTAAACATAGCATCCTTGTAACCTTGTTGTCCTGTCGACACTGCCACTTTTAGCAAGCCTGCTATTTTTAGCCCATTTCTGAAGGTGATTTACTATAAATGGCAACCTCTTGTTTTTGGTAGCTCCACTGCTCCGATTGACTTGAAATTTGGATGAGGCGCTCCTCACCACGTGACCTGTCCGCTGACATTGACGCATGCACTCGATTTACTATTTTTAGCTAGTTTTCAAATTGACTTACTATAAATAGTAAGTGCTCCGTTTGACTTGAAATTTTACCAGCAGATAGCCTGAAGGATGCTAATCGCGGTGGTTTACACCGGTTTTCGAAAATTCTGACTTTTTGCCCTTCTTTTCAGGTCCCGAAGCTGGAAACCCTAATTCGCTCTGCATGCATATCAAGTGATCTCTGTTTGTCTTCGTTTCTGTGGCACTGCGATCAGCTTGTGATTCTGAATTGCTGGGAAGCGGCTGCCGGGACACACTTGCTAAAAATAGCAAGTTCCTTATTGAGTGGTTATCTCTGTTTGCATGTCACACCATCGCGAAGCTCTCGAAAAACCCATCAGGAATCATCCGACATGCAAAAGAAACCCTGACATGCAAACCCTAAAAATAGCCTCGGAAGACTGAATTCTGAAAGTTGTCGTCTCGCTTTGCATGTTATACCATTACGAAGGTCTCGAAAAACCCAGAAGGAATATGCCAACATGCAGAGAAAAACTCTGCGTCTGAACCCTGAAATTTGTCCTGGAAGCCGGACTGCTAAAAATAGAAAGTTGTCTGTTTTTGCTCAAATTTTGCACGCGAGTAGCCTGATGTGCTTTGAATGTCGTGTGACTGTTGGAATTTCAAAAATGCTGACGAATTGCCTGTAATTTCATACTTACTAAAAATAGTAAGTACCTCGGAATCAGATGAAAACTTGCTGAGAGCCTGCTGGAAGCACATTGACAACAATGTTAAGCTCAATTTTCAATTTATTCACCCTATTCGACCTTGGACTGACCAGGAAAGATGAAACCCTAATTTTCAGACTTGGTCAATTTTACGCTTAAGCTCAGAGACGGGCACAATCCTCGGAAGGCAGACATCAGAAAAGAGACAGAGAAGGAGAGAGAGAGAAAAACCCAAGCCAAAAGACCAGAATGGAGCAAAAAATTTAGGGGGTCCCCATCTGAATGGGGCGATGTGTGACAAGGTCACAACAAGGCCAACACTACACACAACACAAATGACCACAATTGCACAAACTTATTGATTGAATCATAGGGGTCTTAAATGATACATTCAAATTAAAACATCCCTAACAACAATGCTGTTTGTTAGCTCTAAAAGATGTGAGACCCCAATTCCCTAAAGACAAATTGTATCTAAATGCCATGAATGCCAACTTATGGACAACTTGTGGCTTATGATTAGGAAAGGACAACAATTGGCTAAGTAATAGGGATGGGTAACTCCTGCTTTATGCTCTCCTAGGTCAAGAGGGGTGTTCCCTGAGGTGTTTAAGATTGGACAATTAAAGAGAAATGAATGAATAAACTTAAGGTCCTATCAACCATACTGGATGCACTATGAACTCCAAAATATGTCATTAAGTTGTGTGAGTGCTGGCTACAACCAGACAACTAAGAACTCCAAATAAACAAATTAGAACTTTCTTACATATGCATCTAAAGATAATAGCAATAGAATTCCCCAGTAAGTGAATCCCTAAGATGTAGGGTTCATACCCGCATGCCCTGAACCCGGTTCGGGTACGCATGCAGTCTGGGTTCGTTTGTGGGTACGTGCTGGGTGCGCACAAGGTGCGTGCCCAACACTGTGGGTTCACTAGGGTGCGCACACCCACACACTTGTGCGAACCCACAGTGCTGGGCGTGCACCCTGTGTGCACCCAACACGAAAACTAGGGTGAACCCACGGGCCAAGTCAAAAAAAGTGGGCCCAAACTTGATTAAAAAACATTTTTTTTAAATTTTTTTTTCCTCCTAACCCTAAAACAGCCCAATATGATGCCTTCAAACACACATACATTTCATTTTTACCTCTCATTTTGCTCTCACCATATTTTCTTTCCATCTTGGCATTTTGAATGATCCTCAATACAAGCAGGGGGCAACGAAGCTTTGGGATGTAGCACCCGAGTCTGCTGACTTGGATGCAACCATTCAGGATCTTGCTAGAGCCACTATGGATGATGTGGATGATACTAACATACTACATGGTGCATCTAGTGCAAGTGGAACCGCTTTGGGTTCAAATGATGATGATCTTGAAGTTGAAGCCGCTGAAAATCCAAGTCACGATGATTTTTTTGATAATCCTTTTGATGATTGATGAACAATGAACATTGAATCATGTTTCATGAACTACGTTTTGCAGTGTTCCACGAAGTTTCCTGAAGGGGACGCGTCTCGGGGACGGGGGGACAAGGGGTCTAAGTTTGGGGACGGCGGGGGGACGGTGGCAGGGGGGCAGCGCTGATATACATATGGCACTTGAATAACTAGTTATAAAAAGATGTTTCTAAATAACATTTCAAATTAAACTTTGGCAAATTAGTAAAATTGCAAATCCTAACATTTTGAATACCTGAATACTATTAGTAATCAAATAAAATATTAAAATTTGACAAATGAAATTGTCAAATTTGAGATTTCTATTATATGAATATCGAAAATATGACATGTCACATCATAATATCATATCATAATGATAAAAATGATTACAATGAGTAGCATGAGTACGTTGATATGAGATATCATAATCAAAATAAGTACAAAATGCAAAAATGTAGTGAAGGGAGGCCTCTAATCATCCCCAAACTCCTCATCACTCGAACTACTGGAATCCTCGCGATCAAGCTCAGCCAAACTAACACCAACCAGCCCTGCATCTGAAGCCGAAACTGAAGCATCCTCATCAATCTGTTTTGGCTCCTCTGGATCTACATCCCACCGTGTTGCTGGACTCTCTTTGTACAAAAGTGATTTGCGGTCAATGAGACGCAAAGCACTATGTACAACCACAAGCTTCTCTGCTCTCCTAGAGGTGAGTCTGTTCCTCTTAAGAGAATGGATGAAGCTATATGTAGACTAGTTCCTCTTAGCAGCTGAAGAACTAGAAACCTGAGATAACAATCGGATGGCTAGAGTGGTAATCAAAGATCCCAATCCATGGCAAGTCCACCACAAAATTGGGTCCTTCTGTGCCATAGTTCGCATATCCATCTTGGCTGCATCTGAATAACCCCTCAGAGTGGCAAATTTGGTCCACTCAGTGCGAATCACACTGGCATCTACATCATCATACATCCTCTCAATCCACCTGAAGAACCCTGCCTTCACCTCTGCATCCTGTATCGGTGTCACTCTGCCAGGCCTCGTCAAGTACCACTTAGGATTAAGTGCATAGGCTGCCATGTGCAAGGGAGTATTGAGTTTCTCCCATCTCTTGTGAATGATTGGCTGAATGTGCTCGTGGTAGAATGCTAATGTGGGGTCCCTCTCTCGCACAACAACCCTCATCTGATCAAGCATAGAATCGATGCACTCATACACCTCTCCAAGGTTAGGTGCATCCGCATCCCCATACCTGATAACCTGGAAAATTGGTTTAATGATGGCAACAATATATTTTGCATCAACCCAGAACACATCACTCTTCACCGAATCCTTCACCTTCCTCCCCTGCTCTATCTTAGACTCGGCCCACCTACTCCACTCTGCTGTCATGACCATGAGTTGCAGTGCCTCTTGCAACTCAATCATTCTGTCCAAGAGAATGAAATAGGAAGCATATCTCGTATCAGTAGGTTTCAGGAACTCCTTCTTAGCAAAGGTCCCGAAGAGTGCATGTGATGTGTGGTGGTTGTAGATAAACATCTGCACATCTCTCGCATCATTAACCACTGCTCTAATCCAATCAATCTTTCCCATGTCCTTGAGTGCATTGTTCATGGCATGCACACAACATGGGGTTCACCAAATATGCCTATAAGTAGGCTCAACAAGTCTCCCTGCAGCTTTGCACACATGTGCAGCATCTGTCACAACTTGGACCACATTTTGTGGCCCAACCTCCTCAATAGCATCCCTAAGAACCTCAAACTGAAAATCAACATCTTTGCGATGCCGCGAACAATCAACTGCCTTAAGAAAATATGGGCCCTCAGTACATGTAACCATGATGTTAATGAGTGGACAATGGCTAATGTCCATCCACCCATCCATGACTATGCTGCATCCTGTCTTAACCCAACACTCCTTCATCTTCTCCATCAACAAATTGATCTTAGAATAGTTCTTATCCAAGATCGTGGTCCTCAATTTCCTCTCACCTGGTGGCACATATGATGGTCCTCCCTTTGCCACCATCGATATCATATCCTTATAATAAGGAGATCGGGCAACATGAAATGAAATGCCATTGGCAAAGAAGAACTTTCCAATGGCATCATCTATCTCATCCTTGAGCTGCACATTAAACAAATCTAAAATGGGGTTACTTTGAGTTTGACTTTGCAATTTCCGTTTCCCCCTCCCCTCTCCTGCATAGGCACTAGAAGAAGAACCTGGTGCCCCTCCTACTCTCGTCTGCAAAGTATGGCTAGATCTCTGTTGTTGGCTATGCTGAAGCTGTGTCCTATGGACCAAAGTAGTAGGCACAGGTGCAGCTAGAGTATCATCAGGAACACCCCATAACTTATTTATTTCAACTTTGAATTTTATGTTTTCTGGTTTTGCCAAAAATTCACATATCTCCACACCTTTTCCTCTAATGAAAAGAATGTGTGCATTGACTCTAGTGATGCTCCCATACCACCCCTCACCACAAAAGTTGCACTTCCACCTCCTTGTGCCACCGGATGTTGCCCCTTGCCTGCTTAGATCTTTTGTTGCAAATTGTTTGAGAGGGGATTTGGGATTAAAAGGACCCTTAGCATACTTTGCCAATACTATAGAAGGGCACTGTAAATTACTTGCTTCACTTGCCATGGAACTAGTTTGGGCTTCACGCTCAGCCCCATGGTCATCCCCCTCAGCCTCAGGTGCATATTTAGGATCACTATCACTATGTGAATGAACCTCATCCTCACTCATGCTGATGTCATGAGAGCTCATTGTGACACTACAATAAAGTATAAACAAATAGATTCTATAAGTGCCTAGTGTCAGCCTAGTTTAAAAAATTTGAAAATAAAAATTTAAAATTTCATGATGAATCTTGATGGAAAGATGAAAAAAAAAATAATGAGCCTTGAAATGAAAATTCAAAATATGAATATGCATTTGCAGCCATGTATATGAAATTATGATTAATTTTTTAATCATAATTTCATAGACATGGCTGCAAATGCATATTCGTGTTTTGATTTTCATTTCAATGCCCATTTCAAACATCAAACTACATTTTCAATAAAGTATAAAAACTTGGAAAACAAAACACAATTTTTTTTGAAAAAACTAAGAAAAACAGTCATAAAACCCTACCTTGTGCTTGAAAAATCCTTCAAAATTGGTGTAGAATGCTCCTCCTCTTCTTCTTCTTTCTCCTTCTCACCCCTCTTGCACTTGCAGCACCTCAAACTCACTCTTTCACTCACTCTTCTCACTGTTTTTGCTCTTTTTCACCTAGCTGCTGCAAAACATCAAATGCATATGTGAGTAAAAAAATGAGCAATTAGAGACTTTTATTTCATTTAGAGGCTTTGAGATGGGTCCCACAAGCCTTTAGGGTTTGGCCCTAGGCACAAAGACCAATAAAAATAAAATAAATTTTAAAAAAATGCACTTTAAAACACATCCCAGTGCGGGGGACGCCTGGGCGTCTCCGAGACACTCGAGGGACGTCTAGACGTCCCTAAGACGTCTCGGAGATGCCCAGGCGTCCCCTGCGTCTTCGAGACGTTTCTCACGTCCTGACGGCGGTGGAGGGACGGCGGAGGGACGTCTCCCGGGCGTCTCCAAGTCCCCGAAACGTTCAAGATGGGGGGATGGGAAAAAAAATGGGGGGGATGCGTCCCCGTGGAACATTGACATTTTGTAATTCAGTAATTGTGATGATTTCCATTGGAATCGTGAACATAGCCGTATATGATATCATTGATATGGCTTATTTGAATATTTTTCAACTATCAATTGGCATTTAATATTTATCTTTAGCATTTGGCATTGATCAATGATCAAGTATCATACTATGAAATGATTTAGTTTTACAATTCTGTATATTTCTCTTATTTTTTTGTATATATATATATATATATATATATACACACGTACCCATATGTACCCAAACCCCTAAATTTTTTTTTCATATACCCACGTACCGGGTTCTCTTACCCGCACCTGTCCCCGAACCTGAACCGGTAACTTAGGCGAATCCACTTGGCTACACATACACATGCAAGAAAGTCAACATACTTTTATGGTTCATAAAGGATTTATTAGTTTTAGAACAACATGAGATATATTATGAATTGCCTTACTAGATCATACAAGCATGCTGGGATCTAACTTTACTCATAAGCTAAGAGGAATAAGAGAGTATGATTGGAATATTTTTGGTTTTTCAACTCCTAGACCTTTGTCTACTCCAATGAACAATAGAGTCACAACCTGCAAGGAAGAAGAGAGCACTCTTGGAAACCATAAATGGAACTAGATTTGCATACACATATGAATCAGAGATAAAAGCTTTTTGCAACTAAACATGCTTAACCATCCATCTCAAACCTGCAACAACCATATGAAACAAGAGAAGACCATTACAAAAGGTTTGCAATGCATTAGAACACTTTCACACATTTATCTGACTTTGCAATATATTAGAACACTTTCACCCATTCATCTGACTCCTATAACAATCACATGAGCAAACTTGGCAAGTGGGAGCCCACAACTAGTTTCAAAGACCTCCCTAAGTTGATACAATTTGCCATGGAGACATTTAGTTACAGACACAACTTCAATTGGCTACCTTTCAATGATCTACAAAGTATGTTCTCATCTCTTACAGACCTAACTTGCATGAATTGATGCCCTAAAACAACTCGTGACACATACAGTTTGAAAGTTTGCTCAAAGACCTATGTGTTGAGCATATTACATCCTTCTATATATAACATTTCATTTACTTTATATTCAATTCCTGGGTGGGGTTGCAAGGGTCTCTTGTAGTCAACATATGTGATTCACTAGTACAACCATCTACACAAGAAATCTCCCTTGGATCTGTAGATAAGTGCCTTGTGGCAGAGAAAACATGCCTTCATGGCTAAACAAGTTACGGGGCGCCAATTTGTAGGCTTGCAAGTGAGGGCATTTATTAATCACATCCAAGTCACCCATGCCCATTTCGTCAACAGCACATGGCTTTGCATCTGAATCCACACTCTTGAGGAGTCTAGTAGCACTTGACCTTGCTTTCAATGTTTGCAAATTTATATCACATTCATTTGAGGGCTCTAATGGTGTGTTAGGATGTGTAGGGGTGTAGATGAGAAACATTGCTCAAACGAGGAAACTCAGAGATAAACTTGCGATTAGTGCTTGCCAGTTGCATGGGGGTTGGGAAGTCTGCAGTGTAAATTGGCAGGGATTGGAACATGCAATGTGCAACTTGTAGGGAAGGAACAAAAATCTGTGGAGCATATGCATGGTGGAACAGTGGGGTGGTGGAGTGAGGAAAGTAAGGATGCAATTTGCAAGAAGGGGTGAAAAGCCCGTTAAGACTAGTTGTCGGAAAGTGAAACTTTGGATGCAAGTTGCAAAATTGCATGGAAACTCTAAAGTTCCATGGGGAACAAAGGAGGCAGCAATTGGAACTTGGGAAGCAATGTCCAAAAGTTGAAAAGCTGCATGTGGGGTTTGAAGTTCTGCAAGCAATGAAGGGGGCAGAAAGTAGACATCAGGAAGAAATTTGGAAAAGTTGCATGGAAACTTCAAAGTTATGGAGGGAACAAAGTAGATGGGAATCAAAACTTAGGAAGCAACTTGCAAAAGTTGCAATGTTGCAACATAGGGTCTGAAGTTAGCAAGCAATGAAGGAAGTAGAAAGCAGAGGTTGGGAAGCAACTTTTAGAAGTTGCATGGAAACTCTGAAGTTCCATGGGGAGCAAAGGAGGTAGGAATCAAAAGCTGGGAAACAACTTGAAAAAGTTGCAAATTGCACGTGGGTCCAGGTGAAGAGCACAAAAGATTTACTGAGAGGGGGGGGGGGGTGAATCAGTAAATCAATCACAAACTTTTATTTCTTAATCTTTTTCATACTTATTACAATCAACTTTTTGATATGAATCAATTTCCCCAAGTTGACACAACTTTATTGAAATAATATTTTTCAAAGTAGGCACCAACCTACAGATTTACAAAAGGATGATTTAGTAGAGTGTAACCTACAAGGAACACCTAGACCTTTACAAATTTAGTAGGCACCTACCTACAAGGAGCACCTACCCCTAGTGCAAAGTATCAAACTTTGACTTGATGGATGTAAGACTGCCTTCAATCTGATCTGCACAAACCCAACTCTCCAATCTGCTCTATGTGATAAATGATATCACTCTAAGCCCACACAAGGAAATGGGAATCTTAGACTGATCTGCTAATCTTCAAAAACAACCACACTCTTCAAATCTGAAATGAATATCTACTATATATGTTACTCAAGCATTGCAACTTTTGTGAAAGGACACAACTTAGCCTTTTGAATCTGAAAATTGCAACTTTCCAAAACCCAAATCACACCATTTCACAAGTTAATTTTTTATACATTACATCTGAATTTTTTTTATTAGAAACTAATTGTGTTTCTTCAGATTTAAATTGAATTGCTCCTCTTCAAATATCATTTAAGATGAATCGCTCCTCTTCAAAAATCATTTCCTTATAGAATCACACCTTTCCATATGGTAATTAATTAGTTTTGGCTTGTTATTGACACGCATCCCTTTTGTTTGTCTCGAATGTATTTTGATTGAATCATACTTCTATTCTTAATACACCAAGCATCGCTCCCAAATAATAGACAGATTCCCGTCACATTAATTTAGTGGAAAATCGAATCTCTTTCAAAATAAGTTGCTTTCCTTCTTGATTTTTTCTGCTCATTATAAGCTTAATCTGTGCGACATAACTATCTTCCTCCATATTTAACCTTCAACGCCACAATTAAGACATTCAATTAAGAATGGTTTATGCAATTAGACGACTCACACAAATAAGAGTTTGAAGTTTATTTTGACTGTTGTGAGTCTTCCTCGTAAGGCATGATATTGTCTTCAACGACTATGCACGTCTTCTCTATGTATGATATTGTTTTCAACGTTTTCACAGGTATTAAACAGCTCCCGACAGATTTGTCTTTTACGCCTTTAGACTTCCTCTTGTGAAGCATTGGCTTTTATTAAACTATTTAAATCATCTTACAAATATCGGCCGTATCACCTATAACATCCTTGCTACCTTTTACGTATTCCCTTAGTCGCTATTTATCTTCAATTAAAATCATGGCACTTGTAAGTGTGTCAGCTTCCTTCAAATAAATATTGTGGATGAATAACCCACTCAAATGCTCATCTATGTATACCCCAAGTGTTTGCTTCATATGAGCCTCGATATTTAATTAATCACTTATACTTCATTTCATCGTTTCAAATAAATAGTGTAGCTATCATGAAAACATGGGGCGACCACGTCTTCACATTGACACATCCACTTTCAAATGTATCTGTATCATCGCATTCTTGGTCGACGGCGGTACTCCAAGTCAGCATGTCGGCTAAGTATAAGGCTAGATATAATAATTGATAATATTCTTCCGCATTACTTCAAAGACATCTGTTGAGACTTGATTTCGACATAATTGCTTACCAGATTGGCTCATGTAAAGTCCCAATTATATAAACTTGGACATTTCGTCTTCCTTCCAAAATCTGCCTTTATTTTGATCGCTGCACTTCATAGTGTATTTGCACATCCATTTAGCATTAATCGTTTCTTATTTAATCGTGCCTTTTAGATATAAAGAACTATTTGTTGTTTTTCTTAATTTGCATCTGTTAAATAATTCTTGAGTATGAGACGTCTTTGAACTTGAGTTGTATTTCAAAAAGACAAGTCAACTTAGTCTTCTGTAATTCTCGGATTCTTTCCCGTCATACGATTGAGCCATCAATCTGTTCTTTTGACTTCAAACTGTTTCTTGAAATGCTTCATCAATCTTATCACAAAGAGATAACTTCTGATTATCATTTTATCAGCTAAGATCAGATCTGTATATTGCACATGAATCTTTTAGGTATGTGTCTGTTTGGAATTAATGACAATTTCAATCTGTAGCTGATTATATTCATTTATTTATTTTTGATCTGTGCTTCAGATATCTCTTAGAACTTTGATCTTTCTATCTTCAATAATCTTCATGATAACTTCCAACTATCTCAACCTTAGCACCTTTGACATCAATGACAACATTTCCAACACGAGGTTCCACATTCAATGAAAGGGGCAGAAAACAACTTGCAAAAGTTGTAGAGTTGCGTGGAAACTTTGAAGTTCTGAGCAAAACCCTCCCAATATTTGGAAATATCTAACATATGAACACAACACAGATTTAGGTGGGTGTAAAGCACATCATTAAACATGAGTTGACTAAGGTGGCCCATTAATGATTTCTTAGATCAATGATCTATGATGGGCCAAAAGCAAGAACTTGGGGCAGCAATTGCAAGCATGAACTCCAAAATTTGGCAGGTGTGCCAACATCACCACTATCATGTGAGGTTTCAAATGAGGTTGTAGATGGGGTGGGGTAAACTTTGTTAGGCTATCCAAGAAACCTTGCATTGCTAGGATTTGGAAATTGGGATGAATTTTGTGCTAAAACTAAGGTCGAAAAAATTAGAAAAGAGAACACAACAAGAAAAGGGAGAGAAAAAAATACCAAATAGGAAACTCCAGCAAAATCTCAAATCATTGAGATAGTAGACACTCTTGTCATGGAGAAAGGAAAACATAACGTTGAAAGTACTCCACAAAGATCCACTAGGGGAAAAACTTAAATTCCAGGGATGGTACAAGAAACAAAACAATTTGAAATACAGGGTTTTAAGTTTTAAAGTTTTTAAACCCTTAGTGCTGAAGAGCTACAAGAGTGATCACCACAATATGAGATGAAGAGGAGAAAAGGGGAAAACGAGGAATTGGGGCTAGAAAAGAAGACAAAAGTAGCAAAAAGGTTAGTGGAGGACACCCCTCCACCACTTGAATCACCCTCCAAAACCAAAACAAAAGCCTTACTATAGATGAGTGGCCAAAAGAGGAAAGAAGAAATGAAGTCACAACCTAAGAAGCGAAGAGGAAAAGCAAGGGAAAATAAGAAATTGATACAATATTCAACCAGTGAGTCCTCCAAGAATGAAAAATCAGAACAAGAGCAAGTAGATTTGATAGAGCAGAAAATTAGGAAACAACCACAGTGAGGCCAAGAAAAAGAAGTGGTTACACAAGTTAAGAAAAAACAGGAGGAGGCCTCTAAAATAGTGGCAAAGAAGAAATGGAAGAAAACCACAGAAGAATTTGAAGCCTTTATAGAAAAGAAGCACTAAAAAATCTGTTTAGAGTTAGATCTCTCCCGCTCCACAAAAGAGGAATTGAAGAAACTACAAGAGGACAAGTTGAAAACAAAATAGAGGGTAGACATCCTCATACAATTTGCATAAAAAGATATACTGCAGGTTACTAGCCAATTTCAAAATGACCCAGCCAATACAACTGAGATTTCTTATAAGAAATTGTTAGAGAACAAAGCAACAAGAGCTCAAAAGGAAGAAGTAGAAGGCAAAAATAACCACTAGGGCAGATGCAAATCTGAAAAGACTTAGAAGGATAGTGGAATGATGAAAGAAAAGCAAATAGAAACAGAGGATGTTGATGAAGAAGAACTGTTATATCCCTTCCTGCAACAGATTAGCCAAATAATCAAAATACATAAAATAAATGCTATAATTGAGAGCACACAAACAACTATTGCATTGAAATGACATAACAATATATTGCTGGCCTCTTCAAGGGGGAAAATCCTTTGAACGATGCTCAATACAATATAATTCATTGGTGCCTTCCCTTCTATCTCAACCCTTTATTTAAATTAACACTACCTAAGAGAACTACTACATCCTATGCATATAGGATAAACATACTTTAGCAAGAGGGATGACTTACCAAGTATATGCATCGGATAATTTTATTAATGAGACCAAATAGAAAATTAAATAGCTAGGAAGAACTAGTTAGGATTATGGATCCTAACATGCCTCCTCCCTTAAAAAAGCTTTGTCCTCAAGTCTTGAAATGAGGAAATTTTTGTTGCATTTGGAAGAGGGGTTCCCATGTATCTTTGGGTTGCATGCCATGCCATTGGACTAGGCCCTTGGTGATGGTGTGGTTGTGGAGTTGTGATTGTTTGTCGAAGATAGACTCAAGTGCTGAGAAAATAGATCCTTTTGTGTCTAGCTTGGTCAATGCAAATTGGGCTTAAAACTGGTGCCCAAGAGCCTTCTTCAAGCAAGAGACATGAAAAATAGGATGGAGCTTTGAAGAAGGGAGCTCCAACTTGCATGTGACTGAACCAATTTTTTGTAGAATTTTATAGGGGCCATAAAACTTGAGAGCTAGTTTCAAAGGAGCCTTTGTCTTCAAGGATGGCTATTTATATGGTTGTAGGTGAAGGAAAACCATGTTACCAATAGCGAAAGTGCACTTTGAAAGATGTTGATCAACTTGTTGCTTCATGGGATTTTGTGCTATGTGCAAGTTGTCCTTGAGGATGTAGAGAATTGTTGCACATGTGCGAAGGATGGAATCCATTGCCTATACCTTAGAATTGCTTAGGATGTATGTCTAAAAAGATGGTGGAGGTTGGCCATACATGGCTTCATATGGTGTCATTTTGGTTGCTTTGTGATAAGTGGTATTATACCACCAGTGAACCAATGGTAACCATTTGGTCCAATGATGTTGGTGATTTGAAGCAAAGGAACATAAATAGATCTCTAAACACTTATTGACAATTTCAGTTTGGTCATTTGTTTGTGGGTGATTTGCGGAGCTCATTTTAAGTTGGGTAGCATGGTGTTGGTAAAAAAATTGTGGCTGAGGTGACTTGTGAAGATGAAATCACGATCATTAACAATGGATGCAGGTATACTATGGAGGCAAAAGATTTGGGCAATAGTGGAGGAAGAATAGGGATGGGCTAAGGCATATAAATGGGCATATGCGGAGAGGTGATTTATTGCCACCACAATGAATGATTTGCCTATGGACTTGGAAGCCCTTCAATAAAGTCCGTTGAAATGTTGATCCACACATGGATAGGAATGGGCAATGCTTGAAGCTAGCTTGGGATGATAATTGTTTCACCTCTATTGCATTGACAAATTTTACATTTCTCCAAGAATTTTTTTATGTCTGTTTTCATATCTTCCTAGAAAAAAATGGGATAGAGACTTTGATATGTTTTGAGAAACCTAGAGTGACCAACAGATGGTGAAGCATGAAACTTAGTCAAATTTTTTTGTTGTAGGGTAGATTGGTGAGCCAAGTTGAGACAACCATTATATCGCAAATAAGATCCATCCTAGGAGTAATTTGGCTTTGAAGAGAGGTGATTGGATGCTTGAGCAATGAGCTTTTGAATGTGACTATCTTGCTAATATCCTTGGTGTAAGTCATTTAGCTAGGTAGGTGTGGGCAATAACACACTTAGAGATGGATTATCTTTGAATCAATGGGATAATGCATCGACCACAACATTTTTTTGTTGTCTTTTGTAGGTAATCTCATAATCATAACGAAGTAATTTGGTAATTCATTTCTCTTGCTTTGGAGAAGAGACATGTTGTTCCTAAAAATACTTGAGGCCATGGTGGTCCATTTTAATCTAGAAGTATTTCCAACGAGTTATGTGCACCATTTGTTAATTGCGTGAAGAATGGCTAGCATCTCCTTGTAGGTGGACTAGGTGAGATTTTTGTTGGTGTTGGTGAGGGCCTTGTGAAGGCAAGGTCTCATCCTCCTTGCATGAGAACAACGTTTAGTCCATAGCCTAAGGCAACACTTTCAATGACAAAGGTTTTGGAGAAGTCCAACATAGCAAGAGTTGATGTAGTGTACATACCTTGTTTGAGTATATTGAATGCCAATTTTGTAGATTTTGACCTCTAGAAGGAATTCTTTTTCAACATGGATATGAGGGGGGCTGTAATTTTGCCATAGTTCCAGACTAATCTGCAGTAATATATTGTGAGGCCTAAAAATCCATGAACTCTTTAGTGTTTTGGGTTTATGCCAAGTCTTCATGGCTTCAATTTTTGTTGGATCCATGTTAACTCCTTCCTTTGAAACAATGTGCCCCAAGTATTCAATTTGGTACAACCTGTTGATGTTTTAGCTGCGGGAGATATCCTTCTCTCAAAATCAAAATAATAAATGATATATAAATATTATTTTAAAGGCCGACCCAAGATGAAAAGTCGCCTTGGTTCTTGAATGAGGCCAACCCTTGTGAAGAGTCACCTTACTTGTGAAGAGGCACCTTACTTTGTATATATGGAAGAAGATGCTCATTCATTTGATCATCGATTTTTATTCTCAAGAGACATTTTGCACTCATCAAGGAGTTCGTGCATCTACAACAGATCATATTATTGCATAAAGCAGATCGACATTAAGGAGAGATCATATAATTGTGTATTTGCATCTAAGCGAGGTGTGATTCTTTATTGCATCATATCAGCCCTGTGTGTGGCCAAGATTGTAAGCAGATTTCTGCTCCTTTAAATTCAATATATAAGAGAGATATTTTGGCTGGGTTTTTCTCCCTCGAGGAGGGTTTTCCCAGGATAAATTCTGTGTTCTTTGTTCACTGTGTTGAATTTTCTGTTAATTTGCATTTCTGATTAAAACAACACAACCAAATAAGCACTCAAACTGTGGCACATAATTTGTTGGTTGAAAGAATTTGAAGGATTTGGTCTAAGTGTAAGAGGTGCTGCTCCCATGTTTGATTCTAAACAAGTAGGTCATCACAAAAGACTGAGATGAATTTTCTAAGAAATGGGTGTAAAAAATCCATTTCATCAAGCTTTGAAATGTAGATGATGCATTAGTGAGGCCAAAGGGCATGACTAGAAACTCATAATGATTGTCATGAATGTGAAAAGCTATTTTGGAATATCCTCTTCTTTGATGCAGATTTGATGATAGGCTGATCATAAATCTAGCTTGGAGAATAAGAGGGCTCTATGGAGCTCATCAACTATTGTAATGGGGGATTTGTCCTTGATAATGAGTTATTGAGCACCCAAAAATCAATGCAAAGTCGCTAGAACCCATCTTTTTTGTGTATGAGAAGAATTGGTTAATTGAAGGGGCTTGTGCTTGGAGGAATGATCCCAGCCTTATGGAGTTCTTGTGCTAACTTCTCGATCTTTGTCTTTTGCAAGAATGGGTACTTGTAGGGCTAATGTTTAGAGGTACATTCCCCATGATGAGCTGAATATGATGGCCCTTAGGATGTTGAGGTGATAATTTTGTTGGTTATGCAAACATTGTCGCATGCTTGACCAAAATCAGCTGCAAATCATTAGATGTGTTGGAATCTGAAAATGGAGTGAACTAAAGTGCAACATAGTTGTGTAGTGACTCCATGAGAGCCTTTCTTAATGAGCTTCTCCATCCAATGGGAGTTGAAAATATTGGTAGACTTAGGAGTGAGGACCTTGAATGTGTACTTTTGTCCATTATAAAAGAATTGCAACCAAAGCTTAGAGAAATTTCACAATATTGGGCCAAGTGTATGCAACCATTAAGCTCAAAGAAATTCAACACATCCGCCTAAGGGAAAGACAAACATATCTAAGTGAAGGTTACAGTTGCCCATTGTAATATGAACATTACAACATTTCCTTTTTCAAGACAATGTTCTTCCATTGGCAATTAAAACTTTAAAGCTTGAGTGGGGATATACAAAGTAGTCAACTTGTTTGGCTGGTCATGGATCGATGAAGTTATGGGTGTTTCTTGAGTCAATGAGAATAGTGAGTAGGATCTTCTTGAAATACCTTTTGACTTCCATAGTTTGAGGGCTGGTTACTTTGGAAAGGCATGTATTTCTAGGTTGGCATTCCTTGGAGTGGGGTTGGTGTCTACTAGTTCTTCTTCCTAGGTTTCTTAATCATCTTACGAATCCTCTACATTAGGAGGTGACTCAACATCGATTAGATATAACTTTTGTTGCATGTATTTATGGTCTCGTGAACTTTTCATCACAATTGTAGCATAACCTCTTTTCCCGTTGAAGTTGGATTTTGGCCTCATGTAATGTCCCCTACTTGGTTTCTCTTGAATTTGCCTTTAGCCTTCTAAATTAAGGTAGCCAAATAGACTTAGAACCAGAATTCTAATGTTAAACTTTAATTACATGTAATGTCCACTTATAGAATGGAGTTAGTCTGATCTTCGATCTGTTCAATTCAAGGTATTCAAGAGGTTGCTTAGGACTGCTAGTTTTGAATGATATATTTTAAGAGCAACTCCAGATTACTATGGATGGTGATGGAAGATAAGTGAATAGGGCTAAGCAAAAATACACTTTATGATATATCTATATATGTAAGATTTGCAATTATATGAGACACAGATTTGACATCATAGGGGTAATGCTATTCTTGAAACTCTCCAATCATCATATGGGTCTAAAGGTTGGCCGACTAGTATCTTTCTTTTGCTGTTTCTGTTTTGGAGCCTTTAATTCCGGTGATTTGTTCTTTTACAGATATATATCTGCCAGAAGGAAAGTGTGGTCGATCTGCTGTAGAAGGTGTCTATATATCTATCCTATTCTCCAGTTCTGTTCCCTGATCTGTTGGTTTAGAATCCAATGATACTGTGTTTTCCCTTGCATACCTTCTGCTCTTATTTCTACATCATATTTATATCTTATTGCTTGAACCGAAAGGAAATGTCTCTCTAAAGAAAGATGACCTTTAGTCAAGTGATTTCTATTATTTGAAATACTTAATTGCTCGCCTACTTAATATATTCGTTAATAACATAGGCAATTATAATATGTTCACTGATAAATCTTAATTGTTTTAAGCCCTTTGATCGCTCCATGTATACAATCGTTGTTTCTTCACATGTTGCCCCATCTAACTCTAGTATACTCGATGTTTTCTAATGTTCCATGGTTCTATACCAACGCATCTCTTTTGAATGGCGGTAGAATACAAACCCGATATCTTCCCTCCAAATTCACAGCCGCTTAGAATATTCCTTAATACTATCACAACATTATTATGGCGCTAAGATTTCACCATATAGCAACTTATGAGTAATGCTACCTTGATTGTGACATTGGAGTCGATAACCTTTAGGCCATTTGCTGTTTTGGGAATCATCCTTGATTATCACGGAATAACAGTAACTCGCATAGAATGGGACGTCAATGCATATCAATATTTGCAATATCACCATCAACAGGTCTTGTCCTCAATCGACACCTATGAGTCCTTCAATGTTTTCTCTAGCGGTATCCTTGGTAGAATGTCTTTCCTGAATGTAGCGTATACGTGATTAGCGTGCTTATCGGTTCCTTACTCCGTTTTACTCTTCAATGATGGCCATATAAACATCGACCCTCAAAGTGGCGGGTATGCATCCACTGTATGCAGAAGTAAACGAATATTGTGGTGCCTTATTTGATTTAACGCCAATGTTCCAATATGCCTGAGCTCTCTTTAATAATATATTAAGTTGTTAGATCCTTAGCAAAGCTACTCAATGTAATTTTATATTTGATATTATTTTATTAATTTTATATATTTTAATTATAATTAATATTTATACTCTAATATTTATTATATACCTTTTAGCATTTATTTATTATAATGATTTTAAGGTTAAATGTTTATTTGTCTAATTTTGTATATATTTATAATTACAATATTATCTTAGGATATTTGTAATTATAAAAGTATTAAATCAAATAATATTTTTTTTATAATTTTAATTTGTATTTTGTTATTCATTTTATCTAATCACTTGTATTTCAACGTTTAGGGTTTTTAACGTCATAATTTTGGGGACATGACAGTCCTCCCCTCCCAAATTTGCTTGTCCTCAAGCAACTTATGATTTGGGAGATCAATCATTCTAATTTCCCTTAATTGGGGATGTCCCAAACTTGTCCCAAATCTTTAATCTAAATGGACAAGGGATTAGAGAATATTTCCCTCCTAATTGAAGTCTTGATTGAGGGCTTACACATAATTTAGAATCAGTCACCCCAATGATAAGCAATGAATTTAAATGTTAGTAAACTCGTGGTCATTAATTTGATCAAAGTCCTCTACTACTCTTGGAGGGTTCAACCATAAGAGAGTATGGGAAGCATGACTTGATGGGGAGCCTAGGATCCATCATGCCAACTCTTATGATCCATCATCCTAGTTCTGAGAAAGGAGATTAACAACATCATCCCCAACCCATTCCGGGCCTTCTTCAGCATTCTTCTTGTCCATTTCGTCCTTCATCACAGCAGAGAGGGTGCTGGTAACACAGTGGACCAACTTGATAGTGAAACGGGTCAAGCCATTGAATTTCTTGTCCATCTTCCCCATTCTTTCTTAGCAGCACACGAAGCTCCTCTCCATAATCCGCAACCTTTTCAATATTAGCGTGCTCCACATCCAGAGGGTCTGAGGACTGGGACGCCGAGTTCTCCTTATGCACTTTGCTAATATCAGGAAAGGTGTGGGGCCCTCCAACATATTCCTCATCATCCCCAGACTACTCATCCCTGCAACCTTTGCTGTCAGACCGCTCCTCATCCGTATCCATGTCATTAACTTGCACTTTCTTGTTATTTTTAGCTAGCCTACCAGACTTCTTGATGATGAGATTTTCGCCACCGGTCACCACCGTAGCAACGACCGCTGTGTCCCCCTTAGAGTCCCTACCCACAACATTCTTTCCATTGCTGTCCATGGCCATAGGCTCCATCAAACCCTTCCCCTCATTCTTAACTTTCTTTTTAGAGGTAGGTTTGCTAATAGACTTGGCAGGGGCCGACTTAAGCTCACAGAGACTAGTCACAACACTAGTCTGGGCAATCCCCACACTCCCCTTAAGCTTCTTGGCAGCAGGTTTAGGCTTATGAGTTTTAGCAGTAGCCAGAGGGGTTTTCCTGATGGGACCTTTGGACTCGGCTAGAGAGATATTGGCCACAACAGGGGGTTTAATTTCCTCAACATGGATAGTAGAAATGGGTTTGGGCGGGCATAACACAAGATGGAAGTGGTAGAGCCTTAAAATGAGGCCTTGGTGGAGTGGTAGGGGAGGAGTATCCTCAGGGTTCAGGCTAGTAGCCTCAATACACTTTTCAACAGAGCTCTCTAAATCCTTAAGAAAAAAGGAAAGCTTAACAAAATTTTGTGTCGGAGGTGATTTAAAAGAGGGAAGTGATAGAAATAGTAGGTTTTGTATCTACCTTCAAGGGTCATGTACTTCATTAGGGCGAGGTAGACTTGGTCCCAAGGCTGTGGGAGAGTCTCTCTCTCAAACCCTGACTGGTTACGAACCGCTTTCTCATTACCCACAAAGAAGGCATTCAAGCTTTCGTTATCTTGGGCCTTAGTATGCTTCGGGTACTTCTTACCAGTACACAGCAGTCCTGTCGCTTGCGCAATCACCTCCTCGTTCACTTTGAAGAAAATACCACCCACGGTAACCCTTTTATCTTTCCAAGAATTTGCAAACTACGCAAATAAACTAGGGTCGTGACCGACCAAACTTTCCATTAGAGGTGCTAGCCCGTCTTCAACACAAATGTGCCACACCAACGGATCCTTGTGAAATTCACCACAGTTGTCGGGCTCCATTCGCACCCTATCGCCACCTATTATGCCACTCTACACACAGAAGAACCAAAAAACTTGCGAGAGCAAAAGGTTAGAGGAATTGGTTAAGTGAAAGGTCGCTTGCACACTTAAGATTTTAAGCCAAATGATGCAGCCTTGGGCGATCAAAGCAATGTACAGAACACACGCTTGAGGAGTTAAATCCCTAAAGGCAATCTTGGCGATCTCATTAATGAAAATCTTCAAACACTTGCGGCTAGGTAAGCAAGACATGATGAGAATGGAAGGTTTGCCTTCCACGTTATTACACAGAAACCAAAGTAAGATGGCTGCGGGTCCAAATTTAGAAACACCTAAGATCTCGGCTTTTAGTAAAGGAGGCAAAATAGTGGAATAGATAGGACCAATTAAAAGCTTTACCTCGTAATTATTAGTCACATCAAAATTAAAATAAAAAAACTTCATGGATATACGATAGCTTAAAGCAATCCCCAAAAGGAGATTATGTAAGGTACGGCCCAACTTGGCCTTAATCATAAAGTACTCTACATAATTCCTCGTAATGGCCTTTTTAAAAACGGATTTCGCCCCATTATTCAAATTTTGCCACTTGTAAGACACCTCAGCATTCACACCCGTCCACATAGCCCATAAGACAAGAATGTGGACCCCCCCATAAGGCCCATAAAATCGCATAATTAGTTATTATCATGGATCAAATAAGGGATTTGCTCCTTCAGGATTAAACCTTGAATACCTGGCGGTAGGTTCCCCAAATTACGTGAGCACTTAGAGATTTTCCAATGTGTTCCAAAGTTAGCTAAACCATCAGCCACTTGATTACCCTCCTGGTAAATGTTGGTAGCAATCTTCAAATTCAACTTAGATACAAAAAGCTTTATGTCTAATAAAATGTCTTTAGTACTTGTTGATGTGTTTTTCGTGACCGCACCAACGCAGAATAAAGTTGCCAACGGCTTGCCTATTCTCTCTTGATCAAAGTATTCCGCACGCTAAGATTGCAAGAAAGTTCGTGCGTTCAACTCCAAGGTTCCTTTAATGTAATAGGCTCGGGCTCGATGTGATTTTGCCGGCATTTCAAGGGGACTTTAATTGTTGTGGAAAGGAATTCAAATGCTCGAAAGATTTGTCTATGCGTTTCCTATTCTGACCGGAAAGTACTGAATTGAAATGGGGTAGGGTTAGAGAGTCCAATCTATTCTAAGGCGGATATGGAGCTCAACTTCAGAAACTCTAACCGGACTTCGCTTTGCCTCATCGAGCTTCCACGAGTCGGTGCAATCTTCAAGGGAGATGACTAAAGATGTTCAAACCACCACTTGACATGAAGATACCATCACAACGACGCATACCATCATTCAAACTGTGATTGAAGTTAGGCCCAAACGTTCCAGTTGACCACACAAGGCTCATTCACCATCAGCAAATACACTAGTGGTATGGATAGACGAAGTTGCTTAGATCAAACACCACATTCCACAATTAACATCTACTTGCATGGAATGAAAACTATACTACTTAGAACTATTTTACGCTACCATTTGAATCGGAAGGACGAAGAAACCTTGCTAGCTACTCACAACAAAGACGAAATTCACCATCAATGAAAAACTCTTTTATTGAGAGAGTGTTCACAACAATTTCTTACAAAGTTTTCAAAGGGAAAACTTTCCCTCTTCTTCAAACTACACTATCAATCTATACTAAGTTACTCCTAAGCTATCACCTAGTTGTCTCTCTACTCCGACTTCTACTCTGATCTTCTCTACTGTCTACTATCTAATGAATTACAAATGAGGGGGACTCCCCCTTTATATAGCTAGCCAAGTCCCAAAAGACGGCTAGGGTTACAATCAATAGAGTGGCCAGAATCGTGCAACCTCAGCCCTAAACAAGACTTGCCCTAAAAACCGCCACAAAGGAGAGTGGGGTAATAAATGCGCCATAATGTCCACCATCATCCTTCTAGAAGATTCCGTTTGTAGATGCGTTCGCACTGTTCTTGATCTTCTTCTCGACTTTTGTTCTTCAACTTTGTTCGAGCTTCCATCTTGAAAACATTTCTTCAACACTTAGCCATTTTCTTGCAACTTTCTCCCTTCGAGATTGAAACTCATAACTTTATCTTCTTCCGAAGGTCGTAATATCATCGTGCTTCACCACTTCAAGTCATCGTGCTTCGGCTTCAACATTTCTCCTGCAAAACAAGCGAGGAGAAGAGTATTAGAACACTTAATAATATAATCACTTTACTTACCTGATTTTCACGTTCTAACTTCCAAGCGTTCATCATTTTCCTTAGCCAACTTTGCGTTCAAATTCTTCATGCCTTAGCCAATTTTTCAACCCATCTTCCTCAAGGGCGTGCCATCTTTGAGAAATTCATTTAACTAACTGGAGCTCTGATACTCAAGTTCGTTCATCTCTGATTTTGGAAGATTAGTCCCACAAAGAATTTGAGCAAATTCACCTAGGCAGTTCCTTTCAAATTCATCGTCTGGAGAATTTCACCTTGAAAACACATTTTCTTCATTTTGCCTTAGAATTTTTTTTTTCAAATTTTCCCTTAGGAAAACTCACCAATCCTGTGCCCATTTAAAATCTTCATCCCAGAATCTTCGACAAGCCGTGGAAGACCTTAAAATCCATCCCTCATCGATAATCTTCGATACCCAGAAGAAAATTTCTTTCAGAACGCATCGAACTCATGGGTACCCAACGAACGGGTTCATTTTATTTTCTAGAATTTTGACCCTTGGAAAAAATAATTTCCCTGTGAAACTTAAATTCGTTCTTCACATATGTGAAAATCTTGTTGCTCTAACTTGAAAATTTTAATTCATCTTGCAATGTTGGCACCTTCTGACTTCGTCACTGGCAACTTCACTCGGACTGCAGGAAAAATCCATCACCTCTCCAGACTTGGGCATTTTTCTAAGACAAAACATTTGTGCCTTAGAAAATTTTAAATCACTTTGAAAATTTTGCCTTGGAAATTTTAGTTCACCTGCCAGCGAGAAAGTATCATCTTCACTTAGAAAAATTTTATTCGCCTAGCACACTTTTATTTCTCACTTCACTCCACACTTGAAAATATTCATTTAAAAAAAACCCAACGCCTTAGAGGTATTTATCTTTTTATTTTGCTTTCACTCACCACCTTAGGCGTATATCATACTTGAAGAAAATCACGCCTTGGCACTATACTTCTCAACATGCCTTAGAAAATTTTCTAACACCTTATGACTCCCATCTCCCTTGGCGCATATAGCATTTGAAGAGGAATTTTAAAATCACGCCTAGGCAACACACCTTGCAACATTCTCTAACACATCACCTTAAGCGCATTTGAGGCTAGGAAAGGAATAACGCCCACCTTTTACTTCACTTACCAGCTTGCACTTACTTTTACCTCACTAACTTGGGCGCATTTGGAGGGGTGAGGAGGACAAAACTCTTTGACTTTGTTGACTTGATTCATCTTGGGCGCATTTCAGCCTTGGTGGAGGATAAACTTCAAACGCCTTCATGTGACTTTTCAGCTTCTCCATTTTTGTCTTGACATGGCTGCTTTTGGGCGCATTTTCCCTATGTAGGAGGATGAAAATCATTGACTCCTTTGACCTTCTTGTTAACTCCTCTTGGGCGCGTTTGAACATGCTAGTGGCTGGGCGCATTTGCTAGGTGATGGAGGATGAGAACTTACCACGCCTTGACCACCTTTGACTTATTCTTAAACTTGGCGCATGCCAAAGGGGGTGGAGGATATCCTCATGACTTAGAAATTTTTTTATGCTTCCAATACCTTGAGGGCGCATTTAGGCTAGGGAGCAGGATAAAACTTGTTGACTGCTTTGACCTTTCTCATTTACTTGGGCGCATTTTGCCCTTGCTGCAGGACGTCTTTTGTTGACTTTTCCTTGACTCTCTTCTACTTGGGTGCATTTTGCCCCCTGAACAGAACGAACTTCATACTTAGCATTTTTTTCTGAGCCTCCTCATCAACTGGGCGCATTTTGCTATGTCTCCTGGATGAAGTTCCAGACTTAGACAAATTTTCTCGTTTTTCGCCAGCTTACGTGCCCTGCTATTTATAGTAAGTCTTCTTGATTTTGCACTTCTGAAGCTCGGAATGACTTGAAATTTTAAACGTAGCATCCTCATAACCTTATCAATCTGTCGGCACTGCCACTTTTAGTCACCCTGCTATTTTTAGCATGTTTCTGAAGGTGGTTTACTATAAATAGTAACCTCATGTTTCTGATAGCTCCCATGCTCTGATCGAGTTGAAATTTGAATGAGGCGCTCCTCACCACGTGACCTGCTGGCTGACACCGGCGCATGCACTCAACTTACTATTTTTAGCCAGTTTCCAATTTGACTTACTATAAATAGTAAGTGCTCTGATCGACTTGAAATTTCACCAGCAGATAGCCTGAAGAACGCTGATCGCGGTGGTTTACATCGGATTTCGAAAATTTTGACTTTTTACGCCTATTTTTAGGCTTCGAGGCTGGAAACCCTAATTTGCATTGCATGCGTATCAAATGAACTCTGTTTCTCTTTGTTTCTGTGGCACTGCGATCGGCTCGTGAATCTGAACTGCTGGGAAGTGGCTGCCGGGACACACCTGCTAAAAATAGCAAGTTCCTTACTGAGTGAGAATCCTCGTTTGCATGTCACACCATCGCAAAGCTTTCGAAAAACCCATCAGGAATCACCCGACATGCAAAAGAAACCTCGACATGCAAACCCTAAAAATAGCCTCGGAAGGCTGAATCCTGAAAGTAGTCGCCTTGTCTTGCATGTTACATCGTCGCGAAGGTCTCGAAAAACCCAGAAGGAATATCCAGACATGCAAAGAAAAACTCTGCATCTGGACCCTGAAATTTGTGCCGGAAGCTGGACTGCTAAAAATAGTAAGTTATCTGTTTTCGCTCAAATTTGGCATGCAAGCAATCTGATATACTCTGAATGCAGTGTGATGATCGGAATCTCGAAATAGCTGACAAATTGCTCTGAATAGCAGACTTACTAAAAATAGTAAGTACCTGGAATTTGATGAAACTTGGCTGGAAGCCTGCTGGATGCTTGCTGACAACAACGTTAAGTTCAATTTTCAATTTACTCACTTTATTCAACCTCAAACTGACCAGGAAGACTCAAACCCTAATTTCCAGACTTGGTCAAATTTCACGCTTAAGCTCAGTGATGGGCACAATCCCGGAAAGATAGATAGTAGAAAAGAGAGACAACAAAACGACCGAAAAGCAAAGCCAAAATTAGGGGGGTCCCCATTTGCAATGGGGCGTTGTGTGAAAAAAAACGTCACAACAGTACTCCACCCTAGTAATTTGCCAAAGTTAATAGCATCAATGATAGACTTAGAATCACCTTCGATACGAAGGTTCTTAATCCCCATAGTAACAGCTAATCGGATGCCCTTTAGCAGCGCTCTAGCTTCCGCAATCATAGAAGATTGGATGCCAATCCCCCTAGATAAATATAATATTATAAAAGTACATATTTATATTGTATAAAATAAATTATACACACACACCTATACTCGGGAAAAATAAAAAAATGCATGAACTTAGCTATTTAGCAATGTTAAGCTATTTTGTTAATTTTGTGTATATAATATATATTACTTATATTTTTTTTAAATACAAATTTATATAAGGCGAATTTGATCACGATTTTTTTTTCAATTTTTTTCCCTTGCCAAACTTCATCTGAATTTTATTGTTGTCGAACATGAACACAAACGCGAACTTGTGACATAGCTTACAATAGCTCTAGTATAGACAAGAGCACACTCTGGGAACTTCGTTAATGACAACAGCTGCAGGATTCTACTATTCACCAAGATTTGCACTTCTGAGCGAAGACATATCTATTGAGTCTAGGCAGCACAAGGAGAATAACTTGGTAGAGGCATGGGAATAATGCTTGGCAGACTTGATAAGACTAAGAATAGGCTCCACAACTTTTCATTGGCATTTGATAAGACAAAATTTCAAAATTCAAAAGGATTCATTTTTGATTCACTTCATTTAGGAGGTTGTTTTGGTTTTGAATGATAAAATCTGAGAAAAACAGCAAATTGATAATTTTTCTTTGGATTTCACTAGTGGAGATTTCAGATTTTGCAGTTGCAGATTTGGTTATCAACATTTTGAGAATTTTACTGTTGAGTGAGGATTAAAGTGGTTTTATGTGAAGTTTTGGATATATTATAATTTCCATTTCCTGATTTTTTTGCTGAGTCCAATATGAGTCTGTGTTGACTTTGAATCTTTGCTTCATGCTGTCTACTTCATGTCCAAGTTTATTTACCATGCGAAACAGCTCTGTAAAAGTCATGGTGTGTTCTGAAGGATTCACCAAATCATACTTAATATTTGAATTTTTAACAATAACGAATACCACAAATACTTGACAATTCTATAAGAAGCAAAATCATTCCTAGGAAAGTAGAGTATGATTGTCCTGAAAATGTACAACAAAATTATTAACCAAAGAAAACTGAATTGATAGCAATTAAAGCAGATCCTTAAGCACTCATGACTCCCAGCATTTAGAGTTTGCCAGTCATTAACCTTGATTTATGTTCAATGCATTTATAACAGTTAAATTTAGCATGAAAGTAGTAAAGATATTTGAAGGATACATCTTACTGATGTCAGATTGTACCTTAGTGATATCTTCTATTCAATTTGTTTATTCAACATTCAAATAGGTCTGAAGTATACTTGTTGACATTACTTTACTCTTCAGTGATGTCACCACACAAACTTCAACTTAGTCCTCTCTCTTCACTCAATCTTATTTGCTGATCCCTAGGTGAGATTGATGGACGGATGTTTACTGCATTTTCTGAGCTTGACTTGGACACTAGTCGGTGTAGTAAGCAAAATGTAAGTTCTGTTCCATGTATAAAATATTTAATTCAAACAACTATTCAAGGCTGTTTAGAGGTTGTCACTTGTCAGATTCTCTGGCTTTAAATTCAATGCTACCTCAGAAGGGATTGAGGCTATGCACTTTATTTGTATTTATTGGTTCTAATTCTAGGGCTTTCTGAATTTTAAACCTTTACTCAATTTTTGTTGCTATATTCTCCTAGTTACAAGAAAGCTTATGCCCATACCCTAGCACTTGCACACATGGGGGAGCTAAAATGTTTTTGAAGTTAATTGTGCATATTGTGTTGTCTTTGAGTCTCTTGAGGCTTATTTTTGTCCAATTTGTATTCTACAGTTTTTGTTGAATACAATGTTTATGCAGTGCTAAAGTAATCTGTCTTTTCTTTGTTGCCTTGTATAATTGAAAGGAAACAGCTTGGATTTATTTTTGTGCAATTCACATTCTGAAGTAGTGTTAACTTAAATTGCGTATTCATTTTCATACCTATAACTGGCACTCCATTGTTATTGCTTTGTGAATAACCCAGTTAAGTTTTGTATAAAATATTTTCTGAACTTGTCTGAAGCTGTCAATTGTTTGGATCATGGAGTATGATATGAAACAATGATGCAAAAAGTTCCTACACAGTTTTTACCAGAAGCATTCTCAATTGTGTACATGGACTAGAAATATCATGTCTATTATGCATATACACATTAAATTTATATTCTATTTTGTAATGTTTAAACTAAAGTCTATGTTCTGTGTTTGGTGTTATTTGAATCAACAATTTGATATTAGTCACGCAGGATGGATTGGATGCTGTTTTTGTGAATGCTATGCTTACTGGTATTCAACAACGTAACCTTGAGGCAAGTGGTTAAGTTTGGCGTTGTTTTTGAGCATGCTTCAGTTTTCTTTCACAAGTTATGGAAGTTATAGTGTTGGCTTTGGTATAATTTTTTTGATGCCATGTTATGAATAGATTTACTGACTATTTTATGACATATTTACGTAGAGAGCATGGGGTAAGCCAGTATTTGACCGTATGGGGCTCATCATTGAGATTTTTAATGCCCATGCAAATACCAAAGAAGCCAAATTGCAGGTATGATACCTTGTGTTAAACAAAGTCATCTATTTTGACTTTGGTCTTTGAGCAGTTTCTATCTTGCAAAGTTAATGAATGGAGTGATGTATGCTATTTATATCTGTGCTTAGGCAGAATTGGCAGCTTTAATGTATAAGAAAACTAGGCTTGTTCGTGTGCGTGGCCTAGACGGTCGCCTTACCTTTGGAACTTCCGGTGAAGCAGAGGTTGTTAGTGGTAGGGGGTAAGATCTTCTTTACCTTGTTTTGTAAGTGTAACTATTATGCTCTCATGTCTTAAAAATTCTTTAATAACAGAAATTTGTTATTACTATTAACACTTTTATTTTAAAACCAAGAGAGAAATAAAATAAAGATTGCACGGTGAGGACAGTAGTTGCCATTGTCCAGTGTCTTAGTTTTCGAAATAACATGGGTGAACCTAAACTTGAAGCCCTATACATGTTGATACATAGAAAGACATATAATGAGAAGCAATCCTTTCAAAGGAAGGCCATATAGGACTTTTCTATATTAGAGCAAAAATACTAGATATTTTAAAATTGAGTTATAACACACTTTAAGAGAGGGGGACCAACCACGTCAAGGCTCCAGGTCATGGAGAGCTGAGAGCGGAGGGCTTCCCAAACTTACCTCACTCTAAAGGGATGTTTTGGGGTGAGGATCGAGAATGAAGAGCACTATGTAGTACTTTTGTCACTCTACAGACCCGAGCTTCAGGTTTAGGCTAGGCGAGCTGGTTTTGGGAGTCGGTATTGCACCTGAGACAACTCTCTGTCCGAGGACAGTAGCACTGTTCTGGGACGACAGGGTGGCGCGCTGGCGTCCGTACAGCTAGAAAACACGAAGTATAGTAAAAACTACCTAAAAACTTACTAACAACTTAGCTAGTAGATTTTGATGGGAAAAACAGAATGAGAAAGTACAGGAAATAAAGGCGGAGATGATAAAGCAATTAAATGAAAGCTAGAGTGATGAAGATGATCTCACAAAAGCGTTGATTCGCCAGCTAGCTCCACACACACGTTCACCTACACACAAGCAGGAGGGGAAAATTGTTGGGTCTGTATAGGGGCCTGCCTCAGTCAGACCCCCGTTTTGGTGTTTCCACCTCCACAGACAGCTAGAAAGCAGTGAAGTAGAATATGCGACAAAGAAAGTAGAAAGTATTGCAATGAACACTACAAAAGACAAATGCTACTTTATCAAATCACAAAGGAGAGGAGTGAAGCGTTACCACTTCCACCCAAAAGCTCACTAGCCAATAGAGGGAGAATGCAAGGTATGGACTTGGAAAAGTCACCATAGTCGCAATGGTGATGAAGGGAGGTCTCGCAAGACTCCAAGTCCACAACTTCTATGGCTACCTCACACTTGCAGTGTGGAGTTGATGGAGTGTCAATGCTGTTGCAATGCTCACAATGAAGTGCTATAATGCTGCTTGAGAATGAGAATTTGCTTGAGAGATCGAATGTGAATGTCTAGAGAATTGCTAGAGAGTGAAATGAAGTGAGAATGAATGTTTTTGAAGGTTGGATGAGAAGGAATAAGGCGTTTTTGGGTCAGTTGCTTGAAGAGGGACGTTACAATTTGGCCCCAATCGGGTGTGTAATTCCTCTACCAACTTTAGACACCGGAATCCATCAGGGACGATAGCGTGCCGTGTGGACGTTTGCACGCTGAGCGTTCGTTCCTGACAAATATTCTCTCACTGACACACAGGACAAACGCTAGGTGGATGGAAGGCAGGTGGGTGATGTGGAATTTCGCCTTTGGATTTTATTTTCCAAGGTGAGGGTATGTGAAAGGGGAATTTGCTCAAGGGGTTCAAATTTGCTCTTATACATTTTGTCCCCACTTTAGCGAGCACAAATATCGGTGAGTGTTCGGTAAAATAGATCGAAGAGTTAGTAGGGTTAGAAATGTATACTTGAACCGTCGAGGGAGCAAACCGCGATCCGATGAACTCGAAAGCGCAGGGCAGGGAAAGGACTCCACAGGTACTCTCCTTGGGGAGTTTCAATCAAAAGGACTCCATAGTTCTGCAGAACTATGAAGTTGCACAAGTACACCGAAGGCCCTTGGACCAACGGTGGACAATTCCTGCAAGATGAAAACGTCTCACAGGCCCGCAGACCTGTAAGAAGGCAACCCCCAAGTTCTCTCTCATGAAGGGAGCCCAGCGAAAGGGGACTCCGTAGAGTCAGACTGGAGAGTGGCTTCATAGGCGCACTTGCAAAGCAACATGTTAATCCGCAGATAAAACATGTCAGAAAACAAAGCAACCACACAGGCAAACAAGCAGAAAGTCTTGCCAATAGTCAATGAATTGAAAGGCTTTCAAAGGGGTCCCTTGGGAACCCTTCAAAGGAAAAGGGGTCCACTCAAGGGACGCGCTATTTGAAAGTGTAAGAGAGACATTTTTTCTCAAATCAGTTCATCATCAAGGAATCCTTTTGAAAGATGTTCACTTCATTAAGGAATTCAAAAGGAAGAAGATGCCCCCTTGTGAGGGTAAGGTCGAGGCTTCTTTTGCAGGTAAAGGTTGCTTTCATCTTGGAGGAAAGTTCGAGTTCTTTCTTTGCGAACCCATGATGAAGGAAACATGTTTCGTTAGGGGTCCAAGTTGAGAATGCGATCTTTGGAAAAGCTTGCAAGGATTTTTAAGAAAAGATTCGTTGGCAACAAATGCATTTTCTAAAAATCGAAGCATTGTGAAAGCAACGTTGTCGCACATACGAGGGACAACTCAAGCAACGAAGAAAGAAAGATAAAAGAGTGAAAGAGAAATAGCATGAAGAAGAGACACAGGGGTGATTTGATATATCGGGGTTAGAGCTGGTCATGAATATATATTAGTAATAGTATATAAATGAACTGTCATCAACCCCCTACTATATCAAACCATGTGAAGAATGCACGAGAAGACAAAGTAAAAGTAAAAAATTGGGTCAACATGGAAGGGAAGCCTAAATGCCCTCAACGCTTTGCATCGTTCCCAATTTGCCAAAAATCAAAGCACATAACAGAGGAAGAATGATGGAAAATTAGAGGAAGTTTTATGACACATAATCACTCCTGTATCCAAGCACCAACAAGGGTGACAAGGGTCATCCAAGAATACATAACACAAGCACGGGAGAACACATCACAACACACACACACATTCCTAATCTAAAGGTAAAGAAGAGGCCTCCCCCAAGCACTCATCGACCAAGAGGTCATCCGCTTCCCAATCTAGATCATTATAAGGGGAAGGCGGACGAGCCTGCAGTGGTGGAATATTAAGGGGAGGAGCTTCTGATCCTCCCGCTACAAGGGCTAAGGAAGAAAGCCCCGCAAGGTATTCTTCGTTCGGCTCTCGTGGAGCTATGGTTAGCAATTTTGTGAAGATCGCCGACAAGGTCAAAACCTGGTCCAGAGAGTTAAACGTGCTCTTTCTGGGAGTGCCATGCCTTACCTCAACGAATGGGGAGGATGGCGCCTGAGATTCACCACTTGGCTCATCGAGTGACTCGGGAGTGGTGACAAACTCAGGGGAAGCCGAAACTTGCTCCGTCACTAGTACAGAACAAGCTAGTACAGGACCACCCTTTGGAGAAGGTGGGCTCCTCTTACGCCTCCCATTGCTAGAAGGGACAACCTTTGCTTTCTGCTTTGTCGGAGGATGTGAACTCCCCACAGACGAGGCAAGAGGCACGAAGGAGGAGAAAACCGCAACGGACACCATCGAGGTGTTCGGCATGTCCACGGGTTTTGGAAATGGCGAGATGTCTGGAAGGGACATCAACAGGGGCAGCTCAGCCGAGGGAGCGGTAAACACATGCACCTTTTTAGGGTCAGGCGTACTCACACTCACAGCAAGAGCCGAAAGCAAGAGTTAACCTGATTGAACGGAAGCAAAGGGGAGGAGAGAGGAGGATGCATTGGGAGGCCCTGAAGTAGAGGCAATCATCTCCTCTTCCTTTTTCTGCAAAGCAGCCTGCTCAGCTGCCAGAGCCTTTTGTCGGCTCTTGCGTTCATGCACAAGGCGGTTTCTACAACTCTTTGAGTAGAGGTCGGGAGCTATGAAGGGATAGCAGGCTCTTGCTTAGCCATAGGGGTGTCCATCACAACCGTCTTTGGCGGAGGGACGAACTCTTGAATGGGAGTAGGAGGAAGAGGTTGAGAAACAATGGGGGGAGTCGACTCTAGCGCTTTGGCGGCGGTCCTCTTCCCATTCATTGCTTTAGGAGCAGAAGTGGTGGGAGGCCGCGAAGGCCGAGACATAGAGGATTCCCCGTGGGTACCCTTCCTTTTACTGTATTGAACGAGCCTAGGCTTCTTGGGAAAAACAAGAAGTTCAAATGCAGGACGCTTGGGCTTACGCCAAGCGGGCACCATAGGGTTCTCCCGAAAATGCAGAGCAAAATCCGATAGCACCGTAGTAGGGTGAGAGAAAGCGTCAGGCTGGACAACGAAAGAAGAAGTAGAGGAACCTTGAGAGCGCTTCTCTTCTTCTCCTCTATGGGCCTTGGCGGCATCACTGTCAACTTTTAAGCATGCCCTATGCGAAATAGCATAAGGTGATGGAGGGTACCTCACTCTAGGCGTTAAGTGCCCTTTCTTGTACTTTTGATAAGTCTAGTACAAGAGGTCCTTCCTAGGCGGGAGAGGACCAACGGGTGCAGGCCAAAAGTGATCTAAAGAATAGTTGCCACGTGCAACTGGTGGTCTATAATCGGTGTCATGGATCACATGCACTGAACCCTCATGAATAAACTTCAAACATTTATGCACAACCGAGGGAACTGCAATCATAGCTACCAACCAGGGGATACCCAACTTCACTATGAAGAGTTCGGACCTCGGGATTATGTCAAACAATAGGTTCATAGGATTGACAAACGATACTACCAAGGGGAGGTACAGAAAGTTCGTTATGTGTATGGATGGTGCTCTCAAGTGTGTCATACCCATCTTTATGCAGGAAGTTAATTAACATAATCTCCTCGGTTATGATATTTACCTGAGATGTCGGGTGAACAAGAACACTTGCTATGGTGTTTCCATTGATTTGTGTATGGATATAAAGAGGAGATGGTTCTCTATTAAAACCCATCGGCAGGTCCTGTGAGGTGAAGGTTATACCTGGACTACTACTCGCAGGCTGTGTAGAGGGGATAGGCAGATGCAGGAAAGAGGCCATCACATACACTAAACGATACTCTCACAAAGCCCCCCAAAGGTTTGAAATAGGACAGTGACCCAGTTAAGGCTTTGTTCCTCAATACTTACGGAACCTTTAAACTAAGTTTACTAGGGGTCACAGGTTGGGTTGTAAGGCGAAATGCCTCACAACACTCACACCTACAACGCTCCTAGAATGCAAGGAAAGGATCCTTCAACACTGCTAAACGGTACCAAAATGGTTCACGTTGGGTTCACCAAAAATGTAAGAGAGGGGGACCAACCACGTCAAGGCTCCAAGTCACGAAGAGCCGAGAGTGGAGGGCTGCCCTAACTTGCCTCACTCTAAAGGGATGTTTTGGGGCGAGGATCGAGAATGAAGAGCACTATGTAGTACTTCTGTCACTCTATAGACTTGAGCTTCAGGTTTAGGCTGGCGAGCTGGTTTTTGGAGTCAGTACTGCACCTCAGACAACTCTTTGTCCGAGGATGGTAGTGTTGTTCTGGGACGACAGCGTGGTGCACTAGCGTCTGTATGACTAGAAAACACGAAGTACAACAAAAACTACCTAAAAACTTACTAACAACTTAGCTAGTAGATTTTGATGGGAAAAACAAAATGAGAAAGTACTGGAAATAAAGGCGGAGATGATAAAGCAAGTAAATGAAAGCTAGAGTGATGAAGATGATCTCACAAAAGCGTCGATTCACCAGCTAGCTACACACACACGTTCACCTACACACAAGCAAGAGGGGAAAATTGTTGGGGCTGTATAGGGGCCCGCCTCAATTAGACCCCCGTTTTGGTGTTTCCACCTCCATGGACAGCCAGAAAGCAATGAAGTAGAATATGCGACAAAGAAAGTAGAAAGTACTGCAATGAACACTACAAAAGACAAATGCTACTCTATCAAATCACAAAGGAGAGGAGTGAAGTGTTACCACCTCCACCCAAAAGCTCACTAGCCAATGGAGGGAGAATGCAAGGTATGGATTTGGCAAAGCCACCACAACCGTAGCGGTGATGAAGGGAGGTTCGCAAGACTCCAAGCCCACAACTTCTATGGCTACCTCACACTTGCAATGTCGAGTTGATGGAGTGTCAATGTTGTTGCAATGCTCATAATGCTGCTTGAGAATGAGAATTTGCTTGAGAGATCGAATGTGAATGTCTAGAGAATTGCTAGAGAGTGAAATGAAGTGAGAATGAATGTTTTTGAAGGTGGGATGAGAAGGAATAAGGCGTTTTCGGGTCAGTTGGTCGAAGAGGGACGTTAGGATTCGGCCCCAATCAGGTGTGTAACGCCTTTGCCAACTTCTGATGCAGGAATCCGTCAAGGATGGCAGTGTGCCGTGCGGACGTTTGCGCGTTGCGTGTTCATCCGTGACAAATATTATCTCATCGACACACAGGACAAACGCTAGGTGGATGGAAGGTAGGTGGGTGATGTGGAATTTCGCCTTCGGATTTGATTTTCTAAGGTGAGGGTATGTGAAAGGGGAATTTGCTCAAGGGGTGAAAATTCGCTCCTATACACACACATTGCAATGATAGTGCAAAAACAATGAAGAGAGAAACCAAAATAAGAATATAATGACAATAACCAAATATTTAAATAACATTGCCACTTTGAGGGGCAAACCTCCAGATACAATACTTCTAAGTTGCTGAATCAGGTATGGGTACGGGCACAGGTACGTGGGTATGATACGTTGGTACGATATAATTTTTGTGAGGAGCTGGGTACGTTTGGGTAGGTCCGTACAAAAAAGAAAAAAAATCATAAAAATAAAATATTTTATTTAAAAATTATTTTTAATATTTAATAATGCTATATATTATAATCTTAAAATTTTATATTATTATTAATTTATAATAAACAATATACTAATTTAATATATATTAATTTGTAGTTTTATTATATAATTAATAATATTAATATATAATTTTATAAACATTATACTGATATAATATATTCTAATTTAAATTTTAAAACCATTTTATAATATTAATTATTATATTATATTAAATTATAGGAAAGTGGCATAAGAAAAAAGGTTTCCCTCACAAGTCGAGAAAATGGTTAAAAAACACCCATCCGCTACTTATTCCTGCCGTTACTCGACATTTTGCCTCGGTCCCATGGCCTCCCCTCTAGAGGAAAAAATATCTCGTAATAGGCCAGGGGGTGATATATTAAAATAAAATAATGTTTTTCGACGAATGTTAAAAACGATTGCAGCTAGACGTTCACATGTTTTTCAGCGATAACCCGGTTGTTAAGTTATCTAAAAAAGGTCGAAAACATGGATAACCACCGGTGGCCCAAAGCGGTTATGGAGGAGATTCTAGTCCGAAGAAAGAAAACATGGATGAAACAGAACATCAAGTGGCTGAACAAGTGGAACATCGAATTACATGAGTGTCCTGACACCAACAGTGAAATAAAAAACTATGTGAAGGAAAAATTCAGGACTGCCATGTGGTCAAATCAGATCGGACAAAAAAAAGCATATTACATCAAAGAGTTTAACCCAGCTAAGGAACATGGTGAAAAACCATATTTAGGTGCAACTATTAAAGGGAAAGCGAGGTTGTTAATTGCTCAATTGAGAACGGGATCCCACCATCTTAGATGTGAGACTGGTAGGTGGAAGACACCTAAGGAAACTTGGGAAGAAAGAATGTGCTTATTTTGTAATAAGGGAGTGGTGGAAACGGAGTGGCACTTCGTCATGGAGTGCATAGCGTACGAAAATATCCGTAATCAGTACTCAAGTATTTCAGATGTGGGCAATATGCAGCAGTTATTTGAGGAGGATAAGATAAATCAGACGGCTAGCCTCCTAGTCAAAATTAATAGCAGGAGATCTGATTTGGAGAAGAGTTTGGAGACAAACTAAGTTGTTGGTCTCGGTCCCATAGACTGTTTAGTCTCGTGGACGTCATTAAAATCTTTCATTCATTCATTCATTTAGGGCTTTTAATTTTCACGAATACAGCCAGATGTTGGCGTTTTTTCCAGCCAGACTTTCATGTTTCTTCCATCCGTTTAGGGCATTTTTTAGATCAAGACACAAAAACTCTGAACCTTGCTCGATTCTACGCCGATGCCATGCGGAATCCGATTCTAGGACGTTTCGTACCCAGAATCGGCCTAGTTTTTGGACAATTCGATAACTTAGCAATACTTTGATGAAATCTCCACATTGATGTCCTACAAGTGAACTACTATAAAAAACTATAATTATTATTAGGTTAGTGTTGACCCATAAGTCTGTAATTAGGCTGACCTGAATTGAGCAAGGACGCTTAGTAAACTAAAAGAAGACTGACCTAAGGCTGTGTTCCATGCCAGTTGCTCCATAACCCAAAGAAAAATAATGAATACAATTATTTGAATTATGTTTAGGGGTGTAATATGCCCTCCGCTTTGAAAAGCTTAGTCCTTAAAGATTGGGAGCTGTATACTTGGGTGAGTTTGTCCACAAACACTAATATGACACTCCTGTCTTCAAAGCTGCTAAGAATTGTAAGGAAATTTATCGGAATTTGTTCTAATTCACATTCAATCCTAAAGTTGTGCACATCTTCTTTAAGCTGTTCAAGACAAAAGTGTTTTGCTGCTGCTGTTGCATGTACCTCATGGAGGATTATATTTTTCTGATGGAAATTGAGGTTCAGATAAGGTCAAGCATTGCACCATAAAGCATCCCTTTGCCAAGAAAGTTTGCTGGAGTGTAATGCCCTTTCTAGAACATTTCTTATTTTTGCCTTTAAACAATATTTCTAATTCTAAAATGATAATTGCATTTATAATTATAAATATAACTTAATCAAAATCATGAATTTTATTATAATATTCGGACTTTTTCACTTTGACATAATTCTTAAAATAATCTTATCTTGATTTTTGCTATGTTTCTTCTTCTAATTTGCAGCTATTTTTCCTTAAATGTTTGTCCTTGATATCTAGACAAGTTATGGGTTTTCGTCTAATAACTTGATAGGAGCAATTAAGGGTTTTCATCCTTAAATCTCTTAATTTTCCTTGGAGGGTTTTCGTCCTCTCTGGCTGTAATATTTACTTGTAAAGTCACATAATATTTATTCCCAATTGATTGATCTCCTCTTCTCATTAAATGATCTCCCTTATATATCTTATTGCTTCATGAGACTGTCATGTCCCAATTTAAATAGGTCTGCCCCAACCGACATAAAAAAATTGGTGTTTTTAAACACCATTTAATAATTTATTATATTTACATAGATAAAAATTAAAATAATAAACAAATAAACGTTTTAAATAAATAAATAAATTTGAAATTTTAATTTAGGCACCCATTGCTGGAAATAAATAAATTTGAAAATTAAATTGTTGCCGCCCTTTTGAGACCACACGCCTCATTTAGGGGCCTATAAAAGGGGATCTTAAGGCGTTGGAGAGGCTCATCTGAAAATGGAAATTCTGGTTTCACTCCAAAATCTGTGACCTGGGACAAAAACCCTAGTTCGCAGCTCTCTGAGGTAGGACGAAATCCCTATCCTCAGCCCTTTGTGACACATTTCAGTCATCAGCAAATTCATTTATCAAGCATTCATTGACCTTAGTCTGAAATTAATCCACTTTTAGGGCAGGCACTGCTAATTCCCTGTTGATGACTACTTTGGAGCTGCTGGGTGGATCATCATCACAGATAAGCATTACAGTGGGTCAGAAAGCTGCTGCTTGCAGATCACAGTCGCACAACAGGATACCTGGGCAGCCAATCCCATCAGGTCTGAAGTAGAATCAAACCCTATATTGAACCCTAGCATTAGGTGAAGGAAAACCAGGGCTAGGCAGCGTTGGATCCATCATTCTACAACAACGATTGGAGTATTTTAAACAGCATATCAGACCTGGGAACCACTGGGGCGACATTCATTCATTTGGTGATTAAGGCTTGAGGGTTGTCACACCTCAATACCCAATCCAATGCCACCTTCCCCTCAGTCATATGCCAATAGCAGTGAAAGGCTGATCAACAAATCAACCATTACCTTCAGTTGGGGGAAACAATAACCAGATTGAGGGTTTCCCATATTTAGCAGGAGTTCCTAAGGCAGATCTTCAGGGTATTCACAACTTTCCAGATCTAGGGCAATCCTTATGAATGATTCTGGGAGGTGATCTCAGGAAGTAGGCCCTAGTAATCTGTAATTTGGTCTACAGCAGATGTATCTGGATGCCAGGCCCTAACCACCAGCCCTTAACATCTCTATTCCTGCAGCCTAACAGGTTTTAAGGTCCATGTATGTCTTTTTTGAGAAAAGTTTTGTAAGCAACCTTTCTTATTACTGAAGTTCATTCTTATTTGATTCGATCCTTGCTATTTGAAAATAGTACAATTTGGCTGTTTGTTGGTTTGCATCCTTTAAGCAATACTGAGGGCATTGTTGGTAGAGATCTGTTTTCATTTCTGTATTGCCTGCTGAAGGTGACTGCATTAGGATTAATTGTTTTCCTTTGGCAATCACTAATCATCAAACTCTAGGTCTTTACATTGGTATTAGAGCCAATAGTCCTGCTAGCCTATTGGGTGAATTGTGTATGCAGTTATCAAAGAGCCTTAGAGAAAGAAAGGAAGAAAATAGAGGCAGCCACACAAAGAAATGACAGTGGAATAGGAGGCAGTGGTAAGAAGAAAATGGCTGAACAACCTGATGACATGAAGACATACCTACAAAGTTAAGAACAAATGAACCAAATGCTGGTGCAAATGATGCAAAATTTAACCAACACAGTCACTCACAACAGATCTACACCAAACAATGTTGAAAGGAGCAATTCAGATCAGTTTGTGGTTGGAAATCATAACAGAACCCCAGCTAGGTCAACCCTTAGACCCTTCTAGCCCACCTTTTTGCCTAGAGTGGAAATACCACATGTAGAAGAAGAGCAGAATCAGGCTGTAAATGATTTCACTGCCATTGTAGATGAGTAAATGAGGCTTGATCCAATTGCTAGAAGGGGGATCTCCTTCAAATGGTATAGTAATGCTAGATCAAGAAGTGGACCAAGGAATGATAGGAGGCAACCTATGCAATAGATTAATAGAGATCTCCAACACAAAGTAAGTAAATTGACACTTCCTACATCTAATGGTTCTGGAAATGTTATTGCTCGAGCATGGGTTCAAAAATTAGATACATACTTTTCACTCAACCCTATGATCGAAGATGGAGTCAAGTTTTCCATCTTACACTTGGAGGTTGTGGCTCACGAATGGTGGCATCATGGTATCATAACAAAAGGATTTAACCTTGTTGCTACAGATGTTGATTTCACACAAAAGCTCATAGAAAGTTCAAAGATTCGATAAAAGAGATTTGGAGGTGTATTTCAAGGAGTTGACTCGTTTGAGACAACATGGGCTGGTGGAGGATTATGTCATAGAGTTCCAAAGACTTGTAGTTATGGTTTTTAGATGTAACAGATAAGAAATTTATGTTCTTGTTCATCGAGGGTTGGTGAGGGCTTTTGGGCCAATGTCCTTGGAGGATGCTATTCGAAGAGCCTTAAGCCTACAGGACTTTGCTCGTGAAGAATAAATCTATTTCCAAGAGTGCACTAATGGGGTGGCAGAGGAAGCCATTTCACAAGAACGTTCCCCAATCAAAGATTTTGCCTCCAAAGCCTAGTAGGGTGGACGAGTCTAAAAATGAGCTCCAAAGGAAAAAAACTATGTTTTACTTACCGGGAGCCTTGGGTACTAGTTCATAGGTGTTTGGGAAAAGGAAAAATCCATTATATAGAGGTAGTTTCGATGATGATTAGAGGTAGAGGAGACCGAGCCTATAGCAGAGGAGTTGGAGCATAAGGAGAAGGATGAAGTTCCTGGAGGTGCATTTGCAGTTTTTTCAGGGGCACCTAGATACCACTCCTTCCGTGTTAGAGGAGTATTACATGGCCAAAAGGTGACCATGTTGATTGATAGTGGAGCCACTTAACTTCTTTGATAAGGGTTTGGTGGCCAAGTTGGGTGAGGACTGAGGATTTTGAGGGATTCAGAGTCACAGTGGCTGATGGATTTACTTTGCCATGCAATAGATTCATCATTCAACAATTGGAGTTGACTCTTGGGGGGCATAAGATGTGCGATGATTTCTATGTGATTGGCATTGGTGACACAGAGTTGGTCTTGCGAGTACAATGGTTACATTCACTGGGAGAGTACACTCAAAATTATCGGACTCTAGAGCTGAAATTCAAATAAGGTGGAAAGGAGGTAGTTCTTCATGGCTTATCTAACGGAGGTCCTATTGTGACCTATTTCACATATTGCCCCATTGCAAATGGGGACCCTCGATGGTTTGCTTTTAGGGTTTAGATTTAAGTTGCAATTTCATAGGTTCTTTCGCTTTGTGAGTTTCGAGTCAGAGTCTGGAGTCATCGCCCGAGCCAAGTCGAAAATTCTAGCCTGAAACTGTGCTTAGACGTCATAGAAGTGTTCAGAAGACCCTGAAGATGAGGATCGCCTGTGCTTTCTCTCAATTCAGACACTTCCTACTTTTTTGGGATTTTCACTCTGGCCCCCTATTTTTTAGGGACTTTTTTTTGGGCACTTTTAGCCTATTTTGGACTTCCTATTTTTTAAGGATTTATTTTTGGAAAGTTTCTATTTTGGGAAGTGTTGTGACCTTTTCACACATCGCCCCATTCAAAATGGGGACCCCCTAATTTTTGCTCCATTTTGGTCTTTTGGCTTTGGTTTTCTCTCTCTCTCTCTCTCTCTCTTTGTCTCTTTCTGCTGTCCACTTTTTGGGGGTGTGCCCGTCTGTGAGCTTAAACATGAAATTTTGGCCAAGTCTATAGAATTAGGGTTTGTACTGCCCTGGCCAGTTTGAAGTCAAATGGAGTGAATAAGTTGGAATCTGAGCTTCACGTTGCAGTCAGTATGCTTCGAGCAAGTTTCCAGCTAAGTTTCAGTGAATTCCGACAACTTACTATTTTTAGTAAGTGTGCAATTCGAGGTGTTCTCTCAGCACTTTTGAAGTTTTGATCATCACACTGCATCCAAAACATGTCAAGCTACTCGTCTGCAAATTTTGAGTTGAAACAAACAACTTTCTATTTTTAGCAGGTTCAGCTTCCGGAGCAGATATTAGGGTTTATATGCAAAGTTCTTCAATGCATGTCTGGAGATTCCTTCTGGGTTTTCTGAAACCTACGCGACGATGTAACATCCAAAATGAGACGATGACTTTCAATATTCAGCCTTCAGAGGCTATTTTTAGGGTTTGCATGTTGAGGTTTTCTTTGCATGTCTAGATATTCCTTGTGGGTTTTTCGAGGGCTTCGCGGTGATGTGACATGCAAAGCGAGATGATCCATTTTCAGAGACTTACTATTTTTAGCAGATCCACTCTGACAGCTCCCTCCCAACACATTAGTATCACGAACAGGGCGAAGTGCAACAAAAACGAAGTCAAACGGAGGTCGTTTGATATACATGCAAGTCAAATTAGGGTTTCCAGCTTCAGGACCCAAAACGAGGGGTAAAATGCCAGAATTTTTGAAAATCGGTGTATCCCACTGCGATCAGTATCTTTCAAGCTATCCACCGATAAAATTTGAAGGCAAACGAAGCACTTACTATTTATAGTAAGGCGTTCCAGAAACAGGCTAAAAATAGTAAATCAGCATCAGGCGCAAGTATGAACGGGCAAGTCTACCGATGAGGGTCACGACACTCAAATTTCAAGTCAAACGGAGTTTGGGAAGTATCGAAATTAGGCAGTTGCTATAAATAGTAAACCACCTTCAGAAACGTGCTATAAATAGCAGGTTAGCGCGAGATGGCAGTGTGAACAAATCAAGTAGGTCATGAGGATCCTGTGGTTAAAATTTCGAATCAATCTGAGCTTCAGAAGAGGGAAAACCAAAAACTTACTAAATATAGTAAGGCATGAGCAAGCAGCTAAGAAAAGTTCTAAGTCTGACAAAAATCCTGCTTGACCCCTCAGATGCGCCTAAGATGAAATTGGCAGGAGGATGAGAAATTTCAAGTGTTAAATCCTGCTCACCCCCTCAAATGTGCCCACTTCACAAGAGGATGATGAAATAAATTCTAAGTGTCGAAGAAATATCCACCTCCACCCCCTAAATGCGCCCTCATGTTGGGAGGTTGATAGAAAAGTTTCTAAGGCATGAAAACTTCTTGCTCCTACCCCTAAATGCGCCCAACATCTTGAAGGTGTTGGCTTTTTTAAATTTTTTTTGTCTGTGTTAGAAACTTCCTGCAGGGGTATCAAAATGCGCCCATGCTTAGGAGTGGGGTCAAGACAAGCCTAAAGGCGTGGAAAGTCAAAGTTCCTTCGCCACATTCTAAATGCGCCCAACTTGTTTGACTTTGAAAGATGTTGAAAAATGGTTAAGTGTTAGAAGTTCCTCCTCAACAGGCTAAATGCGCCTATGTTAGAAGTGAAGTTGGGGAATATCTTAAGGCGTTGAAAGTGTTAAATCCACCTCAACATGTAAAATGCGCCCAAGTCTAAGGTGGCTGAGAAAAGCTTATAAGCGTTAATTCCTGCTTGACTAGTCAAATGCGCCCATGATGGAAAGGAGTATAGAAAATTATCTAAGTGTTGAGTTATTCTTGTAGACCCTCTCTAATGCTCCCATCCTGAGAATTGGTGATGAAGTTTCAATTGAAGCATAAAATGGAAGCCCACCTAGGTAAATGCGCCATCCAAGAAGAATCAAATAGAAATTTTTCTAAGGCAAGTGAAATTGAAAGCTTCAGGGGTCAAATGCGCCCAAGTTGGCTGGGAGGTGATAAAATTTCCTAAGGCAAGGCAGGGGAAGAGAATACACCCAAACTTGAGAAAGGTGATGAAATTTATCGAGGCATGTATGCAAATGGCAGGAGAAAGTCCAAAATGCGCCCAAGCTAGTGATGAAATGATAAAATATTTTTCCTAAGTGTTAATATTTAAATTTCACCTTCTAGGAAAAATACGCCCAAGTTGGAGAAGATGTGAAATTTTCAGAGGCATGGATACAATTGGCAATGGATGAGTCAGAAGGTGCCAGCTTCACGAAGATGATAAAGTTTCCTGGGCCAAGCAAGAGAATACGCCTAGAGATGAAGATGAAGAATAAAATTGTTGGCAAAATATTTTTCTAAGGTTAAAATTCAAAAAATTAAATGTACCCCTTCGTTTGTAGACCCATGGATTTGACACCTTCTGAAGGAAATTTTCTTTTGGGTATTGGACGTCTGTGATGAGGAATGGATTTTAAAGTCTTCCACACTTCGCCGAAGCCTTCAGGATGGAGATTTTTGATGGGCACTTAAATAATGAATTTTCTAAAGGGGGAAATTTAAAAATTTTCTAAGGCAGGAAGGATAAAATATGTTGTTGAAATAAAATGCCATGGCGGATGAATTTGAAGTTGATTGCCTAGGTGAATTTGATTGAATTTTTTGTGGAAATAATTTTCTTGAGCCAGAGATGAATAAAATCAAGGTTGTCAACGCCTCAGCCGGAAAAGTGAATTTCTTGAAGAAGATGCAGTTGAAGCTAACACTTTCAAGAGATGATTTTAAAATACATCTCCTAAATGCGCCCTTGAGGAAGATGAAATTTGTCTAAGGCATTGAAAAATGATGTACAGGTGTTGTATGCCCCAACCTACAGATGTTGAAATATCATGAAGAAAGAAAAGTTGGCTAGAGAAAAAATGATGAACCCTATCAAATCCTGAGATCACTCAGACCTTGAAGTCAAAGCATAAAAATCAGGTAAGTAAAGTGAATTCGTATTATTAAGTGTTTTGATGCTCTTCTCCTTGCTTGTTTTGCAGGGTGAACACCGAGGCCAAGGCATGACGACTTGAAGCGATGAAGCAAGTACTCCGAGACTACATTTCAACCTCGAAGGAAGAAAGGTTGCAAGAAATGGCTAAGTGTTGAGACCTAGTATGTGCCCAACTTAGGTGACAGAGAAGAAATGTTTTCAAAACCCAAGCGTTAATGGTCACCATCAAGTATTTCAAAGTTGAAGAACAACATCAAGGAAGAAAATCATCATCTAGCAGAAGAATGAGGTTGCAGTCTTGGAATGAGAACGTGCCTGCCATGCCAGAAGTTGAAGCTGTTTGATCAAGTCTGCAGTCAAGGACAAGAACAATGCGAACGCGTCTCTGGACTAGAATCTTCTAGAAGGATGATGGACATTAATGGTTCATTTATTACCCCACTCCTCTTGGTGGCAGTTTTTAGGGTGAATCTTGTTTAGGGCTGAGGTGGCACAATCTAGGCCATCCAGCCGATTGTAATCTGAGCCGTCCATTGGACTTGGCCAGCTATAGAAAGGGGCATCCCCCCTCATTTGTAATTCAGTTAGACACTAAATTAGATAGTAGACATAGAGTAGAGGGACAACTTAGAGATAGCTTAGTATAGATTGATAGGATAGTTTGAAGAAGGAAAGTTTTTCCTTTGAAAACTTTGTAAGAAATTGTTGTGAACACTCTCTCAATAAAAAGAGTTTTCGTTGATGATGATCTTGTCTTTTGTTGTGAGTAGCTAGCTTAGGTTTCTTCAGTCCTTCTACTTCAAGTAGGACTTAGGCAAAGCAACAGATTTTGTTTCACGCAAGTAGTGATGTTAGTAAGTAATTGTGTGAATGTGGTCTTCTAATTGGCAAACTGGCTTCATCCATGTGGGCCCACTAGTGTGTTCGCGCACGGCACGCACCCCTCGTGGTGGTCAACTCGAATAATATCGCGGTACTTAACTTCGATCATGATTTGTATGTTTATGTGCGTCGTTGTGGTGGTATTTTCATGCTAAGTTGTGATCTGAACACCTTGAGCTACTCCTTTGAAGATTGCACCAGTTCTGTGGAGGCTGTCCGAAGCGAGGCAAAGCAAAGCCTGGTTGAAGTTTGCTGAAGTTGAGCTCCATATCCCGCACTTAGAATAGATTTAGACTTCTAACCCCGAACCATTTTGTAGAATTCAAGTGACTTCTTGGTTGTAATAGGAAACCCGCGGCTTCATTGATAAATCATTTAATTGTGTCCTTCATCTCGGCAACAATTCCGTAAGTCCCTTGAAATACCAAAGAAATCACATCGGTTAACCGCAGACTATTCGCATTGAAGGAACCTTGAGCGAACGCAGAAACTCTCTCTAATCTTAGCGCAATGATACTTTGATCAAGAGAGAATAGGTAGCCGCTACATCACTTTATTTTGTGTTGGTGCGGTCACGAGAAACACATCAATAGGAAGGTTTCTATTTTTGGAATGTGCCAGGGTCATGGTTTCAACATTGTCATCTTCAGAAGGCCCCCGAAAGTGGAAATAAGTGAGAAATTTCAAATGAACCAGATGAAGGCCATAAAATTGCCTAAGTGTTGGTTGTGGCATGAACTTGTGACAAGT